>PVKB01000464.1:0-352277 GCA_004027205.1 Ctenodactylus gundi
CCGCCTGCCCATAGGTCATTTCTGCCCACCAGCCCATCCCCTCCCCCTTCCAGAGCCTTTTTCTGCCATGATGAGCATTTGAGTCAAGTATAACGGCCCAATTCATAAAATATTAACTTGGCTAAAACTGAACTTTTTCTACTCCACAGCTCAGCTCCCTGGGGTCAGGATCTCTGCTGCAACTTCAGTACGGGCCCTCAGCTGAGATCACAAGCTCCCAGCCAGCAGTGCTGCCCAGCCTCCTTGGCAACAGACCCAAGGTCCAACCAGCTTCTGGTAAATGGATAGCCACGCCCCTCCCATGTTCCAGGGTCAGGCAACCAATTCAGCCTCTGAGATCTACGCCTAATGGCTGTAGTTCTCTTTATGGACAGAGCTGCAGGCTAAGATAGACTTAGATGTTTACCCTTGATAAACAGCTCTTTGCAAGCGCAGTCTAGATTCAAAAAAAGAAAAAAAAAGCACAGGAAAAGTCTACAGTGTTGAGAAAAAAAAAATACAGGCCATCCAGAAAAAAAATTTTTTGGTTTTTTAGTTATAATCACCCAAGAATGATTTTTACCTCTACCCCAAGACCACAGCAATATGTCCATAGAACAGCTTCCAGGACAGGCTTCTCTAACAGGAGTTTGGAGTCACTACCAACACCAAGAGCTGTGCAGAAAACTGCCTGCAAAGTCAGGAACAGGATCCCAGGTCTCCGATTCCTAATATGCAGCCATCCTCCTCCCTGTGTACCTGGACATCTCAAGCTCGCTGTCTTTTTGGAGGGGGGAGGAGGCAGTACTGGGGATGGAGCCCAAATTCTCCACAATGAGTGACATCCCTAGCCCATTTCTTATTTTTGATTTTGAAGCAGAGTCTCACTAGGTCACTAAGCTGCCCAGGCCAGGCTTGAACTTGTAGCCATCCTCCCCGAGTCTCCCAGAGTCCTGGAATTACAGGCCTGCGCCATCAGGCCTGGTTCCAAGCTCACTCTGAATTTCAGCTCAGAAATAGCGCGCCTGCCAGGCCCCGGAGCACCCGGCATCACTGCAGGCATGGTGACCCACAGGGTGGGTGCTGAGAGACCACACAGCAGAGGTGTCTCCTGTTCCCTTTCTGCTCTCTCGTTCACCTTCACTTGGAGCGAACGGATGAATACTCTACCGTCTGATGCCTGGAACCAACACATCAGGCCAGGCAAAAGTGGGCAGGTGGGGAAGGGGTACGCGGTGGAGAAATGGAGACCCTCTGACAAGGAGTGGGGAAGGGACAGACACAAGCGCAGATCAGCCTGCAGCCAATGAGTTAAACTTCACTGCCAACCTGTTGGGCTGCCGGGCTGGCCGTAGCAGCCCCACTCCCTCATCAAATTTGAGCCTCCTCTTGCAGGCAGATGGCTAGCACTCATGCCACTGGCCACTGCTGGCAAGGAGCAATCCCTCCCCCCCCTCCCCCCGGCTGATCCATCACATCTCTGTCACAACACTCATTTTCCACAGCGCTCTGGAGGAAAGCTTAGATGTACGCATACTGCCCACTTTCATCAGAAAGGAAATAGTTGGGCAGCAGTAGGCAACGAGACCCCGTGCCCAGAAAGGTGCCTAGCTTCCAAGGAGATGCTACCCCCCTTCTCCCGGCCCGCGGTCCCACCTCCACTGCTCTTCGGTTTGTCCATTCTTTTGTCTCTCGTCCCACATGCCAGCAAGTCACACGGCTGCTTTGTCTGTGATGTGATAGGTTTTCTCTATACAGCAAAAGGTCTGTCTGTGGGGTTTGCTTTTGCTGTTTGCTTGCAGGTTTATAACAAAGTCTCCCAGTTCCAATACCCAAAGCCACTCCAGTCTCCTGGTAGGCAAAATATTCAAGAAAAGACCTCACAAAAGTCCCAGCCAGGCATGACGCACCAGCACAACCCACCCGGTGGCAGCCCAGACACCCGGGAGCCGGTGGTTAAGGAGTGCCACCAGTCATAATAACCGGCTTTGCTCCCCTGCTCCACAGCCTGTGTTGGCCACAGCGTACTCACATCCGAGGGTCTGTCCTCCCTGGTCTACATGGTGCTCTGCTTCTGGACAACTGCGATCAGTTCTTTCGTGGAGCCTCCTCAAACTGCCACTGGGGGAGTCTGCAGTGATTTACGGAACAATGCTCGCAGCTGTCTCCCCGTCAGCCTCCTCGGCGAGGCCAGCCACAGCACATCTTAACGCTCATCAGGACACCCATTCAGCTCCAATGCTTGTGCCTCCCTGGCCTGTCTGCGCTCACGTGCTCCTCAAAGCGCAGAAGCTTTGGATTTTGTTGAACTGCTGGCAGACGACCTGTAACACTGCCCTGCTCCAAGAGCCGCAAACAGGCACGGCGCTCCTGAAAGATGCTCAGACGATGACGGAGAAGCGAAGTTTGCACTAACGCAAGACGAGACGAACGTGCTGTGGCGAAAGGGGAGGATGCGGGAAGGAATCTGTAATAGATCCCATTCCTAATGACAGTTAGGGAGATACTGGCTTTGTGGGAGCAGCGAGTGCAGACACGCCACCCTCCCGGGCAGGGAGTTCTCCCACAGTGACTGCGGCAGCACAGGAGGCAGCCGAGCAGCCGTCCCTGGTGACTGAAATCCACAGTGTGTCTCACAAACTGTTCTCCACAGGGGAGGCGGAAGGGAGAAGGTGGGAGCTGAGCCCTCGGAAGCTGCTCCACGTGCTGCCAGTGGCTCCAACATCCCAGGGCATCCTTCTGGCCCACTTGTTGAAAGCAACAGAAACTTCCCACCTGGAGACACCACAGGAAGGTGTCCATGCTGACCTCAGCCAGAATCCCCATGTTTTGCACTTGCACTTTTCTTCTAAAGACACAACTGTCAGCCCTACAGATGGGAAAATAACCATGCTCTGTTGATACAAACCTTCTAATGAAAGCCTTGTCCCTATTTCTCTCAGGGCTACAGCTCCCATGGGGAGTGGGCTGGGATCTTGCTTTGACTTCTGGGGCTACCCCCAGGGGCAGAACAGGCAGGATTCTAGCCAGTACATGACAAGAAAGTTGTTAGCCGGGGAAACAATTGCCAGTAGAATGACAGCACAAGTTTTTTCATCTTTTAAATACCCAATACCATTCTATCCACAAGCAATCACTACTACCATACTGCGGTCACCAGTGGAGGCTGAGGTCACAATAGAGAAGAACGCAACTCAACCACCACTTTGAAGAAACTCTCAACCTGGCCACTGATAGAGCCCAGCCAGAGTTCAAAGGACCAGCTCCCAGGAGAGAAATGCCAACCAAGAACAGCCACAGTCAAGCAAAGAATGGCTTTTTACTGTTCGCAGGCCATTTCCTTTTCCCTGAAACGTTGTCCATTACCATAGGCTGGGCCCTGGAACACTGATGGGGATGGATAGCACTGACTGCTCCTGGAGCCTGGTTCCGGGGGGCAAGAGACAGAAGGACACAGCGGGGCAGAGACACTGACTCATTCCACACTCCCCACCACCATGGCAAGGCAACAGGATGGTTGAGCCGTAAGGAGGAGACAGCAACTCTTCTCCTTCAATCTTACCAGTTACTGAATCTTTGAAATAATCACCTTTGCAGGTATAAAGAGGCTGTTGCAGTTAAAGCTGAGTGACTCCTGGATGCTACTTAAGAAAGCTGGGACATACCCTATCATGATGAAAAGCTGCATGAAAGCCACCCAGGGGGGAACAAGAATGTATTGTTGATTAAAGATGTGAACAGCAGGCTTGTGATGTGCAGCACCTTCTTAGTATAGGATAGCTTACTGACTGACGAGCACTGTGAGGCCACCAGAGCCTCCAGATAGGGGCTGAGCACCCCCATCTCCTACCCAGTAACAAACACACTTAAAATTCAGAGCCAGTATCATCCCTGCTGAGCCTTCTGCTGTTTCTACCTTCCCTAGATAGGATAATCACACATGTTACTTACAGTTGTCCATAAGCTCCTGCCAGGGGCTGACTCATGTCTCTCCCCCTGCCCAATCCATATGTTGAAGTCCTAACCTCCCAGTATGGTTGTTTGTGCAAACAGAAGGCATTACAGTAAAATTACATCGGAAGGGTAAGGTCTGGTCCCGATGAGATTCATACTGTCCTAAGAAAAGAACCCACAGAGCCGACTTCCCTTGTGGCCTCACCATGCAGAGGGAAGGCTACATAAGGACAAAACAGCATTCTGCAAGCCAGAAAGACAGCCCTCACCAGAAACGGAATACTGCTGGGCTTTGATCTAGGACATCCACCCTCTGAATTGGGGAAAAAAAATTCCATTGTTTAAGCTACCAAGTCTGTGGTACTATGTTCTGGCAGCCCAAGCCCATGGCAGCAGCCCCTCTGACAGTGTGACTGCTGCTACTGGTGCAAGCCTGGTCTTCCCATGAGGTCCAACTCAAGAGCAGGAAGCTTGTTTTGGATACCTCGTTTCATCCATGTCTGGCAACGATGCCTTTAATTCCTCTTAGAAGGATCATAGAAAAACTAGTAACCAGTTGCTTTTCATGATCTTTAACTAGTCTACAGGCACTTATGGGTGCCCAAAGAGGAATTATCCACTTAGACAACTAATCTTTTTCTTTTCCAAACAGGTATGACAAGCTACGGTTCCAAACCCTCTGAGATAGAAGGAGAAAGTGTCATTCCTCTCTCTTTCCTCCTACAAAAGAGGACCACAGTTCTTAGGGCCAGATTACTGGCGCTGGTCTCAAGGCAGCCCTTAGTGGTAACTGTCTCTCAGCACCAAAGCAGTGGACAGCGCCACAGCCACTCGGACTTGATTTCTTACTACCCTGAAACCTAGTTAGGTGATCCTAGCAATTCTAAAACCAAATGAATATAGTCATACCAAAGAACATTAAATCTTTTGCTACAGAGTACACTGCCCCATATATGAGTATTCATGGTACTGGGGACTGAAACCAGAGCCCTCACATTGAGGTTTTTTTTTTTTTTTTTTTTTTTGAGACATGATCTAAGATGTCCAGCTGGCCTCAAACTTGAAATCCTCCTGCCTCCATCCCCAGAGCCACAGGAAGACAACACTATGCCCAGCCTTAAATGGGGTCTGATCTCAACACCTACCCACTCCTCAAATCTGCCCTCAAAAGGCTTCTTTCTACCCCCTACTTTTCTACGCACGCGCGCACACATGCACACACACACATTAATATATATATATATATGTAGCTATTTATCTTGAGTATACTAAGCATCTATTATGGAAGCCAGCCAAGAAATCATTCTTACTTAGTGGCCAAGGGAAAAGAGGTCAGCAAAGCTTTCACAGGAAGGTGATGGAAGATGTGTAGGGTTTCACCTTGTTAGGTAGAGAAGTGGAAAATGATACAGGCTGGGGTAACAGCACATGCAAGGGTCGAGTGAGCTGAAACATGGAATGAGTAGGAGAAAGGAGCAGAGAGACAACCGCAGATGCCCCTGATAATAAATACATGGGCAATGACCAGAGATGATGCCGAAAAATTGGGCAGTAGTCAGGCTATGGAAAATGTCACACCATACCAAAAAAAAAAAAAAAAAAAAAAAAAAAAAAAAAAAAAAAAAAGCACATTGTTTGTGTCAAGGGGAGCCCTGGAATTTGGTAAGTGGGAGAGTGACCAGACACATCTTTGTTCTACTTGGAACATGGGCACAAAGAACTGAATTATAATTATAGGTTTATGCTACGCTCTTGAGATGTCAGGTACACAGCTTTCTCTTCTTTCTTACTTCCTTTATTTGCCTTTCTTTTTTCATAGTCTTTTCTAGGACTGTTTCAGGTTTACAGAAAAAGCAGGTAGAACATACAGTATTCCCTTGTGACCCTTCACCCTTCGTCACTTGCCAGCCCCGTCCCTGTTTCTGCTCTTACTAACCTGTATTAATGTGATGCACATCCTACCACTGATGACACTGGTGATGCTTAACTAATGTCCACAGTTTACATTAGGGTTTATTCTGTATTGTGCCGTTCCATGTATTCTGACAAATTTATTTCCATGCCTTTGCCCATAAGGCATACAGAAGAATAGCTTCACTGCCTAAAACTCCTGTGTTCCATCTGCTATCCGTCCTTTTGCCGTTGCTGTAATGCCATACAGCTAAACCCACACAGTGCTTTTCAAATTGGCATTTTTCATTTGGCAGGGGCTTTTAAGGTCATTCCATCTCTCTCTCTCTCTCTCTCTCTCTCTCTCTCTCTCTCTCTTGGACTGGGGATCAAGCTCAATGTCTTCACACTGATCTACATCCCTAGGCCATTTTTGATTTTTGATTTTGAGACAGGGTCTCACTCAGTTGCTAACTCACCCAGGCTGGGTTTGAACTTGTAATCTTCCCTGTATTGTGGCAGAAAGAAAGGTCAGTAAAGCTTTCATAGAAAGGCATGAAAGTGCTGCACTACTGGGCCTGGTACTCAAAGTCATCCTGCCGTCTTGATAGCTTACTTCTTTTTAGTTCTGAGTAATACTTCATATATGGCTACATGACAGTTTGTTTTTTCTTTTATTTGTTAAAGGGTTTCAGCTGCTTTCAACTTTTGACAACTATGTGTAAAGCTTCCAATAAGCATCTGTGCCCACGTGTTTGTGTGAACATGATTTCACCTATTTTAGTAAATACCAAGCAACATAATCATTGGCCCACACCACAGGACAGTCTTTAGCCTTGTGAGAAACTGCCGTACTATCTTCTAATATGATTGTGGTATCTTGCACTCCCACTAGCTGTTCTTACTTCAGCCTAATTGTCAAATGCAATGGTAAGCCTCTGTCCCTTGCCTTACACAAATCTCTCTGGCATTAGACACTGCTATCATCCCTCCCTCACACTTCCTTTCTTGGCTTCTGTGATCCTCTCCTCCTCCCGTTCCCTTAGCCAAACCCTTTCCTTACTGAAAGGCTCTTCTTTCACTAGGACCTTAAGTGTCACAAGTCCTGGAGATTTTGTCATCTCCTCTGCTCACTTTCTTCTCTAGAGGATCTCAGTGTCCTCCTCCTCCTGCCCAGGCGCCCTTCTGCTGCTTAGACAGACTTCTCCAAGTCTCCTCCTTCGGCCTCACTTTTTCTGAAGCTCTGTGTTTGAACACATCCAACAGACATTCCCTGTATGTCCCTTAGGAACATGTTCACCACCAAATCACCATCCTTCTTCCCAAAACTCTTCCCTTCCGGTGTCCCCACCTGGGTAAGAGGCTCCATCTCCCATCTAGTACCTGGTTCTCTACAATTGAACATTCTTCTCATTTCCTCCCCCCACCCAACTCAACAAATCACCAACTCCTCCTCATGTGAGGCAGTAGGGCATCGAGATAAAAAAATATAAATTTTAAGTCAGATTGCCTAGGTTTCCCCTTCCGGCTCTGCCACTTCCCTTGGTGAATTTCTTTATGACTCTAAACCTGTCTGCTCCTATGTAAAAGTCTCTATTTTACTGAATTGGTGAAAAGATTGAATGAGGGGCATGTCAGAAAGGTACCAAGGAGAGCAAACATGATCAAATCATTCCATGCATGTGTGAGGATTCCACGTTGGAACCAAATATATTACAAGATAGGCACTGATAAAAACAGGCAGAGCATGAATGAGGTGACGCATGTACCACACCACGCCTGGCACCAGAAGACACTCAGTAAGGAGAAGCATTTTTGGAAGGTTTACTTCTTAGATGTCCCTTTATCTGTCGCCTCTGATGGCACTGCCACTGCCTTGAAGCTGATTATCATTTCTTCCCTGGACTTGCACAATGGTCTCTTTCTGGACACTCAAAAAAAAATTTTTTTTTGAGACAGGGTCTTGCTCTGTAGCCCAAGCTGGTCCTGAACTCACGATGTAGCCCAGGCTGGCCTTGGAGTCAGGGCAATCCTCCTGCCTCAGCCTTCCAAGCACTGGGATTACAGGCATGCACCACCATGCCCAGTTTATGTGGTGTTGGGGAATCAAACTCGAGTACTTAGCACTTGACATAGCGCTTGCCAGGTAAGCGCTTTAACTGACTGCAGAGCTAGTCCTCCAGTGCCCCCCCCCCTTTTACATAATAATCTTTACTCATCGATAACAAAATTTTAAGAATATAAAATGCAATACAGTCTATAAAAACAGTAGTAGTAAGAATATTTAACAAGTGTAGACAGTGAATAAACAACACACAAACCTCAATTTAATCTGTAAATTTTGCAAAACAAGCAGCAACAGAATTTGTAACCTGTTACAATAGAATACAAAACTATTAATGACTAGGAAAAAAACAATAAGAAGATATGTAGTAACTCCACATGGAAAGTGGATAAATCTTATGCCGAAATATTAGCAAGTGCTCACATTAACAGAGAGACTTGCAACACATAGGAGCTGAAAGACTCCACAGTTAAGCACAAGTGTAGGGATGTAGGCTCAACCAAAGTAACAGGCTTCTGGCTGAAGGCAGGCTTGAGTGATCTGACATCAACATGGAGATGGCAGGGACTAAGAGATTGAGCAGAGGTGTTGGTAGGTAAACAAACATAACCTGAGACCATCGTGCTCAGAGAGGTGTCAGATGCAGAAGGCTAAATATTGAAAGGTTTCTCTAATATGAAGAACCCAGAATACAGTCATTTTACAGAACCAAATGAGGGGGCAGCAGTGTGAGTTAGGGTGAAAGCGGAGGGCAGGAGAGGGTTGAAATGGGAGAGGGGAAAGGTTGGTAATTTTGACACAAAACATGTGCACAAACACTTAAGTCCAATGTAAACATTGTGTATCACATACATACATATTAATAAAATGGGGAAAAAAGAAGTTGACTCAGATACAAAGGGCAATTAGACAGCTCAGTGGGATCAAGCGACATACACAAATTCTTGTTAAAATTAGACATTGCAGAGACACAGAGATCCCTCATCAGAGATCTTGGGGGAGGTGAGGAAGCACTGGAGAACCTCTGTAGAGTATGGTCAATGAAAATGCATTTTTCAAAACAAAAAGAAAAATGTCACACACAAATATATATATCAATTTGATATAACAAGTATATGACAATGTTTGAAATGCTTTTTAAAATATTTCTTGATATTCTGTTTGAAATGATCTAAACTTTGATAGTCAAAAGAAGTGGATTCAGCTTGTGCATAGAATTTTCTACTGCAGATGGATTTTTACTTGGATAGTACATATATATTGGCTAAAAAAATGTCTTCAGTAAGAGATAACTTTAGTGAAAGCCAAGAGTTAACTTTATCTAACCTGGCTGGAGCATTGTGGGATTTATGAATTTTGACTCAGCAAAGACATCTAGTTGGTGACCAGAAGTTCGGTACCAATTAATCTGCCTTTGTCTACAGAATTCTTTCCTCAGTTTCTTGTGGATTTTTTATTTAAACAAATCATTCAAGAGTTAGGATTGTTAATTACAGAGCGTGGTTTGTGTGTAAAGCTGTTCCGTCACGCTGGCGTCCCTGCCTCAGTTTACATGATCACGGATGCCAAAGTGCTCCTTTTACAGCACACACGTGATGTTTCTTCTCTACTTACATGCCTCAGTGCCTCCCATTCCCCCAGGACAAAGTGCAGCAATATGCAAACTCACGCACGATCTGGCTGGACCCAGCCTCTGTCCCCAGTCACCTCTTCTTTCTGATACACCCCCTCCCATATTCCGCACCCCAGCTTGAACATAAGGTACAATGAGCACCATGAAAGCAACCTCCTGTCATTTTTACTCCTAGTTCTTTACAGCTTTCCCAACTCTTCCTTATCTTCCACGCGTGATCCCAGGGCTCTCCTCTCAAAAGCTTCTCCTAGTCTCCACTGCCCTCCAGGTTCCAAACACACAAGTCATCCTAAACTCCAATCCCAGCCGTGCCACGTACTTCAGGTAACCTTACTAATGACTCATGAGCACCACAACAGTTTTTGTCCACTGGGTTGTTTAAAATTTTGTAAAAAATGTGGAGTTTTGTGAATACTCATGGTATCCACCTAACTGGACTATAATTGTATGTAGTTGCTGGCCTCTCTTCCTACTTTTCAACTGAAAAATATGCCCCAGCTGCCTTTAAGCCTAAGGATTCTGCCCTAGCTAGCAAAGTCTCTGGGCCTTAGGATGTAGGACTGGCAGGAGGAATGTGTAAGGTGGAGCCAACTTCTCAGCCAATCTACACAAGAAGCTGGGAGAGAGGAAACATGGGGCAGCATGGAGGCTGGGGGGTCGGGGCAGAGGGGGGCGGGGAGCAGGAGCTTCTGAGCACTGAAGTGTAAGTGAATTCAAGAAAAGAATATGAAAATTGATATGTGCACAAAGTACTCCAGGTCAATGTCACGTGTATACAAGTCAATAAAATGGGGGGAGAGAATATGAAATTGCTACTAGGGGTTGTAAACTGGGTTTCCATTAATCTTTAAGAGAAACACATTAATGATTAAAAATATGTTGGGCTGGTCATGTAGCTCAGTGGCAGAGCATACGCCTGGCACTCACAAGGTCTGGGTTCAATTCCCAGCACTGGAAAAATAATTAAAAGTTATTTTTGATTATTGGACTATGCTTCTTGAACTATTTATACAAACACTGAATGCTATGAGGCAACTTGAGGATTATCCTCGTTTACAATGTCCTTTCTTAGATTCTGAGCTTCTCCAGCACAGGGACTGTGTTTAATTTGAAGTTCAATGCAAACACACCACATGCCATGTGAACAATCACCCTTACTGAACAAAGGTCCCTCTGTTCACCTAGCTGAACTGCAGAGGCCAAGTGCCTACGCTTAGTGTTTCCTGTGTCCGAATGACACGGTGAGCTGAATGGTGAGGTCTCCCTCAAAATATTCTCAGATACTCATCTCAGAATGTGTGTTAGTTTGTACTGCCAAAGACGTGATTAGGAGTCTATCGTGGATGATCTGGGTGGGTTGCAAGCTTAGTCGCATGCACCTTCATAAGAAAAGGCAAGAGTGACAAGAAAGAACAGAGGAGATTCGGCCAGAGGAGAGACTGCAGCAGTGGAGCCATCAAAAAACAGCAAAGTCAAAGACAGACTCCCCCCAGAGCCTCCAGGGGAGCGTGTTCCACAGACACTGACTCCAAACTTCTCACCTCCAGAACCGTGAGGGAATGATTTCCCGTCATTACTATTCATGCACTCTGTGGTAATTTGTTACATCAGTCTCAGGAAACTAATATGAATGCTTTATATACAATGGAAGCTCAGTCACTATCAAGAACTTACCCTAGTCACTTAAAATGACAGGCCACATTTCTTTTTTAAAGTCACTCACAGCTCACCACACCTTCACGGCCAAGAGCCAGGGATGCACTCTGTCCCTTCAACAGGAGTACATGCTGTTGTAATCAAAGGATCTGTGGCCACTGCTGAGACAGGGTCAAGTTCCAGGGGCTGAGTACTTCTGGCTACATACGCCTTCATACTTTTTTTTTTTTTTTTTTTTTTTTGAGACAGGGTCTTGCTCTGTAGTCCAGGCTGGTCCTGAACTCACTGTGGAGCCCAGGCTGGCCTTGGATTCATGGCAATCCTCCTGCCTCAGCTTCCCAAGTGCTGGGATTATAGGCATGTGACCCCATACCCAGCTTATGTGGTGCTGGGGCACTGAACTCAGGTACTTCGTACCTGACTTGGGCTTTATCCACTGAGCCATTCCTGCAGCCCCCCTTCATACACTTTTATACTTCTACGTAGTTAATGCCTCTCGCTCATTCCTTTGGGAAGCAGAGAGCAGCACAGGAAAGCGCTTGATACTGGGAGGAGAAACAGCTTGTGGCACTGAGGGAGGAGGGACACCCCAGCCCACGGCCCACACGGGCTAGTACTCAGCAGTCTACCCACAGGAAACGAAGCCAAACTGAAACTGAGCCAGGTCGAGTTTCCAACTCTACATCACAAGCACAGAGGAAACCAGGAAGCTGCCCTGCTAGCCAGGCAATGAGTGTGGGAATGTAACCCTACTGACTCCCAAATACGCAAGAGAGTTAACACGCGCGTCTACTCAGAAGTAAATGCCCACTGTGCTTGGCTGCTCTGGTGTGGTTTTCAATGTATTTTTCTACACTTATTGCTCGGAGTCGGAGGCCTTCTCCCACAGTCGGAGGCGGCCTCTGAGCCAGCAAACCCGTGGCCTTCTCCCAGCCAGCCATTTTGTTGCTTCTGCTGTTCAACGGCTGTTGCATGGTTTTCCAGAAATGGTTCTGACTCTCGCGGATCTGATTTTCATTGAAAGAACTCCCTTTTATCCAATCTGCATGGTGCTGAAGTATTCCTTAACACTTACATGATACCAGAGACTGCAGACACTATGACACCCTCTGCTGCCTCCTGTCCCCCATGTCCTCAAACCCACCTGACCGCCTCTAACAACTCCAAAAGCTCCAACTAGCATCATTGAAGTTCTAAGTCGGGTGTGATTTCAGGCCACTGTTACTCATGTCCTGCGAGATCCGGCATCATGGTCTAGGAACACCAATATTAGAGAAGCACGAGATCCACCCCCCTCCATTCTCTGCCAAGGCTGGCTGAGGATGGGGTGGGTAGAAACTAACAGTCACCCCCAGGGTGTTAACTCATGACCTGGGCTAGGATACATAATCACCTCCCCCAGGCCTCAATGTCCTCATTTGTGAAAGTGATAGCCGGAGTTGGGGGAAGGGTTAGGGAGGGGGTGGGAAGGTAGAAAATGGGAAGGGACTGTAAAGTCAATATGATACATATGTGTACGAAACACCCAAATTCATTGTAAATACTCTATTACATTTGTATATTAATAAAAATAGTGGGGGAAAAAGTTAATCACTGTAGCTACTGACTTCATAGGCTACCTAGAGGATTAACCAAGAGAGTAGACAAGTACTGAGTACAGCACCTGGCAAGGAGAAGGCACCCGGTAAAAAGTATATGCATACATGCACAAAAATCAATGGGAAACCAAATTCTACAACTAGATTTGTTGTGTTTTGTTTTCTTTTTAAGACAGGGTCTTACTCATAATCCGACTGCTCCTGAACTCACTGTGTAGCCTAGGCTGCCATCTAACACATGGCAACCCACCTGTCTCGGCCTCCTAAATGCTGGGATTACAGACGTGCACCACCATGCCAGCTTAGGTGGTGCTGGGGAATCGAACCTAGAGCCTTGTGCTTGCTTAAGCAAACTCTTTAACCACTGGGCTATGCCCCCAGCCCTCCAACTAGATTTCAAAGTCCTTCACAACATGTGGATCTCTTAAAACATCACCTTGTTTTTACCTGCCAAGTCTGCTCCAGAGAGACTTTGATCTGTTGGCTTTAGCACATGGCAAGATAGTCCTGGCTAGGACAGAAGAAGAGGGGTACTGGGATTTAGCACAGCTAGCTCTGTGGCTGTCCCCAGTCTCTGCCATCACACCGCAATGACCAGACATGTACGTGAACAGAGCATGGCTAGGAAGATGCACCTGAACGTTGGCTCCACCTCCAAGACACGACAGACTCTAGCTAGGAGGGCAGGCCACAGGGGAAGGCTTGGCTCAGCTCAGCTCACTCTCCCATTGAGTATCCCCCTAACTCTAGTCAGTCCTGGTTCTGCCTTGCTAAGCCATTCTTCCAAATTGGAGAATGTATAAATTTTATGAGTTAGCTCTAGATACATGAACTATGGCTAAGTCTGATCCACTAGATTCTTTAATCCATAATTATGTCACATAACAAATTACACAAATCTCAACAATACCAGGTATCATGAATTATTCAAAATTAAAATTCTACCTTTTCTTTACAAGGAGAAGATGTTCTCAATATGAAGATAGTGGGAATATAAATGACACCAACCTTAAAATATTATATGCTCAGAATCAGCCCTCAAGATACTCATCCTGGAGAGTTTCAAACAATCTTAAAACAGTCATTTCTCTTGGGATAGTGACATTATCATAGCCAAATTTTTCTACAGTGAAAACATACCTAATTAGTTGAGCTCCAGCAGCCTTCAGGAGACAACCCGAAGATGCTGCACAGCTTAAGGCCCTCCATTACTACTGTGGGGGTAACCCTGTGCCCTCTTTCCTTATAATGACAGACTTCTCTGTACAGGAACTCTGGGTTTATCATGATGGCAGTGCTTCCTCCCCGCCCCGGGGAAAGAAGGTCCTTCCCTGCCCTTGGGATCTGGGGGAATCACTTGTGAGGTAAGCCCAGACCCTCTCCTGGTACATACTCCAGTCCTGACAGTCTTCCTGAGGAATTCTCCAAAGCCCGGTGTAGGACAGTGCAGTACAGGCTACACCTTCAGGCATCAAATATCCAGTTTAAGGAAAAGGAGGGGAGCTCAAGAATACCACCTTATTTAGTTCATAACTTTATCAAATTAGGCTTTAAAAATACTTGAACATAGCTGGGCACAGTGGTGCACACCTGTCATCTTAGCTACTCAGGAAAGTTGAGGCAGAGGATCACAAATTCTAGACCAGCCTGGGCCACTCAGCAAGATGCTGTCTTGATATGTAATAAAGGCTGGGGAATGCAGCCTAGTGGCAGAGCTCTTGCCCAGGATGCACAAGGCCCTAGGTTCAATCCCTCAGCAAAATTAAAACAAAATAAAATAGCCTAACATATTCTAGCCATAAGAGTTTATTTACAGAAATGGAAACAAAAGCATTATGATATAAATGGGCTTTCTGGCCTTTGGTGAAATTCATTTACAAGACCATCACCACTGGATTCTTTAACAAAGCTCCTAAGGAAAACCTTCCTCTCACAGCTGGAGAACCTCTCTATAACATGGCACAACTTTCCGAAGCACTGCCGCAAAAACGGCCTCCTCCACTGCCATCTCCATGCTTTGAGAAGACTCATGAGCTTGTGAGGAGAAGCCCAGTTAAGTCACTGCATCATGAGTCATCAGCCATCCTCACAGGCATATAATCAAAGTAAACCAGATATGTAAGACTACACAAAATTTGTACACAAATGTTGCCAGCAGCATTGTTCGGAACCACCAAGAAGTGGAAACTCAAATGTTTCACTAAGGAATAAACTATATTACATAAAGTTTATATCTATAAATTACACATAGCTATGTAATGCACCAATACCTGCTATATCATAGATCACCTTTGAAAAACATTACATAGAAGCCAGACACAAAGATCACATATTGCATGCTTCAATTTGTATAAAATCTCCAGAACTTGTAAATCCCTGGAGACAGAAGGTAGGCTAGTAGCTGCCCTGCAGGGGGACAGAAGTACTAAAAATAGCTGCTAATGGATGAGGGCCTTTTATTTAAGTGATGAAAATATTCTGAAATAGTAACGACTAACACCTTTGTGAATATACTAAAAACCAATGAAGTGCACCCTTTAATAGGATGAATTTTATGGTAACTAAAATATCTTGATTTTTTTTAAAGTCCAGTTAATTGTGCAGGAAAATAGATCTGGAAACTCTGATACTTGGCAAAGTAACTCAGATGCAAAAGATTATTATGTACCACATAGTTTCACTTATATGAGAAATTCAAAGTATAAATAAAGAGCAAAATAGAAGATAGGAACCAGAGAAGTAGACTTGGAGATGGGAAAGGGATCTGGGGACAGGGAAGAGAAAGGCTGGGTGTTAAGGGGGAGGAAACACAATCAAAATGCGGCAGCTAGATGCATCAATTTCCCAAGCTGTATGTCACCAATAAATATTGAAAACCTGGTACTACTTTTAAGGTCAAGTTAATTGCTAGGACACTAAAATCAAATAGCTTTAATTCCAACCTGGCGCAAGCTACACGCTGAGGGAAAATCATTTAAACTCTCTAAGTTTCTTCATCTGTAAAACAAATAAACAAAGCATTTATTGGCCACAGTAAGTGCCCAATAAACTATTAAGGTGATAAAATAGGAGCTGGCTCTCAGCAAAGTATCTTTTGACATTCCAGGGATATACTCCATGATTTCTACCAGATCTGTTAAAGGATACAACTTTCTACATAATATTAGGTAAGAAGTCAAGTTGGTCAGGCCTCTGCTCAGGTAGACAAGGGTATTCTTGCCATGAAGGAAGGACCCATAAGGGGAGAAATAGCAGCTACTGCGAGGGGGTGGAAGAGTTGTTTCTACAGGTACCATTCAAACCAGCTGAGAACAAACAGGGTGGGTTGCCCCCACTATGACACAGCCAGGGGCCTGAGGACGAAACTCCAAGGTGATGGTGTCCCACCCTCCTCCTCAGATGTGGGTGAGGTCTCAACACTACGGGTGCAGGCCAGAGCAAAGGTGCAAGAGTTCACCACCACACCTTGACGCCACTCAGAGGCCAGCTCCTGTAAAGACGGCAGGACCAAGTGTGACGACCGCGGCTTCTGCCTTCATGATCCAATTTGTACCAGACCACCCACTGCTCCCTACACCCACCTCTATTTGTTGCTAGGACACATTATATGCAATGCCCAAAATGGGAGTTGTGACAGAACCCACTAGAAGTTTTCACACAATCTATTTCAGGGCTGACGTGTCATCACTGATCTTCTAACTACCAAGGGCAGGAGAAAGGCTGCTAGTGGGGATTCTCCTCTTTAGTCCTGGCCAGTCACAGAGAGAAGATCCTGGGTAACAAATTTCCTCAGTTTTTCCCTGTTTTTATTTTGTCCTAAATGTGCTTTAACTACAAATAAAATCATATCATCACATTGTCTCAAGTTTTTAAAAAAGCTTTTGAAATGGCATTGCTTGTTCTATGTTCAATTTTCCAGAGCGTTCATGGTGCACTTATTGGTGAGGACACATTCTGAGAAATGTGTTGTCAGGTGATTGCATGTCTGTGTGACCATCACAGAAGGACTTACACAATCCCAGATGATAGGGCCTAACATACAGCCAGCGTACACAATACAGCCCCACCACTCCTAAACTACAGACCTGCACAGCATGTTCTTATACTGAACACCACAGGCAACTGTAACACAATGGGAAGGACTTCTGTAACTAAACACATCTAGACACACAAAAGGTTCAGTAGAGATACTGAACAATAAGAATTCTTCATCTCCATTATAATCTCATGGGACTATCAGTATACACATGATTCATCATGGAAATGTTTATATGCAACACATGACTTCATAGGAAAAATTTTGACTGATATGTACATTTCTTTCAGAATTTCATGGCTTAGTTGGAAAATTAACACAGCTGTTAAAATCAGATGGTTAGCATTTTAGAACAGATAAATTTAGGATCCAATTCAAGCTCTACTCCTTCCTATTTTACTTTGGAGAAGCTAATTTACTTCTAGGTTTCTCTTAAGCTGGGCATATTTATGAAAATATACATAGTACAGAAGCTTTGAATAATGTCAATAAATGCCAGTATTATTATTATAACTATTACTCTTTTACTAGCTAAGATAAGCATGTTGATTTGAATACAATGTTGCTTCAAGATTTCGTTCATTCCCTACCACTTGAGAAACTTCAGAAGTAACATCAGGCCTCCTGAGAACCCTGTTAATGTAACTGGGTTAAATGAAGCATTTCTTTCAACTCAGAGCTGAAGTTTCATGGGAAACCTTTGAAGACACTTCGCAGGCAGTGCTTCACAATTTTTTTTGACTCTACACTTTCTAACCACTGCAGCTACAATTCCTGGTAAGTAGTCCTACCTGGCCTCTCATCTAGGATGGAATTTGACACTACAGATAAGATTTCCACAGGGAAACCCTGTTGTAACACAGAAACATGGGGAGTTTGTCCCGATGGAGACACCCTGAGACTTAGGGTCAGACATTCAGCTGGGCCTGGTGGCAGAGGCTGGGAGGCTGAGGAAGGGAAACCCCAAGTTTGACTGTGGCCTAAGCAACTGAGTAACTTATCAAGAATCTATCTCAAAATCAACAATAAAAATGGGTTGGGAATGTAGCTTCATGTGAAAATCCTAGGCTCAATCTCCAGTACCCGAACAAAACAGACAAACGAAAAGACATTCAGGACAAAAGTCCCAGGACACTGAACCCTAAATTCCCTTCTTTCCTTTCCTGTGTAGAGACCCTTCAGAAACCTCACCTAAGGTTATCTGCCTTATGATGTGGTGCTTCCTCTCCTCAAAACCGCTCCACAGAAATCGGGTGCTTGCTGCAGGGAAAGCTTCACGCTGAAGGACCTTTAGGACTCACTGTGATAGGGAACTGTGGATAGAGAAGGGCAGAGGAGGGAACTCCAGAGAACTAAGCTACAGCAGCACTCCTCTGTGTCTTAAGGCAGACACCTGAAGCTCATCTTCATATGTTGGGATGGCTCCTCAAAGCCGGGGCAAAAATATATCCAACTTTAAAGAAAATGGAGACCCTGGAGCTGCCTTTGGAGAATACTGAGAAACAGGCTAGAATGCTCGAAGGTGGGCATGCCGGGAGGATTATGAGACAGCAGGGGAACTTCCCATATGACCAATTTTAGCAGGACAGGTAAGTCGCTAAACATACTAGTGAGGGGCCGTAGCGTCACGGAGAAGCTCTATGGTTCCACTCTCTGTAGGCTGAGCTCACAGTGGACACACTGCTGTGGTACTGGGCTTTTGAATTAATGAAGGATGACAGAAACCTAAAGTAATAGAGGCTAGAAATAACCATGAGAAGTAGACAGATGTGTACCATACATGACAGTGATGTGGAGCAGCAGTCAGGATGCTCTGACCATCAAGGATCTGTGGCGATGGCTAGTGGGCCACGGACAAGCTGGATGGACAACTGACAAGTGTCACCTGTTACACAGCAAGCATGGTGGAGAGGTGATACTCGGCGCAACAGTTCCAGGCTCAGGATCCACTATCTGAGGAGAAGCTACTTCTTGCCAAAGGACTCTGATTATCTCCACACAGTTCATGTAAGGATTCCACTGGTCCAGCCACAAAAGGACTTGCTACCGCTTACTAGCAACAAGGGCACAGAGTACCAGACCCTTCCCCACCCCATTTTGTTATGTATATGTGCAATACATAGTGTTTACCTTGAACCTGAGTATTTTGTGGGTATCAGATTTTTTAAAGACTGCTAGTTGCAGGTCTTAATGATCCTGATGAAATGAGACCTAAAATGTTTTCTCCAGTTGAGACTGGAGAATTACAGGGTCTAGGTGACAAACATAACTGGTATTTGTGTTCCATGGAAGGTGGAGTAGACCAGAGAAGCCTCTACAGTTATTTCTCCAGTCCTCATGTGTGTGATTCAGACAAAAATTAGCAGAACCCTCACGACAGTTCTGTGGACGAAAAATCAGGACACTACCTGGGAAGGACAGAACTATAAATATTTCTCTTATGTTTGTAATTGAAAACACAGTATCTTGTCCCTGGGATAACAGCTGACAGCCATCAATTATTATTCCAATTTATTACTCCAAATCATACACTTCCTGTTCAGGACAGCACAAAGGACCATCCACACTACACTTGCCTTCTGCCACGTCTGACACTCCTTGCATTTCCATGACATTTAGTGACCTAGATTTTGCCATTACATTGTATCAGCCAGACTTGATGTACAATACCCAAACACCTCAAGAACAGACATTTGGAAATTTTACATTTAGCCATTACAAGTTTATTTAGCCAAATAAAAAAATCACCACAATCCCCCAAATTAAATTCTAATACAAATGGAAGTTTGTTGGACTAATAGGAAGGGGGGAAAAATCCTATCCATTTCTGAACTGGAAATTAAATGCTCTAATTAGGAGTAACTTAGGGTTAATTTTTGCTCTCAAAAGAACAAATTGTGGACTGAAGTGATTTAGCACTGATTAGTTCATATTAGTTCATACAAGTGATCTCATGTAACTTCAGGCTTCAGAGCTGATCCAAACAGTGACAAAATTCTTGAGATTGAAATCCATGACCTACTTTAACTCATCCCTTATTGACCTTCACAGTGCTTCGCAGAGTAGATACTCAGTAAAGAGTTGTCAACAGCCATTTCTGTATGACCAAAAGCCCTCTAGAAATAGGAACCTGGTACAAGTATTTTAATGATGTTCAAGGATTTTGTGTTCTACACCATACCTATGTTTCAGAATTTAGGTGTAAGCTGTCCCCCAAAGTTTCATGTTTGGAAGGTGCTACACTTTCAATCCTGGAATGTCCCCCAAAGCCTCACATATTTGGGTATTATGGGATAACTGTGGAAGTGTATGTTATTGGGAGGTAGGGCCTGGCTGGAAGAGCAGATGCTTGGGGTTTGACCCTGGAGGGATGGAGTCAATTTGTTGAGATGGGGTGGGGAGTTGGGGGGGGGGGGGTAGCACGAGGCATAGCTTTCCAGTGTGAGTTGTTGACTTGAGGGCCAGGAAGAGAGGGAAGGGCACACACCCTGTATGGGGAGGGGCAACTAGCAGCAGCTTGAACTGAGTAAAGGAAGAAGAAACACTGCTCCAGCTTCTTCCTGGGAAAGGTCTAACCTTGCCTGCGTCTCCAGACTTTGACTTGTCCCTGCTTACTTCACCTCTGTCTACAATGCCTTCAGCAGCTCTCCAGCCTCTGTCCTATGCTTCCACCATCACCCGCTGCCCATGAATAGACTGTGTGAGAGATCTTCTGAAACTGACCTAAATAAATCTTTCCTCCTTTGAACTGTGGATGTCGGGTATTCTGTCACAGCAATGGCTATCGAAGACAGAGGGTGACTGAATCATGGGAGGCCACACTCAAGGGCTAGTGAGTTCAGTTGACTTGCTGCTAGGATGCAGGCCCTGGTGAGAGGCAAGTCACTGTAGGCAAGACCTGGAAAGAGTGTTTCTGTTCCTGGACCCTCCATTCTCTACTTCTTGGCTGCCGGGGGGAGGTGGGGGGGTGGGGAGCGGGGGGGCAGCTTTCCTGCATCATGTCCTCCCACCGTGAGTTTTGTGTCTTAGAGCTATCCCACCTGGAGTGAATTCCCCAAATTGCAAACTAAATTAAACCTCTTCTAAGTGGTGGGACTCACATATTTTGTGCCAGGCATGAGAAAGCTAATACACCTCCTGCAACGCAGGGTGATCAAACAGTTGATGAGGTGAAGTTGGCTTTCACAGACGTATCCCACAGTATAGACACATGGAGACAGGTGAACAACAGGACTAGGGCATCATCACTGTGTCCTAATGAGTTCTTACTAATGAGAACATCACATAAGGTAAGACAAGAAACAACCAGGTATGGTGAAGCTCCTGCTTTGGAGGTACACAAAGCAGCTTCCCCACGAACGGGCAGGATCCCACAGGAGTCTCCGAAGTTCCTCACACCCTGCATCTTGAGCTGCACCAACTCCTATCACTTGCATAAGTCCAGTGAAGCAGAAAACTCAAATTACATGAAGCGGGTTTATTATCTATAATTAGCCAGCAGGGACAAAAGCAGCCTAGAATTCATGGCAAGCCAATCCCCTAAGACTCAGGAAGGCCGCTTAGGACGAAGGGAGCCTCGTCTGTGCATGTCCCACTTTATCAGCTGAGGGACTGCAGAAAGCTGCCCAGGGGAATATGAGGCCACTAAGCTAGAGTACTGAAGGACGTGCTGCTTTCAGAGGAAACAGGAGGAGTCCACACTACTCCTGCCAGTCTTTATCTCAGGATGCTGTGTTTCCCAGTACATTCTGTGAAGATGCTTGAAAATTCAGTCAGTAAAGCTGAGAAAATAGGGTCAGCTACAAGGCTACTGTGATGCATTATACAACATCAGTTGTGAGGTAGCCCTGTCTTTGGCATTCTCCGAAAAAGAGCCAGACGCCAGCTGTCTTACTTTTTTTGTGGCTGGAACACAATACCCAATATTATTTTTATAGTTTGAGGGTCTCGGTCCATGCACGAGTGGCTGGCAATGGTGGAAGCCTAGAAACAGGAAAAGTTGTTCACAGCATGGCAGACAGAAAGTCAAGCAAGTGAGGAAGAACACAGCTAACACATATCCTTCCAGGTCAAGCCCTAGTGATCCACCCCCTCCAACCAGAACCCTCTCTTAACAGCACACGGTTCTACAGGCACACCACAACATCCAAATACAGGAGCTTTTCAGACATTCCAGATCCAAACAGTAACACTCATCAAGCTGCTAGATGTATCCCCGTACAGAGACCTCGAAGAACAGAAGCATGCTGTGTGAGAGCATGGAAGTTTGTTTCCATCCTGGCTTTTACTTCTAACCTGTTGCAATTTTTAAATACATTTTAAGAAAATTTTTAAATTAAAAATTATATCTAAATACAATAAAAATATATCACTAGAAAAATATAGAAAATACAGGCCTTAATTCTTATTCAGAGGTTACTATATCCCAGTAAGTAGGAGGGGAAAAAAGAACAGGGGAAAAAACCAGAAAACCTATATACAGTATTCACTGGATATGTGTACACAGGTAATTAAGAAGTTGCCTTGTCTTTTTGCAGTTCCAAGTGAATAAAAGTTATGAAGGAAGCAGCAATTCCTCTTATTACATATACACTTTGAAAGGACATTATGTATTTCATTGAAGTTTTTAATGTGGAAAATTCAGCTTGCTTCCAGTCTGCCACTGATCTTGGTTGGACTAAACACAACAGTACTTGTTAGGGACAGGTATGAATTCTGATGTTTACTGTAATAATCACTGTAGAGAAAATCACAGAGGTGCACTTACAGCAATAGAAGACTACATCATTAGGTTATATTACCAAGCATAAAATATTTAATTTTTTTTTTTGAGACAGGGTCTCGCTCTGTAGCCCAGGCTGGTCCTGAACTCACTGGTGTTAGCTGGGCTGGCCTTGGGACTCAGGCCAATCTGCCTGCCTCAGCCTCCGGAGTGCTGAGATGACAGGCATGTACCACGCCCAGCTTAATGTGGTGCTGAGGAATCAAACTCAGGGCCTAGCATTAGCGAGGCAAACACTTAACCGCTGTGCCATTCCTCCAGCCCCTAATTTTTATCTCAAATGAGATAACTGATGTTCCATTTTCAAAATTCATCTTCATTCTAGCCAAATCTAGTGGCCAATTCTACTTATTTGTAATGTTGAATTTATCTTTTTTGCAACATGGGTAAGCCTGGATGGAGGGCACCATGCCACGTGAACAATACCGGTCATAAACAAGAAGTACCGACAATGGGGGCATAGTACAGCAGGTAAGCGCTTGCCTAGTAAGTTCAAGGGCCCCCCGCACCACATATGCCTGTAATCTCAGCACTCAGGAGGCTGAAGCAGGAGGATTGGCTTCAGTTTGAGGCCAGCCTGGGGTAAGTTCAGAACTAACCTGGACTACAGAGCGAGACCCGTCTCAAAAAAAAAAAAAAAGTACTGTGTGACTCCATTTATGTTAGGCAGCTGAAGCAGTCCGCATCACACAGAAAGCAGAATGGTGACTGTCAGGCTGGGAGGAGGGGTGGGTAAATGTTTAATAAGTAGACAGTAACCAGTTCACAGAAGAAACAAGTGACAAAAATGGACAGTGGTGTTGGCTGTGCAACATTCTGAATGAATTAATGAATAGAATTCAAAATATGTGATCAAATTCAAAAGGTCCCCCTTTTTTGAGACACAGTCTTACTCTGCAGCTCAGGCTGCTCCTTAGCAAGTGCTTTAACTGCTGAGCTGCACGCCCAGCCCCCGCAAGGTCCCTTGTATATATGTACAGCATGACACATGGATTATCATTCATCAATACAGACTACTAAATAATAGACCATGTCAACAATCAGCTGAAAGTTTTTCCAAACTTTGGCTTTTGCCTCTTGATCTTACTTGCCAATGAATAATGTTTTTCTTTGCCTCGCAGTATTAAGATCATTAAAAGCTGGGCATGGTGGCACATGCCTGCAATCCAGAGCTCCAGGAGGCTCAGACTAGAGGATTAAAAGTTTAATGAGCCCAGCCTGAGCTTAACAACTTAGAAAAGTCTTGTCTTCAAAATGTTAGGAAGGACAAGGGGTATACAGCTCAGTGCTAAGGCCCTGAGCTCAATCTCCAGTAGCACCTCACCACATACATCACGGAAGTGCCAGAGAGAGACAAATTCACATTTTTTTTTTAACCCTGGGAACTCAAGTATGTTTTTTTTTTAATCTCAAGAACACTAGAAATTCCTACCTCTGACAGATTTTTTTCCCACTTAACAACCGTCAGCCGCCGGCTGATTATGATCAGTTTCCACTAGTAATAGACAGAACATGCTCAAACTTAATAGTAAATTCATAGCTTGTACTGTCTTACTAAGCCACTTGCTTAGTGCTGTTGACATTTTTTCAGTGCGACATTCTTGATGAAAGAAGCAATATGCTGATTTTTGTTAAGACTCAAGCCTTTTCAGCAACATAATCCCATTCTCTCACTGTAGCAGCACCTGTAGGTAGAGTCTGCACACGGCGCTTGGGTGCGGAATATTGCAGGCCTGTCATAACTGTTCACGTTGTTCCCAAACATTTACTCTCGATATCTGTACTTGTCATAAAAAGCACTGGCCCACATTGTGCATAGCACATCTCTATAAGGCTGACGTTCAAGGAAAAAAAATAATAGAAATCAAGATTATTAAAAGCTTTTCTTTTTTTTGCAACACTGTGGACTGAACCCATCAGGGTCTTCACACTGAGCTAATGCCTCAGCAGCTTCTCCTTGTTTTTCCTGAGACTGGCTCTTACTAAATCACCAAGCTTGCCAGGGTTGGGCTCAAACTTGCCACCCTCCCACCTCTGACTCCCTGGTAACAGGCCTGCACCACCAGGCTGAGCCAAGGTAGTTACAAATGCTATGGATGACCTTCCTTGAATCTCAACGAAATAAAAACTGATACGAAAAATGTGATTACTGAATATTTTATGATATTAAAAAGTCAATTTTTAAATGTGCAGTGAAGAGGTTGTGCTTTCTTTTCTAAGACTACATTCAGAGATGCAATCTGAAATAGCTAAAAACGGCATGACAAGCTACCTGGCGTTTGCTACACCGTAAGCTGGGGTTGAGGTAGAGAGGTGTGCCAGAGACACAACCTGGGCCATAGTCTGATCACAGGTAAAGCTAAGAGAATTGGTATATAAGGTCCACTACACTATTTTTGCTACTCCTGTGTTTGAATTTTTTTAATAAAATATTTTCAAGATTGAGAAAACACTCAAAAGCTACTATGAATCTTGATATTACTGATCTGCAAACTTTTTAATTGTATGATTCTGTTTACATAAAATATCTAGAAGAGACAAATTGAGAGATGGAAAGTAGGACAGTGCTTGCAAAGGACTGGGGACGGAGAAGACAGAGTGACTGCTAATGGCACAAGATGTCTTTTGAGGGTGATAAAAATGTTCTAAAATTATAGAGTAGTGATGGCTACAAAACTCCCAAGCATACTGAAAAACAATTCACTGGATATATTTTAAAGGGGTAAATTCTACAGCATGTTATAGCTTAAAGATATTTTTTAAAATGCCCCACAATATAAATGTACTACAGGTATGAATATATGGGCAAAATTAATTTAGAAATATAGTTTTCACATTTAAATTTAATTAACTTTTTAGGATTCTAAAATACTAACATATTTCAGGGCTTATAAGAATATTACCTACCTATTTTAACAATCACTGATACATACAATGGATTTAAGCTCCACTCACCTAGCAACACTGCAGTCCTAGAATCAGGAGCAATCTGTTTCTACATTTGTATGGATTCACAAATCTCTAAAAATTAAACAGTGTATCTTAAAGTTTGTAACAGCAAGAGCTACACCTTTCGCACTCTCATAACCTCTTCAGCACACAGCAGAGCCTCTCTTACCTATCCAGGATCCAATAGATGAAATGCCTTCATAATGCCATAATTGTAACAGAGGACCAGAACAGGACCACCGAGTCAGCCTTCACACTGTCTGCTATCCCTTTGTATCAGTTAAACTTTTTTTAGGACATACGTGGGGAGAGGCCACGGATAATGGTTTGTGCAGTGGTAGACTCACCAAAAACAAAGCAAAACAAACCCACAACACCTGGGCTGGATTCAAAGTAGCTCTCAATTTTTTAAAAAAATCTATGTCCCTTTTAGTTTTCTCTGGGTACCTCAGTCAGTTTAGAAGACTGTTGAGATTTTTATTACTGTGCACTACATTAGGTACTTAGAATATGTGAATATTCTGCAGTTGCTCCCCACCCCCCATACATGTCAAACACATATGGGACAGGAGTCCCCATGCCAGCAGCTCAGTCCAATTCTCATGGCCAGTGATTCTGCCACATTTATAAAGCTGCCTTTCTGAGCATCAGCTGGAAGTGTCCACCTCCCCTCTATTCAGTCCTACCAAATTTCTAAAAATCCAGTGGCTCCCACCTCCCCCCCCCGGCTCCTCACTGCTTCTCCCCCCCCAAGTCTTGACTTTTTTTTTTTTTTAAGAGAGGCTCTCCCTCGGCAGTCCAGGCTGATCCTAAACTCACGGTGTAGTCCACGTTGTAGTCCACTCACAGGAACTCTCCTACCTCAGCCTCAATTCTTGCTTAAAAAATTGGTTTCATTTCTTTACTCCCTAACCCAACATGCATCCCCTAGAGCACAACGTTAAGGCTGTGGGTGTAGTTCTGTGGTACAGCACACACCTAGTATGTACAGGTCCTAGGGGGATCAATCCCTGGAATTGCAGAAAGAAAGAAAAGCAAGCCTCTTTAAAATCTAATACACTTGGCTCTCTCAGACCACGTGATCTCACAGCTAAATCACCTGGGTGCCTTATATCACCAAAAAAACACTGAAAAATAAAGTTTTGTTACTTACATTAACTACACGGCACATTTTATATAGGGACCAAGACAATTCTTCCTCACTCAACGCTGCCAGGTAAGCCGGGTGTCCAGAGAACACAGGTAAGGAAGGACTGGACACGCCATGAGCTTCTCAACAGAAGGGTACCCTGTATTTCATGGCCAGGTGCAAGGCAAGAGTTTAGGCAAACCACCACGTGGGCACCATACTTCCTAGTTACTGGTAAAACCAAAAACAATTCTGGCATTCATCTTTCCATGAGTGTTTTGAGTTATTTTACTCTTTTGTCTCAGCTGTCAAAACACAGCAGTTAGGGAAACTCGAACAGTCTACAGCAGCAGTGTGCTAAAAACTGAAGGTCTCCACCCCCAGGGCAGCTTTTATACTGCAGGCATGTAGGGTTCACCATGTGCGAACACTTAATGGAAGCCAGAGATTTGTTCCTTCTCCCATCACCTAAATCAGAATGCCCTTAGGCAGCTAGAAGAATTTCAGATATCATTACTTAAAATGAAATAAAGTTAATCATAAGGAAGTTTTAAATATACATCCTGTTTTAATGAACTGAAGGCCGCGATTGGGGAACCTTACTCTTGTTTAAGATGCTGAATGCCTTTTTCTCTTTTCCCTAAAGAAGCTGTGTGCTCTACTTAGCTGAGAGCCCCGAGTATTCTGCCAACCATTGTGCCAGGTTACTGAAAGGCTCCATCTCCACCTGCCAAGCATGCAGCACCAGCTCGCAAAGTCTGACAGGAGGGAAACTTTCCCCTCCATTAGCTCCATGACTGTAATCTTTTACCAAGACTCAATGGACTAGCTGCCTTCTTCCTCCTCCTCCCATCAGCATGTCACTGTGTTCAGTTCCTGCAAAAGTCCCCACCTTCCGAACCTCCTGCTTTATTACTTATAAACCTTTCGTTCCTTGCTTTGTAGCCCTTTGAACGCTGCAAGGAGCAGCTGCCCTGTCCATGTCCACCTGAGCCTGGACAGTCACTGAATGAAGGAGACCGATATGAGTTGTCTACTTAAAAACATAAAAGTAGGATCTGAATTCTTCTCTGTAGCACTGTATTCACCAAAACCAGGCTGAGCTATACATCTACATCCCTCCCACTCTTACAAGATGGGCTTTCTTCTGACACCAGTCTTTTGAGAAAAGAACTCTTCCACGACACAAATTTTCCTTTTTTGGCAAAAGCACCAACCACAGGTAAACACAGCCTTTACACCTCACAGCGTCACACACTAACTGAAAGCTCTGGACTCCTCACTCTCATCTCTCCCTGCGACTGTCATCAGGAGTCTGTGAGGCAGCAACTCAGCAGTCAGAGAAAAACGCTTCAAGTCATCCATAAAATTGTCCCAATTGTTGAAAATTAAACTCTTGCAGCAGAGTCACGTGGAGCTGCATTATTAACACTGCGACAGCACAGAGGAAAAAGATCTGTCCTCATCATTTGAGTAATTAATTCCTTCAGAGCATTAGTTTGTAATTTAACACACTACAACATTTAGCTAACAATGCCTTTGTATTCTGGGTGGGGAGATACTCCAAGCTACCCTGGGAAGACAGCCTCAAAACAGACACACATATGCGGATTTCAGAAAGTCAACTCTCGTTGTATATAATGGCACTGTTCCTCTGACGGTCCCCTTCCCCAGATGCCAACCTCCGAGAAGCTGGCTTACCTCATCCACCCCCATGTCCAGTCAATTACAAAGAAGAAAGGGAGAGAGCGCTGCTTTTTGGAGTGTAGTCATCGTGGCATGAAACACTGCTCAGTTTCATGGTGGCTGAAGGCCAGGGGTCACTTGTAAAGACTACGGGTGCCTCTGACTGGGGAGAGCAGTACTCTGGCCCTCACGTGGACATCTGCTCAGCTAGCAGGCTTGCTAACTTGCTGTTTACCCCGAGAGAGAAGAGAGAACGAAGGTGGCCCACAGAAGACAATGTAGGGAAAAGGGGACCAGGCTAGCCTCCCTTCCACTCTGGATTCCAAGCTCCTGAGCCAATGGAAGAGGATCCCCTGGGGTGAGCACCAGGAGGCAGGGTACACTGAGCGGGGAATGGCAGTAGGTAACTATAAATTGTCAAATGACTAGGATAAAATCCAACTTTCAGTTATATGTTCTATGTACTGCCGGTTATTTTATTTGAATCCTCTATGACTGTGACTAGTGCCATGACATTGGGCAAGTCCCTGACCTCTCTGGGCCTCAGTTTATAAACTCAGAAATAACAACATATACTTGACAGAGTTATGTCTATGTATGTTAAGAGCCTAGTCTCTCAGGAACTTTAAATTCACTTATAGAATGATCCTTGAGCAGCTAGTAAATGCAAAACATATAACAGCAAAATGAATAAGGCCCTGCTCTCCTGGAGCTTAAAGTCTAATGGGAAAGGCCAATCCTGAAGAAGGAACTCTTAAGTGTGAGACATGCCACTTAAGGGAAGTTTAGCTCTGGCAGTACGTATCTGAGGGACAAGGCTTGCCCAAGAGATCATGGAGTATCCTTTAAAGAAGTTTCAGCTGACACACGACACACGAGTAAGAAAGGGCCAGAGGAAAACACTACAGATAGAATAATCAAAGCCCAGGGTCAAGAATTAGAGTAGCGCACATTAGAAAAGCTAGAAGAGGTCCAATGTGAACAAATGATAAAAAAGCACAGGAGGGACATGATAGTAAAATTCTACGTCAACTTATCTGGGCCACAGGGTGCCCAGATATGTGTGGCCAAACATTATTCTGGGTGTTTCTGTGTAAGTATTTTTAGGTAAAATTAACATTTAAATTGAGGTTAAATAAAGCAGATTGCCTTCCGCAATGTGTGGGTGGGCCACATTCTGCTGAAAACCTGAATGAGTCAAAAAATCAGCCTCCCCAAAACAAGAGACTCTGGAACACTCCCCCTCTTCACAACCTCATCTCCTGCTGATTCTGCAGTAGGCATTTTTCTGACCTGAACTGCTCCCTTGGGTCTCTGGCCCAACAGCCTTAGGGCTCCAACTGCACCACTAGTTTACCCGGGGCTCTATCCTGCTGACCTGTAGATTTTGGACTTGCTAGGTTTCCTAATCTCGTGAGCTGGTCCCTTAAAAACAGACATATGTGCACATACACATATACACACACAGGTGCATACATGTACATCATACAGACAAGGTGGCATTTGGGGGTGGTGGCTGCCCAAATGTCCAGTGATCCCAGTGGGTGAATCACAGGATAAGAGGTCAGGAGGGGGAGGTGCAATGGTGAGCCCTGAGAGGCATTTTAGAGGAAAGTCTAGGGCCCAGAACTTTGATTTTTCTTGAGATAGGGTCTCCTTCTGCAGTCCAGCTTGGCCTTGAACTCGTGGCAATCCTCCTGCCTAAGGCTCCTGTGGGCTAGGATCACAGGCGTGTGCCACCATGCACAGCTAATGTGGTACTGGGGAACTGAACTTAACGCCCTTCAGGTCTGTGATTTTTAAATGGCCTGCTGCCCTGAAGTATAGAGACAGGAGGGACAAGGCAATGGCAGATCAGGAGACAGCACTGTGGACCCTGTTGACACAAAATGAGCAGATGTCAGAGGCGTGGGTCAGATGAGGACAGGGAGAACCAAAAGAACCCATGAATATCAAGATGTTTCAGAAGCTGGATAGTAACATTTTCTCCTAGTAAGGGGAGATAGAACATTCTGGAATCCTCCTGCAAAGGAAGCACTTGCTAGTTAAATGGATTCACTGGTTCTTCCAACTTGAACATATTTATTTGCCCATATCTTCCATTCTAGTGATTGTGCTATCGCCTTTCGTCAGACTAACAGTGACATAACTGTGAAAACAGAAGCAAAGAGAAAGAACAGATCGGATCCTTGGGCTGGATTCCCAGACAGGAGGCACACCTTCCCGCCCACTGGAAGGTGGATGCGCGCTCCCAGGTGCTCCCGGCCACCTCTCCTTCCCGGACACAGCTCTCTGGGGCACACAGCAACAGTTAATTTATTCTGTATCCTTCACTTACAATTCCTAAAGCAAACTAAGGATAATAATGCCTCCCAGGGACCCTCATTATTGCATTGTGAATTTGTGTGACAAAAACAAACTCAACAGCCCTTTAACTCCGGATAGTCAGAGGCAGATGTTTAGTAAGTAGCTTTATTGCTGGAAGCAACCTGTCTGATTTTCAGTCTTCTTTCTGCAGAGCCTCGCTCAGACGGGAGGCATGAGACAACGGCAGAGCCAAGGAAGGTTGCTGGTGTGGCTGTCTCTGAAATCCCTCCAACCTCGTGAGACTTTCTCAGTCAGTTATGTCTCTCTTGGCAAAGTAAGTCCTCCTGTCTGGTGTACCACACTCTTTATCCCACAATCTTGGGTCCCTCCTGCTTCCCTCAACATACACAGGGACACAGGCTGCAACTTGAGGAGGCCCCAAGTTACAGCACTGCAAGCAGCCGGACGGAAGCCCTCTGGGCACGGCACCAAATGAACAGCCTTGACTTCTCTCTCTCCGAACTCCTGCTACCACAGTGTTTACTCACAGAAGGGCTCCATGGAATCAGGCCAAACCAAAAAGGATTCTAAATAGCTACTGAATCCTTCCCGACTTCCCTCATTGATGTTAAGACCTCGGATGACTAATTTTATGAATCAATTAGGCCAAGGGATGCCCAGATCTGGTTACACATTACTTTTGGGTATGTCTGTGAGGATGTTTCCAGAAGATATTAGCATCTGAATTGCTGAACTGAGTAAAGCTGGCGACCATTCCATAGTGGGTGGGCACCATCCAGCCCTGTAAAGGTCTGAACAGAGCAGAAGGCAGAGGAAGGTTAAAGGTTCTGCTGGACTGTCGCACTGGAAGTCCATCTCCTGCCCAGTCACTCCTGGTTTTCAGGCCTTCAGATTTCAATGGAATCCACTCCACCAGCTCTGAGGCTTTCAGATACAACTCCCTCAGAGAGCCCCGACATTTGAAGACTTTCTCTGATGTCCCCTTGGCCCTGTCATCTTTGCTGTGCCGCTGCCTCGGTGACCCAGCGACTGTCTTCTGAAGCCCTACCCCAAGACTGCTGCTGGAAATCCTCCAATCGGGCACAAAGCATGACTGTGACTCAGGTCACTGCTAGATTCATCCTTCCGTAAATCCACCTAGTTATTCTTTGCCCCTTTCCTTTTGTTCTTACCATCCTCCCCATTCCTGTGGTTTCTGCCTTTATGCCCCTGCTTAGGCACTGAGAATAAGGACTCCAACATTTTCCTAAGAAGTGGTGCTTCTCTTGTATGGTATTTTCCCTGCTGGAACTTCCAGCTTCTCAATCTGCTTAATCACGCTCCACCATGCAGCCCTCACACTAAATCTCTTGCTAGGTACATAGATGTCTTATTGGTTCTGCTTCTCTAAAGAATCCTTACAAATACCACAGATCGAGAACCCTTACTACAGGAAGAATGAACAGGGCATACGAGCCCTGCAGACTCGGAAGTCCTGTAAGATGGGCAGCCTTCTACTAGATCCTCTCTCCAGCTAGGACACAGACTGCAACTTGAGCAGCAGTACCTCAGAGTTTGCAAACAGGACTGCTGTGGGGTCACAGCCACTGTCACTCCCTTTCTGGACGATTTACAGCTGTAAAGGGGTTGAGCAGAACAAGTCACTCAAAGCCAAAGTACAGCACATGCACACACATACACATGACTGACATCTTAAGAGCAAAACAGCAGGTCACGGTAGCAAGAGGATGCCACAGGACATATCAAAAGTGCACAAAACCAACAGCATGGGAATGCTGGTTTCCCAGTGAAAGACACGGCATGCAGCCAGCTGAGCCCTCAAGGCCAGAGTGCAGGTTCCCAGGGAGCAACACCTTTTTAACTTCCTCAAAACAGATGGATAATGACCTCCTGTGGGTCCACAGCTGAGCAGAGGGGGTTTTCTCTTCCTGCTGAAGGTTATCTGTCTACTCCTGCTATTCTGGTTCCTCGCACCTGGGCTATAAACCCCTATGTGAGCTGACCTCATTCACCGTTTAGGCAACTGCACATCCGCTAGCTGCGTTACAGGAACATGCTTGGTAGCCAAAAGGACTGCACCTAAGCAGCGACTTCATGTCTGCATGCTCATCGCCTGCACAGCAGCGTCTAAGTAGCTGAATGAACAAATGAAGCCCTGCACTCAGCCACGAAGACAACTGGACACAGCCTGAGGCTGGCTGCCCGAGCTCACTGCAAACGCTGCGATAGAGCCTTTCTCTCACAGGATCACTATGGCACTTGGGAGAAAGAACAGAAGAGATTCCAGACTGACGATACTGACAAAATTCTAGATCTAGAAGGGAACTAAGGCTTTTCTCTAGGCAAGACAAGAATGTGTTACCAAGATAAGAGACGCACAGGGCTGGAGGGGAGTGGGTAACGTTCCGTGACAGGGTGCCTGCCCAGCGTGCGCAAGCCCAGAGTTCAATCCCCAGCACAAGCAAACAAAATAGATACAAAGAAATGTCCCCATAAGGTCACAGGATCAATGGCTCTGAGCTCTTAGGGAAAAAAGTTAAAGTTCCTGGTTTTGTCACCTTTTATTATGTAACTAAGTGTGCACAGTACCCACTGAGCCTAGGGATCCGCCAACCATAAGTTGATCCAACAGCGGAAAAAGCCTTCTTGAAAAACATCTTTTCTTTAGGTCTTTTGCCTGACAGTCTTCGGAGGCAAAAATCTTTTTCTAGTAAGAATCAGCCATCTCTGGCCTCCCCATAAGGTAGCTGCTTACCAATTCACAGATGCAGAGGAACTTCAAAAAGAGAAGGGAATCTTGTATAATGCAAACTTGACAACTACTAGTGCTGCAGCTCCTCAACCACCTTTTTTGAGGCCTAAAACCTCATACTCTGAGCTGTGAGTATCTCTGTGGTTTCATTCAGAAAAAAGCTACAGCCTGAAGAGGTTGTTCCCGCTCTAAGGGGGAATGTGCTACCTCCTCCATCTCACATAGGCTAACCCAGGACCCAAAGCATCATCCTCCATCATTGCCTGGGAACAATGCCTGAGTCCCTGCACACTGGCCTCCCTGACTCACCAGAGGCTGAGTTTCCAGAAGTGTGAACCGTGGCTTTGGGCCCCCGAGAACTGATCCCTTATACTAGGCCTAGAGAGAACGGATGCTTGAGACTAGATTGGATATAAATTGAAATGAGTGGAACTCAAAGCCATGGGACTTTCCCTAATGTCCCTTGGGAGAAAAAAAATTCTGCAGGGAGAAAGAACTTCTAGAACGCCCAAAATAAAACTCATCAAAAATGAAACCATTGAAAGGTATAGACACTTCTCAAAAGTAGTCCAAGGGATCAACAAGTACACAGATGCTCAGCATCTTTAGTCATTAGAGAAATGCAAATCAAAACAACAAGAATGGTTATCAAGAACTCAAAGGACTAATGCCAGTGAGGCGGTACAGAAAAGGACAAAAGGAACCCTCCTATGTTGTTATTGTCAACGAGAGTGTAAACAACAACTATGGAAATAAGTGTGAATATTCCTCAAAAAAATTGGAAGTGCAAATTCTACTTGACCCATCTCTCTTCTGGGTACCATTCCCAAAGAGTTAGACACATTACCGTGATGAATGCACACCCATGTTTATAGCAGCACAAGTCACAACAGCTAGATCTCAAGAGCAGCTGACATGCCCATAAACAGATGGGTGGATAAAGACCATGTGTTGAACACACAATGCAGTTTGAGTCACTTGTAGGAAAAGGGACACACTGTGACACCATTATGATCGGTGAAATAAGTCAGACACGGAAGGCTAATTATTGCCTGGTTTCTCTAGTAACTAATAGATATCCACTGCTCTTGGGATAAAGGCCAATGGCACTGACTTGACTTCACAAAATATAAATAATTAAAAGAGGAAAATAAAGGATGACAGAGCTGGGCATGGTGGTACACACCTGTAATTCCAGCAGTCAGGAGGCTGAGGCAGGAGGACCGCCATGAGGTCAAGGCCAGCCTGGGCTACATAGTGAGTTCAGGACCAGCCAGGACTACAGAATGAGACTCTGTCAAAAAAAAAAAAAAAAGGCAGAATGTGATAGGCAGACCTTTCGGACATGCGAAAAGGTCTGGGGAGGAGGGAAATAGGTAGACAGGAACAGTGAAGCAAAAATGAATTACATATGTGTGTCAGCTCGCCAAGCTGAATGTGATTATTCTGTATTGCAGCCAAATACTAACAAAGTGAGTAATCAAAAAAAAAAAAAAAAACACAAAGTGAGTAATCATGACAAAAAGAAAAAGCAACGTCTCAAACACTAAGTACCGAGATCAATTCTCCAGCACCACATAAACCAGGCATGGTGGCGCACACCTATAATCCCAGGAGGCTGAGACAGGAGGATTGCTGTGAGTCTAAAGGCAGCCTGGGCTCCACAGTGAGTTCAGGACCAGCCCGGACTATACAGTGACACCTTATCTCAAAGGAAAAAATAAATAAATAAATAAAGGCAGCCCTAGTAACTAATAGATATCCACTGCACTTAGGATAAAGGCCAATGGCACTGACTTAAGTTTCTACACACGTCACACCTGAGAATGATGTCAACTCTCACAGTCTCTTTATGAGAACAGTCACATGCAGCCTTCCCCCGGTTCCTCATTGGTAGCATCCTTTTCTGCATCATATAGCTGTGTGAACACCTGTCTACCTGAAATGCCAACCACTATTCCTTCCTTCAGCCAGTGACTACTCTTCCATCAGCTCATCAAGCTTTCTCCAAGAAGTCTGACAAACCCTTGCTGAGGCCACGCTATGCTGTTCCTTCATAATCTCACTCACATTCCTTTCTTTCAGATCATTCATCTCAGCTTATTATTCCTAACTGTCCACGTCCCATGAGGCACTATGACAGTGAAACCCATGATAGCTTTTGCTTCACAAAGGATCCTCAGGGCCTAGTACAACATCTGCTGTAAGACTGGCAAGTGACAACTATTGAATAAACTAATTGGTGAGCAAATTGAGACATGGGCTTTCTTTCAAGAGCCTGAAGATAGGCAGATACTCAAAATAAGTCAATCAACTACGACAGAGGCTATGACAAGCAAGATCCCAGGTCACTCATCACCTGGCTAGAAGTAGTCACATGGTCCCCAAACACAAGTAGGTCAGGAGATGCAAAGCCATCACACACCCAGAGAACAGAAAGCTTCCACGACTCGGTACACAGTACCAATGTTTGCACAGGCAGTTAGGTAGAATGTGAATCATCAAGCTGGCTTGGCTCTGAACCCCCAGGCAGGTACCACTGCAACACCTTCCAAAAGCTAACCTCAACTCCTCCTGCCATGGTTTCCTCCTCCATCGATCGAGAGGACTATTAGTATTTACCTGATAGAAGTACTTAATCTATAACAAACCTATCTATAAGCAATGTAGGACAGTTATCTGGCAAATGCTGATGCTATAAATATTTGATGACATTATTTTAGAAAGATTTAATAGAATGTTTTGTCTTTGTAATATAATTAAAAAGTGGGAGGACTAGGTGTAGCTCAATGGTTAAAACACTTGCTTAGCATGCACAATGTCCTAGGTTTGATTCCCCAGCACCACATAAAGTGAGCTGGGCATAGAGACATACACCTGTAATCTCAGCACTTGGGAGGCTGAGGAGGAGGACTGCCGTGAGTTCGAGACCAACCAGGATACATGGCGAGTTCAAGACCAGTCCAAACTGCAGAGTGAGAACACGGTCTCAAAAACATGTGGGCATGGTGTAAATATTGGCAAATACAACAAAGCTGCTAACAAATAAAGCCATCTTGATTAACTGAGAAAACAGGACTTCCAGGTCTGGCTTGGTCAGTGCCTTGGCTTCTAATTTCTTTCATATTGTCATACAACAGGCTACACAAGTGATTTCCAAGGCTCTCATATGCTTCCAGCTAGGAATTCTTCAATTCATGGGTCACCGACTTGGCCACTGTTGTATCTGCGTTGTTTACTGTTCTCTGGCCATAAAGGAGGATCCTCCCCTTCACAGCAAGAAAGCACTAACACTCCCACCGGATTCCAAAAGGGAGTCTTTGGCCTGGGCAGGCCTGCTAACCCTCCCAATCTGGAAAAGCATACAGGAAACTCTGGGGGACAGGCAGGTCCCTGGTGCATACAGGAAACTCTGGGGGACAGGCAGGTCCCTGGTGCACTTCAAAGAGGTGCTAGCCTCCCAGGAGAGGAAGTGAAGCCAAGCAAAGCCCCCCCAACACACACACACCCCTCTCCATCCTGAGTGGGTGTGGCCTGGATGTAGCCACAGGCATTCAAAGCCCTCAAAACTGTTCCATACACCCTGGGGACACAGTCCTCCACTTGCAACCTACTTAGTGACAACATCTCTGCGCTGGAGGAGCAGTGGCTCTCACCCTCACACTTTAAGGAGAAATAAACATTCCCACCAACCTTTCTGCCATCCAGTCTGGGAACAGGAATACAAATTTACAAGTTAGGAATGCAGGCTTGCCATCCCAGCTCTCTGGGAGGCTGAGGCAGAAGGACCGCAAGTTTGATCCTGGAACTTAGAAAGACCCTGTCTCAGATAAAAATTAAAAATGGGCTGGGGATGTAGCTCAGTGTGAAGGTTCAATCTTGAATACCATGCACACACACAAACAAGTTAGGAAGATGCACTGAAAGATTTGTTTTTATAAATCTCTCAGAACAAAGCTTCAAAAAGCAGAAGCCGTTTACAACATTTAAACCTCCGTTTAACACACCGAATATATGAATAAAATATAGCTACGTAGGAAAATAAGTCTCAGCGCTGCTGTTTCTCAAATGTTAGTGATCACGTGTAACCGTTTCAGTCTCAGCAGCTAAGGCGCCCTACTTTGAAGAGCCCTCAAAGCCACCTCCGCCCATGTCATCTATCACCGCCAACCCTTCCTGCGCTCGGTCCGCTTCTGCTGTGTGCTCCACATGGCTTTCTCCCTGCACCTGCATTCGGTCTTGCCCGGCTGGAATGCTGCGCCAGGGGTGTAGGCTCCAGGCAAGATCCATCTCCTGGGAATGCCCGGAATTCTCCAGCTCTTCTCCCCACGTGGAGTCACTAACACCCGACAGCCACATGGGCAAGCTCTCTTGGAAGTGGAACATTGTCTCCAGCCAGGTCACGAAGGCCCGCGGCACTGGCCAGGTCTGAAGTCCCATGCAGGACTCTGAGCTAGAACCACTCAGTCTAGCCATTCATTCCAGGGCTCAAAGAAATTGTATGGGACCCTAAATGCTTGTTTTATACACAGGTGATGAAAGCAATCATACCACAAAATTCACCTAACCTGGCTGTATGTCTGAATGGAATTTTTCCTTCAGGTGTGGGAGGGAAAGGCACAGGCTACAGACATAAAACTGGCAGCTTGGTCAGTCCAACACAGTGGCAGCAAAGTCTCCTAACCTGAATGACTCAGAAGGATCACCAAGGGGCTGGGGTGTTGCTCTGGGGCAGAGCACAGGCTCAGCAAACAGAGCCCTCGGGTCTACCCCCAATACCCCAAAACTTCTACTACCAATAAAGCAGTTACCAAAGAATATAGACTATTTTGAGCTGGGCCCAGCAGCACAGGCCAATAAACCCAGAACTCTGTTAGGCAGAGGCAGAAGGGTCACATGTTCAATCCCAGTTTGAGCAACCTAGCAATTTATCAACACCCTATCTCAAAAATCAGAAAAATAAGCTGGGCATAGTGACATATGACTGTAATCTCAGCACTCAGGAACCTGAGGCAGGAGGACTGCTGTGGTTCAAGGTCAGCCTGGACAACGTAAGTGAGCTCAGGACCTGCCTAAACTACAGAGCAAGACCCTGTCTCAATAAATTAAAATGGACTGGGAATATAGCTCAATGTGAAGGCTCCAAGTTCCACCTTCAATACTGCAAAAAAAAAAAAAATACAAAGTATATAGTCTATTTTTATGAAAACAGATTTTTAGAACATTATAAATATATATGTAGTTGGAACATGATCATGGCATTCATGGTCAAAAGATGAAGCCATGGGTTCAGTCTCAAGAACTAGGAAGCCTGCAGGTGACTAAACAGGTTCACCTTAGGGAGAAGGAGGTGGTGGTCACGCGGCCTTGTGCTGAAATCTCTTCCCATATTTACAAGGGAAAAAGAATCATCCGCAAAAATTTCTAGAAGCAGACAGAAACTCTTAAGTGCTGATTAGAACAACACAGCATACAGGTGGGGATAACGAAGTCACAATGCAGGGCGCATTCTTACTGATCATCTGATTACAGGCAGGTGGAGGTGGGAGGGTCTGAGTTACTTTCTTGTTGCTCTAACAAAATAGAATACCCGACACCCACAATGTAAAGGAGGAAAATTTATTTAGCTGACAGTTTCAGAAGGTCTCACGTGGGAAGCCAGCAACAGCGGAAAGCACGTGGCAGTCTGCAGGCAGACCAAGGCATTGCAGACAGAAGCCAATCCCACTGAGTGGGGATTCGGCAAAGCCTAAGTATTCCCAGACAGAAGCTGTAAGTGTTCTTTTTCCTTCCTTTACTTAGGTCAGGCTGCCAGTTGCCCCCACACACCCCTCCCATATCTTCCTGGCCCACGAGTCAACAATATACACCTGAAACCTCTGCACTGGGCACCACCCCCAACCATGACAAACCGACACAATCCCTCCAGGTCAAACCCCAAGCATCTACCCCTTCTAGCCAGGCCCTACCTCCCAAGAGCACACAGTTACCAGTTACACAGGTATCCCACTATATCCAAATACATGAGGCTTTTGGGGGACACTCCAGAGCCAAACCACAGCAGGAAGCTTAGAACAGGAGGTTAGCAGACGCCTGAGGTCATAAGTGAGGGCCAACAGCGGCCTGGTCAGCTTGGGAAAGAATTAACTATTGAGATCCGACACATAATTATATAGTTCAAAGTATAAATACAATGTAAAGTGTAGATAAAATACATTATTTTAAAGCATTAGAAGGTACACATATAAATATGTATGTATCTAATACAAAATTTTACTAGATATACATGTGCTCCTTCACTTAGTTTTATCTCAATTTCCGATCTTCAAAAAGACATGGAGGGGCTGGAGGAATGGCTCAGCAGTTAAAGTGCTTGCCTAGCAGGTGCTAAGTACCCGAATTCAATTCACCAGCACCACATAAGCCGGGAGTGGTGGCACCGGCCTGTTATCCCAGCACTTGGGAGGCTGAGATAGGAGGACAGCCATGAGTCCAAGGCCAGTCTGGGCTCCACAGTGAGTTCAGGACTAGCCTGAGCTACAGAGCAAAACCCGTCTCGAAAAATAAAAAATAAAAAAAGATGTGGATTTGTCCAAGTTGAGTTTTCTCAGCTACAGTAGTCCTCAGAAACCTCGTGACTGATGAGAAATTGCCATTAGAAAGAAACCTAGTTCCTCAGCTGAGGTCACCAAACACCCACCAGTCCTACTGTGTGCTCTGCTGTTTGTTGCTTTAGCTTCAGACCTACTGGGGGACCTAATCCCCTACTGCTTTATCAGCTAAAGGTTACAGAAATCTGATTAACTTTTCCAGAACATGCTACGAGGCCATGCTACAGAGCTACGAGGCATGGATATTTCTATGCCCCCACGGAAGTCAGACCAGTCTGACAGGTGCTGATACCAGCCCAGATTTTATTGATGTTTACCTGGATCTGATACCTACTCCTGCTTTTATACTGAAAACAGTGTGCTAAAATTGCTGTTCAAATCAAACATTTCTAATATATTTTTAGATAAATAGCTTGGTCTTTTTATGTAATGATATGAACCCACAAAAACATCTGATGGAAAACAAATCCAGATCCACCGTTTTTTTAAAATATAAAAACCCAAATCTGCCTTTCAGTGATCTGGGCCACACTTGTTTACTTTCCAGACATCTGAGGTGATCATCACAATGTGACTGATAATAAAAGGTACCCTATTAACAAAGCACACAGTCCTGTACTAAAGATAAGCTTGGGAAACACTGACGGTCGGATTCAGGGCTCAGCACGGAGGCTTGTTTATATTGCACGTGACCATCTTTTCAAAATGTGCCAATACCACAGGCCAGGAAGTAGGGGCCCCCTACAGTACTCACTGCAGGTGAGTGAGGGGCTACAGTGTTTGGGGAGCACCGAGAGCTAAAAATGAGTTTGCAGACCCCACACTTAGCAATAAGAGACCCGTACGGGAACCAACTAGAGGTACCTGTGTAAAACTCAGACCTCAGACGTGAGACAGAGGCTTTCCCTGTACAGCTTTTGGCTGTCCGGCAAGGTGTGGAATGAAAATGTTTTTTTCACGTATTAGTTCAGCTTTATTGAGATATATTTGAAAAATTTTAAATATTGAAGTATACAACTGGATGATTTGATATGTATTAGTTCAGCTTTATTGAGATATATTTGAAAAATTTTAAATATTGAAGTATACAACTGGATGATTTGATATGTAGTTTTAAATGATGATATGTACACAATGTTAATTGAATTAATATATAATATACTCCTCACCTCTTAGTTATCTTTTTTAGTGTAGTGAGAATACTAAAGAATACAGATGCCAGAAACCTCTGCACTGGGTTGCCACCCCAACCGTGATAAATCCCTCCAGGTCAAACCCCAAGCATCTACCCCTTCTAGGCAGGCCCTACCTCCCAAAAGCACACAGTTCCACAGGTATCCCACTATGTGCAAACACAGATGTATGTATTGGTAATGACAGCACAAGGTTTCCAGAATCTATCTTACAATGGAAGTTTGCACTCTCTGACCAACACGTCTCCACTCTCTCCCCCAAGACTCTGGGCAAGCACCATGCTCTTATGCTCACAGTGGTTGTTTTAGTTACTTTCAAGCTGCTGTGACAGAATACTCAACAACTAGAATTGAAGGGAGGAAAAGAGTCATTTCACTTACCCTCATAGGGCCCGTCCACAGGCAGCCAGCAACGGTGGAAGCACATCGCAGAAGCTGGAGAGCGGCTCACTCCCATCACAGGCAGAAGCCAAGTGAGCTTGTCTGCAGACTCCGGCAAAGCCAGAGCTTTCCCAGAAGCACCTTGCGACCAGGGGCTCTTCTTCCTTCCTTTAATTGGTTCCAGGTGCCAGTTGGGCCCTCCCCTACGCAGGTGCCCCCTTTTCACTCCTGATCTGCTAATCATCCACACGCCACTTGCAAGTTCTGCCCGGGCAACCCCACGCCCAGCAAATTGAATCTTCTAGTCATACTCCCTCTCCACCTGCCTCTCATTCTACCAGAATGAAAGCCTGGCTCCACATAACATTTACCATGACTGCCTCTCCTCTCACCACACCAGCTTCTTGCCTTTGCCTCAGGACTCTGCCCAGAACACCTTCCTCCCCCAGGAGCTACACAGCTTTCCCCTTAGTACCTCTGGGGGTTCAGTACCAATGATGCCTTCTCTCCCCTCTCCTGGTTCAAGCTGTAGACTAGCCCTTTTCACTATCCGTACAATGGAATCACTCATCGTGTTTATCGTTTGTTACTTTCTCTAGCTTCAATAGGGTAGGAAGTGTTTTTTTCAGTGTGTATCTCCTACACAGTAGACACTTGGTGGAACGTATTTGAGTTAAAATTTAATCTAATGAACAAATGAGTACAGAGGTCTGGGGGTTTGCTCACTCCCGCACATGTAGGGAGGGGGCAGTGCAAGGCCTAAATTCAGGCTGTGACTTAGTAACCCACTCTGTTCAGCAGAGGTACAGCGACCCAGAGCACTGCTTCCCAATTAGGGAGGCCTAGGGAGTTGGAAGAGTCGAGCAATGGCTCAGAGGTTAAAGCGCTTTGCCTAGCAAGCGCTAAGTACCCGAGTTCTATTCCCCAGCACCACCGAAGCTGTGTATGGTGGTGAACGCTTATAATCTTAGCACTCAGAAGGCTAAGACAGGAGGACTGCCGTGAGTCCAAGGCCAATCTGGGCTCCATAATGAGTTCAAGACCAGCCTGGGCTACACAGCAAGATCCTGTCTCAAAAAAAAAAAAAAAATGTTAAGCAGAACCACCCACTGCTCTAATGCAAAAAGCCAGCCACTGCCTGCCAAATTCGAACCTAGCTGAAATGGCTTCTCCAATCAGTCTCTGACTCCAGCTGAAAGGCCTAGAAGCACCAGGACGCAGATGGGGAGAGCGAGGGCGGAAGGCGGCATGCGGCACGAGGAGGCCCGGGCAGGGATGAGGCCCAGGCAGGGATGGAAGCGGGAGCCCGGGCTTAGGCGGGGACAGGAAGGCGAGCAGCAGCTGCAAAGGCTGGTGGAGTCCCGCCAGGACGGCCAGCTTCACGCGAGCACAATGAAATACATCTTTGAGCAGGGAGATGATCATCGGCAGACTGGCATCCTTCACGCCATACCTGCATCATACCTATATTGAGATCGGTTTCATTTATTTTATTTTTGAGAAAGGATCTCAGATTGTTGTCCAGGTTGTTCCTGAAACTCACTATGGAGCCCGGGCTGTCCTCAAACTCATATCGATCCTCCTGCCTCAGCCTCTCGGGTGCTGGGATTCCAGGCACCGGCCAGCGTGCCCAGCTGATGTGGTGCCGGGGAACTCAACTAGGAAAGCACTCTAACTGCTGTGCTATTCCTTCAGCGCTCAGATCTCTGATTTTAATTAACTGAATTAATATAAATAAGACTTAGAACACTACCTACCATACTGTAAATACTACATTCCTATAACTTATCTTAATGAGATTAAAGCACTGTTATGAGAGCCTGAAGTTATAACAAAACAAGGGGCTCTTGTCAGTAAGGAATGCAAGAATCAAATCTGCATATATTTTAAAAACCGACATTTAAATTAAAAAATTTCTTTATTTCCCCAGAGTGTTGTAAAAACTAAACTAGGCTGGAAGTCTTGGATAAACAAGGATTCATACTTATTTCTTCTTACCTGTCTGGGATGTTAAAATGGTTAGGATGCTTTTCCTCCAGTTAATGTTAATCATGGTAATGTTATGTCATTTAAAATAGCCATAAATTTTAAACAAAAAACCCTTTTCAAGTAAACAAGCAGATTTTGATCCCAACTATGACAACTCTCCTAATCACTACTATTAAAGAAACTTGGTGGCCCTTGAGAGGAAAAGGCTGTAAGCATCAATTAACCAAAAAATAAGAAAAGAAATAAAAAGAAATTTAAGAACACGTATAGTTACTGTTAACAAGAACACAGAGCTGGGTGACTGTGTTAATGGCCTAGATCTGCTACTTGCTGCCCAGAAGAAATTTCAGCTAGAAACGGAAGGTGAGTGGGTCACAAACGAACGCGGCCCATCCACGGAACGGTGAAGCTTTCATCCAGAACCGCAGGCTTCCAGTGATTTGCCAAGATGACGAACAGAAGGGAGGAGGGAGAAGCCGGATCCATGTTCTCTAGGCCTTTTAGAAAGCATGGTGCTGTTCCTTTGGCCACACACATGTGAACCTACAGAAAGGTGGATATCGTCGACATCAAGGGAATAGGGACTGTTCAGAAAGCAAAGCCACCCAAGTGTCACCATGGCAGAACTGGGGAGTCTACAGTGTCACCCACATGCTGTTGGCGTTGTTGGAAACAAGCAAGTGAAGGGAGAGATTTTGACCGAGAGAATAAAAGTGCGTATTAAGCACATGAGGCACTGTAAGTGCAGAGACAGCTTCCTAAAACGGGTGAAGGGAAGTGGTCAGAGAAAGAGAAGGGGAGCTGGGCTCAGCTGAAGCACCAGCCTGCCCCGCCCAGAGAAGCACACTTCGTGAGAATCAATTGAAGGAGTCGAAGCTGCTAGAACCTGTTCCTCATGAATTCAAGGCATAAGCTGGGGATACGTCCTTGGGGTTTGCCACCTCACTAGCAGCTAAGGTGCCTAAGGTCCCCTGGGTCAAGTACCCAGTCCTGAATTAAATGAAAAAAAAAAGCCTCTGAAGATGTTCTTAATTGAGTAAGAATACAGTGCCCTGGCCCCAGAAGTTTTTATTGTGCTCAGTTGGCTATGTCATGTATTTACTGTTCAGGGTCAGTATTTTCCTTGCTGAAAGATGTGAGGTGACAATTCCTAAGGATCAGAGAGTTGCCTTGGAAGCTTCCTACTTAAAAATAATAAATTGTTTAATCCCAGCACTCAGGAAACTGAGGCAGAAAGATTACCATAATTCAAAGGTCAGCACCTGGGCTCCATAGTTAGTTCAGGACCAGCCTAGGCTACAGAGTGAGACCTTGTCTCAAAAAATAAATAAATAAATAAATAAATAAATTACAGTTAAAAAAGGGCTGGAGATGTAGCTTGGTGTGAAGGTCCTCCACAACACACACACACACACACACACACACACACACACACAAAGCCACCAACATGTCTTTTAAACAAAAAGAGAGGAGCGATGAAAGAGGAGCAGGTAAGGGAATGGACAGTCACATTAAGGGGATGGACAGATGGCAGAGGTACAGCCCAGAACACCATGGGAGGCACAAAATACCGTTCAATCTGGTATTAGAAACATTATTTTCAAGCATCTCTTAAGTGGATGCCACCCAGAAAGCCCGTCCTTGAGTTTCTGAAACAATTCGGAAGTTTCTCTAATGCAAAGATAACGGCATACGATGGTCGACAGGCATTTTGCTATGTTTTGTTTCCCTCCAGAAAGAGGCCCGTGTTAGTGACAGGAAGTCCAGGCCAAGCCAGGAGAAAGCCCAGCGTTCTTCACGCTAGTAGCTCTGAGGAGCTCTTCAAAGGCATGTGTTTCTGAGGAATGTTTAAGCTTGAAGAGTTCCAACCAACCCCCACTGCTGATCTGGTGTGCCACCTTGCCAGGAGGGCATTTTCCTTTTGCATGGAAACGTAGATCAAAGCTGCACTGACTGCAGCTCAAGTTAGGAAGGGAGACACAGGGACTTTCTGCTGCAGGAAGTGTTGGTGGGTTCTTATAACCATGCGTTCCTTCAGGCCAAAAACTGGGAATACTTGGAAGCAAGTGTTCGATAGGGTAAAACAACTGAGCAAGCCAAAGTCCTACTTTTCTAGGACACTGCTCCCAAAAGTGCTCTCCACCCTTTGCGACATCAGGGACCAGTTTAGCTGAAGACTATTCTCCCAAGAACAGGTGGGAGACAGGGTGTGTATACATTTGTTGTGCAGTAGGTTGTTGCAAGAGAGCTTTGCCATGGCAACAGCAGCAGAGGGGAGCCAGGAGGGAAGCGCCGCCTCCTGCCAGATCAGCAGCAGCCTTAGAACCACCATGGGCCACTACCAGTCTGTACCCTGGAGGCTGGGGACCCTTGTTCTGGAATTTATATTCTCTGTGAAGAGTCAACTTCGATAGCGAAGCACACTAGTTTTCTTGTGTTGTTCAATTAAGATGTGACAAAATATGCTCCTAAGAACTGGCCACAACTGCAAGCCCCACCCTGATGCACCCAAAACCCAGCCTGGGCTGTGAGAGCCAAGCCCAGTCTGTTTCTCAGGGGGCCAGCAGCTGCCGAGGCGACAGAAGCCTCTGCTTCCTTCCTTTGGAAGCATCAAGAACACCAGCTGGAGTAAGCCTAAAGAGCCATAAACAACAGCACAGGTGACCAACAACCTCACCATCATAGCCATCAATGGTCACCCCAAGCCCAGACCTCCTAAGACTGAGAAGTGACAGAATCTTGGAGACAGTGAACAAATTGTAAGCCCGACGCCCCAGATATCTTTAGAGAAAGGTCTTGCAAGGCTTGGGGCATTTCAGCGGGCACTGCTCTGGTCTGCAGCATATTTGTCTTCTGCTTGGCATACGGCCTTGATGCCAAAGTCCTGAGGAATCAAGGTGAGTGCTGGAACAGAGGTACAAGGGAATAAGGCTACTGAGAAGGCAAGGAGCAGGTCTTATGGCTCAGATCCAGGATGTCCTCCTCATGTATGTGCACGTAGTGGAATGCCTATGGAACCTGGTGCTGTGTGGTGGGGCCTGGTGGGAAGGACAGGAACAATAGAGCTTGACCCGGAAGGGGCATATCACTGGGGCTTGACCTGAAGGAAATGAAACACGGGCTTGATCCGGAAGGGGTGGATCACTAGGACGTGACCTGCGAGGATACATGCTAGCTCTGCCCTTCGTTGTTTACTTGGCTTCCTGTCTGTCGTGCCATGAACAGCTGTTCCTTTTTTTGGGCCTTTGCCATGTGCTACCACCATTGGCAGCCACCCAAGAATAGAATGAGACCTTCTGAAACCATACACTAAAATAAATCTTTCCTCCCTTACAGTGTGGAGGCTGGGTATTGTGTCCTAGCAAAGAAAAAAGAACTAAGACAGAGGAGAACTTGAGGATTTTAGGTTTGTTGTGGAGGCTATAAGAAAAGCTGCCTTATGTTACTTTGCCAAAACACAACGGCCATGTTTGCTGAAAACAGACCTTTCACTTGCACTTACAGAAATCTGACGGGTGACTAAAATGGGATAAAAAGCTTGGCATCGCTATCTTTATACTGTTGCCTGAACCCTTTTCAGATTCTACTCAGCCCTGCACATAGACACGGTGATCATTTCAAGATGTTTTGTCCGAGACTCTACCACAGGGGTAGTTTGACCTGCTGCCTATCAAAACTAACAGGTGTTTTTCTCTTCTTTCTCTGTCATGGTGTGAATATGGAATGTCCCCCAAAAGCTTCATTTATTTGAAAGTGACTGGACCATGAGGTGAACTGTATCAGTGTTTTCATCCATTGATTTTCTGTGCTGTTAAGAGGTGGGGAGCAGTAGGAAGGGGTAGATCACTGGGGCACAACCAGGAAGGTTGTGCCTGTCCTTGGCTCTCTTGGCTTCTTGTCCTGCCATGCCACGGACAGCTCTTCTCCCACCAGGCTTTCTGCCATGCCGTCCACCACCATAGTAAGAAAACTGTTTGGTCCTTGTTTCTGTTAATTTGAGAGCCCAGATGGCGGAAGATTAGATGGATTCTTCAGCCAATGGATCGTCTGCACAGACCAGCTTTGTTTGTTTGTTTGTTTGTTTGTTTTGTTATTTGTTTTTTGTTTTGAGAGAATGCCTCGCTCAAGGCTGGTCCTGGACTCACTAGGTAGCCCAGGCTGGCCTCGAACACATGACAATCCTCCTACCTCACCGCACAGACTCATACTTGAATTCAGTATTGTAATCATAGATTGCAGAGCTAGCATATACAAGATTTATACATCATTATACCTGGATTGTCATATATAACACACAGAAAAAAGCATTTGGTATCTTTTCATTAGAATTTCATAAATTTTAATCTTGAATTTTACACTAGTTAAATTAAAATTTAGCTCTCTTACCTTCCCCTTGGCCTTGATACCTACTTTTTCTCAAAATATTTAGCTCCTTACCTGTAGAAAAGGAGCTGAATACTTATGCATATACTAAAATATTTTCAAATAAAGTTGTATACCAGGCAGAGTGGCATACAACTGTTACCCTAGCACTTGAGACAGAAGAATCACAAGTTTGAGGCCAGCCTGGGCTACACATCATGACCCTGGGAAGGAAGGAATGAGGGGAAGAAAGAAGAAAGAAAGGAAAAACAGACAGAATGAGGGAAAGAAAAGAAGGGATGAATACAAGACTGGCTTCAGCACCGGGGATGTAGCTTTAATGGCAGAGCATTTGCCTAGTGTGTGTGAGGATCTAGCTCCAATCTCTACCATTGCAAACTGGTAGGACAGTAGGAAGACTGAGCAGGCATTCATTATTATTGAATCTGAGAGTGAAGTACAAATAGGTAATTTTTAGAAGTCTAATTTTGAAACACAATGGAAGAAAAAATTTTGTAGCATCTACTGGGCCAGTGACACAGGCTTGCAATCCCAGCATTCTGGGAGGCTGAGGTAGGAAGACAGCAAATTCAGGTGTAACCTTAACAATTCAGCCGTTCATAGCAGCACAATTAACAGTAGCTAAAATGTGGAAGACCCCAAAATACCCATCAACAGACCAAGGGATACAAAAATTATGGTGTATGCACACAATGCAGTACTACTCATCTATAAAGACACGATAGCTTTCAGGCTTCTGTAGGTAAATGGAGTTAACTTAAGACCATCATGCTCAGGGAAATGAGTCAGATGCAGAAGGTTAAATATTGAATGGTTTCTCTAATATGAGAAACCCAGAATACAGACATTTTATAAAACCAAATGGTTTTATAGGGTGCGAGAGGATCAAAAAGGAGAGGGTAAGGGATTGTAATTTTGATGCAATTTATATGTGCACAAAATACTCAAGTCCAAAATAAATGTTATGTATCATATATATATATATATATAAATAAAATGGAAAAAATTCAGCAACTTAGCAAGACTCTGGCTCAAAATCAAAAATAAAAAATATTCTGGGGCTGTGGCTCAATGTGGCCCTATGTTTGCTCCCCAGTATTACAAAAACACATAAATAACTCTGAAAGTGATGCTAATATACCTTCATGGATGAACCTCAAAAACATTATGCTAAACTAAAGCAGCCAGACACACAGAAACTGGGCTGTGTGATTCTATTTATACGGAATGTTTGCAATGGCAAGTCTGTGGCCAGAAAGGAAACCAGCAGCGGCCTAGAGCCAGGGGTGAGGGGAGGTCGATCACAAATGGGCACAAACGTTTTGGAAGGATGTCCTAAAATGAGTTTGTTGTGATGGTTACACACCACATGCACTTTCCGAAACTGCATCCTTTGATGGATAAACATGACAGCATGTAAGATTCACCTCATCTAACGACACAGATACCAAAATGGAACCTGTACTTTCTAGTAACACACTTAGGACGTTAAACTTTGCAGGGCAAGTGTTTTAGAAGAATAATTTAGACAAAAGCGCTTTCCAAGGACTTTAATAATTTCCATCATCACAGAAATAAAACTCTTTAATACTTTTACTTAAACAACAATGAAAACACCAGTCTTTCTAATCCTCCTCTTTGATGTTCTTGAGATGTGGAGACACATTTTAAACCTGGTTCCTCACCTAAGAAAGACGGAGGTGGCTGGGCCTGGTGGTGCATGCCTGGAATTCCAGCAATTCTGGGAAGCTGAGGCAGGAGGAGAGCAAGTTCATGTTTTGCCTAGGCAACTGAGTGACTTAGTGAGACTCTGTCTCAAAATAAAAAAGGCTAGAGATACAGGTCAGTGCACAGACCTTGGGCTCAGTCCTCAGAACCATAGAAAAGAAAAATGTGGAGACGTTACCTATAAACTGCAGGTGGTTGCAAAGGATAAATAAAATAAAGAAATAGTGTTCTAGACAGCATGAGGCACAGGGCTGGCGTTCAATAAACGCCATTTATCAAATATCGCAAATTAGATTATAGTAAGCCAAATACAATATAATTAAATTATAGTATTGAATTTCTATAAAGCTCTAAGGTAAAAAGACTTTTCAGAAAATATAGTGTTTTTCTATCCTGTGGTTAAAAAAGAACCTTTAGAAGAGTATTAGAAATTATTAACATAAGTCCAATTTCCCTGTCCTTGAAGCACCAGTGGGAGCTACTCACAGCACTGCAGCATTGGTTCCATTTACCTGCTAGACAGGAGCCTCCTGGGCACGATGCAGGCTGGCATCCGACTCTCAGAGGTGAGCCCAGCCACAGAGCTGGGCTGGTTGAGCCCAGTCCTACATGAAGGAGATGTGGTCAATCTGGAGTTTGAAGGTAGGCACTCCTTCCCTACTGTGGAACAAACTCCCATATGCTATCCCACCATGGGCCCAGTCTTGAAGGTGGACCCATTCTGGGGTTCAGTCATGTATGTATTTATTTAGGAACTAGAAAATGAATCCAGAGCATTTGCAGTGAGTTATTTCTCCAACTGATTCTTTTTTCTTATTTTAAGACAGGCTCCCAGTAATCACTAAGGTGCCCCAACTGGGCTGGAACTGGGAATCCTCCCTAGTTGGGTCTTTAAAATGGCCATTTGGCTTCTTATTAGTCCCTGAATAAAGCCAGTCTAGGCTCAGAAGCAGCAGTCAATGTCATTTTTCTATGTAGAAATGAGATTTCTAATGTTCCAATGAGAATCCTCCTGGATACTTTCTTTTTCCTGTCTATTGAATCCATTTGGGTAGAGGCAGCTCATAACTGAAGTGCCTTGAAGCAGACTGACAGTGATCCCTAAAATGAAGGCAGGAGCTAAGACAGTATGGAGAGACAACAAAGAATGACTATGGGACAGAAGAAAATCCTGTACGAAGCCACTCTTACCATAAGGCAATGGCAGCAAGTGGCACTCCGACTCCCCAGCTAGGACCTGCTTGGCTGCCGATAGCCTCACAACAAAAAAACTACATTCATTTCCGTGGTGTTTCTGAGTCTGCAAAAACACTCCTTAGGAGACTGTGACGAAGACTGTCCTCATCCAAACCTACATGGGACATCTCAGCCCTCAACTCTGGCCTGGGTTCCTGCCAGGTCTGCGAATCAGCCCAGAGTTAGTAAGAATCATTCTCAGTCAGGTTAAAGAAACCCCTTCCACACTTGATGTCTGCCCACCATCAACATTAATCAGATTCCTCACCCCAAAGCATCCTGGCCTGCCTTCAGCAAGAATCCTGTTACCGGAGCAAGAGGTCTCCCTCCTCTTGATGTCTCCTCTTACCAATTGCCATCCACTGATCTCTGCTCCCTGGCTACCTACTGCCACTCCTCGTATTCAGAGCTGAGCCTCGTCTCGCCCCTTCCCGACAGATGTCTACTGTGACAGTCCTGAGAAGTCTTCTTTACAGTTTTGACAAGAGTCAGAATACCTTTTTCTATAACAATTATAATTGATTGATTAGTGGCCCCAAGTTCTGTCCTCATCCCAATGCTCAGACCCTGCATTACCTTATATGACAAAAGAATGGCTGTCATCGTATATGGCAAAAATATGCTATTAAGGATTTTGTGAGGAGGATGTTTTTCTGGGTTACCCCAGTGGGCGCCAGATATAATGATATGTATTAAGAGAAGCAGAGGGAATTTGATGACACTGACACTACACATGAAAGAAATAAAAAATAAAATGAAGATGGAGCAGAGACTGGAGCAATGTGGCCCCAGCCAAGGAGGACATGCAGCCACCAGAAACTGGGAGTGGCAAGGAAAGAATCTCCTCTAGAATGCCTGGAAGAAGCAGAACCCACCAACACCTTGATTTTGGACTTCTGGCCTCAGGAAGAATAAATATCTTTTGGCTTACGCCACACACCAAGTTTGTGGTAGTTTGTTAGATCGGCCACAGGTGACCGACCAGTGGTAGAACAGAAGTGAGTAATAAACCAGCCAGCTGAAATGTTAAGGTGCAATACACCCAAAGCTATCATTTGGTATTTTTACAATAAGTCTGAATTATTATTATAATAAAAAGGAATAATTTAGAGCCATAAAAATGCACACATAAAATTTGAATAGCAGAAGAGAGCAGGAGATACAAGAAGGTATAGTGCAAGTCAGAAAGACAGCTAGGGAGTCCTGAGGCCTCGTCTGCTACTACTCACTAAGGAGAGATAAAATGTAGTGAAGACCCCAAATGTACTCATTCCTGAATTCAAGCTCATTAAAGAAGAAAAAAAAAATTATCCTGTTCTCCTGTAGGGTAAAGATCAGTTGCAGAATCTTAATCCGTGAATCTCTAAAAGAAGGGTAGAACGGGGGTGAGGGTGGGGGGATGGGAAGAACAAACTCATTCCTTGTTGAAGATTTAAAGATTCTTTTCTTTGAGACAGGGTCTCACTCTGTAGCTCAGGCTAGTCCTGAACTCACTATGGAACCCAGCCTGGCCTTGAACTCACCGCAATCCTCCTGTCTCAGCCTCCCGGGTGCTGGGATTACAGTTGTGCAACACCAGGCGCAGCTTATGTGGTGCTGGGGATCGAACTCAAATATTTAGCGCTTGCTAGGCAAAGTGCTTTAACTACTGGGCCATTCCTCCAGCCTGATTTAAAGATCTTTAAAGAAGTTTCCTTCACTCCACAGGAACAAGGGTACATTAATAACAGCTCAAAAAAATTAAGCCATGAAAAATATTTTTAGGAAAATGCAGCAAGTACATATTCTGGAACCAAAGGTGGCTGAGGGTGGCCTGCAATCCTAGCACTCTGAGGGGCTTATGGAGAAGGACCACAAGTTTGAGCACAGGCTGGGCAACCTAGTGACTTAGCAAGACCTTGTATTAAAACCAAAATTAAAAATTAGGCTGGAGACGTTGCACACTGCAAAGGTGCTGGGCTCAATCTCCACTACCACAAAAGAAAAACATACAGAACTAAATGTGGCAAGTGACTAAAGTAACCCCCAAGTCATATATGTGCAAAATCAGTGTTTCAACTGTCCTAGTGTGTACACAAGAGCACAGCCTCTCAGGGAACAAACAAGCCTCAGCCTGTATTTTTTTTTGCCAGGTCACCCAGCGTTCCGAGCCATTACCCAAGAGTCGGTAGGATGACTATCAAACGATCCTTTATAAACAAGTTATTACTCAAGCCACTATAAAGGCAAGGAGTCAGTGACAAGCTCTCCAGTGTATCTCCTGTTACCCCTTTTCAAAAGTCTACGCTCTGGCCAGACAACTCCCTTCACTCTTCCCACACAGGGCTTTGTCTCCCAGGTCCCTGTGCTCCCTCCTGGAATGCCCCTGCAGGGAACAAACAGTATCTCTCCCTCACCCACCACTGGATTCACGGCCCAGGCCCTGATAACAAAAGAAAGACTGACAAGAGAAAAACGTGCACGTTTATTTAATGTAAGTATTACATCACATGGGAGACTTTATGAAGACCCAAAGGGTCAGTGAAGTCTGTGCTTTACATACTACGTTTCGTGAAGAAGTAGAGAACCGTGAACAAGCATGATTGACTTTTTAAAGAAGCATCATCAAATGGTAACAAATTGGAGGAAACTTAGCAAGTTCTGCTCAGATCTTTCTTTCCAGTTCTAGGTGTTCCAGGACAAGGATTCTTATGACTGCCTCAGGAAAGATCAGGAAATCCTTCCTCAGCTGTGTGCATGCTTCAGGGGAGGAGGGCAGAAGTGACCTTCCTGATTCCGCCTTTTTCTCAAATTCCTTCAGCTTTAAGATATTTGAAGTTACCTGTCCAGAACCCCATCATAACCCTCCTGTAACTTCTGCCTGTCACGGTTGGATCCAAAACATTCCCCCAAAAGATTCAGAAATATGTTTAGAAATGGGGCTTCTGGAAGAAGACCTGATCATGCAGACACTAGCCTTATCAATGAGTTAATTAGTGATCTATCAGGAGGCAGGGTCTTATTTGGAGGAATAGGTCCCTGTGGTTACAAGAGGATTCCCTGTCCCCTACTTCTTTGTCTCCTCTGGTTCTCTTCCCGTTCTTGCTCTGTTGCCTGGCTGCAATGAGTTGAATGGCTTTCCTTTGCCATACTCCTCCACCTTTCAGCCAGCATACCCCAGACTGAATCCTCTGAAACCGTGAGCCAAATGAAACCTTCTCTCCTTTAAGGCGTACACGTCAGATATTTTGTCCCAGCAATGCTGTATTTATTTGCAAGAGTCGTTATAACAAATGATCACAAACTTACTGGCATAAAATAACAGACATCCTTCACATTTTGAAGGTCAGAACTGTGAGATCAAGGTGTTGGCAGGATGCTCCCTCCCGATGCTCGAGGTCGGACATGTGCCTCACCTCTTCCAGTTTCCAGGGGGCTTTAGCTTTCCTCGGCCGATGGCCACACCACTTCAAATCTCTGCCTCTTTGGTCACATGGCCTCTGTCTTTCTGCCTACGTCAAAAGATGTGTCAAATCTTCCTCTGCCTCACGGTCGCCTCATCTCAAGTTCCTTAATCACATTGGCAAAGCCCTTTTTACAAATAAGGGAACATTTTCAGGCTCCAGAAGTCAGGACACAGACATATCTTTTCTGAAGGGTCAACATGTAATTCATTATCCAGGCCAAGTCTGGATATAACCTTTCTCCTGGTCTCGTGTTGTGAACCTCAAAGGCTGTTTTCTGGTTTTGTTTAGATCCATGCAGCTTCTCACAGCTGGGCTTGGTCCAGCTGACTCAGGCAGCTCCCCACTTCTCTAGGAAGAGGTACTTACGGGGTAAGAAATGATTAGGTTTAGATTTTCCCTTCATTGCTGTGACCATGCTATCACAATAACTTTTTGTGCTGATCTCCCACTACATGACCTATGCATTGTGAGAGGAGGGTCCATTCTTAACTCACACACACACACACACACACACACACACACACAGTACCTCACCATAGTACCTAAACAGAAGAGGCTCCATTGACATTGCTTACTTATCAAATAAAAAAATGAATTATCTTTACCAGTCACGTGAAACTTATTTTTATCTCTATTGCTACCCATTAGGAAGTACTGCATATCTGTGCACCACACAATGCCTGGTGGGGAAGGTAAATATTCACAAGATTCTCATCTATTCAACTAGCAGTCCCTGTCAGTAACATCCACTTAAAGTGATTTATGATCCATTAATGGGTTGCAAACCACAGACCAAGGTGATTGCCAAGGCCTTTTCCAGCTCTCAATTCTATGATTGCCAGCAATGAAAAAACAAAGCAACAAGTAATCCAACTATAGTCATCAGGACCAATGTGGATGACCAGAAGAATAAGAGTAAGGCGAAATGTCCATATGAATGCAATATGGTGCTTAGATGGCATTGGTCAAATGAAATGTGAACCTTGGGTAGTTAGTATTATTAGTCAGACCGTCAGCAAGAGAACAAGATCTGTTAAATAAAACAAAAACCCATGGGGTTATACAGGCCCCAAAGTTCTAAGTGGTCCTAAAAGTTCTGGCCACCTGTAGACAGCAGTTTCTTCATCTCAAAGCCCTGCTCAAGTCTATCCCAACCCACAAAGTCTGTATAATTCTTACTAAAACACTGAGAGGGCCCAGAAGACTTACTTTCATGATACCTACCAGTTAGATAGAGAAGCTTCCACGAGCAACCGCCTGCCCTGGGCCCCTCCTCTCCAGTTCTTGCCCAGGCCTTCAGTCTCTCCCTCTGCCTCCTCACCATCCCCCTCCCCCAGCTCCACCCAATAGTCAGGGCCTTTCTCCCAGGGTGGTGGTGGTCACTAGATATAAGCAAATCAATCTTGTCCAAGAGTATTTTCTTATGTTGATCAAGAATTCTGAACAACTAAACAGTATTCAAAAAAACAAGCCAGGCCTGGAGGCACAGGCCTATATCCCAGTATATCTCAGCACTCTGGGAGGCTGAGGCAGAAAGATTCCAGGTTAAGCAACTTAATGACTTAGCAAGACCCTATCTTGCTAAGTTGCCCAGTCTGGGCAACTTAATAACTTAGCAAGAGCCTATCTCAAAAAATAAAACACAAAAAAAGAACAAGACCCTATCTTCAATCTTCAATACCAAAAAGAAAAAAAAGTAATCATGCAACTTTAGTCACAGGAGACTAAGAAGACATTGTAAGAAAAATCTTCCTAGACCCTTCAGAACACAAACAACTTGGGAGCAGCTTTCCCCTTACTGGAAAGTGAGCCAGCCCCAGCCACACAGATTGCAATCCATGGGCAGCTGGCATCCTTAATAGTGACCCGCTTCCTTCTGTCCTGTCAAGTGCAGGGACAAAGACAGGATTCAGGCACACTCACACTGAATTTTTGTCTTTGTTTAAATCTTTTCTCTGAGGCAGAGCTGTCAGCTGCAGCAGCCAGGCCAGGGAAACAGTTTTCAAAAGCAAAGCTGTTCACGTACCCAGGCAGCCACACATGGGGCTCAGCTTCGACTTCCTGCCCAGACCTGTGGCACGGTGCCTGCTCCACAGGCAAAGTCAACCCACACTCATCAGAGCCCACCTCGAGGACCAAATTTCCAAGTTGTGGGTTATGACCATTCGTGGGTCATGCAAATAGGTCAGTGGGGCACAAACAACATTTTAGAGAATGAAGCACAAAATAGAATAGTCCAACATGTGCCCCGTGTATTTTGGGAAACACTTGTTTCACATGTGTGTTTACCAACTAGGTCTCTATGTGAAAAGAAATGTATTTTTATTCTTTTTTCTTTCCTTTTTTTTTAAAGGGGTGCGGGACAGAGAGAACACCAAACCTAGGCCCTTGTGCACTTTAGGAACGCACTCTAGCACTGAGCTACAGCTGCAGCCCTGAAATGTATTTCTTATAGTGTCATAGTCAAAGGCTTGGAAGCCTTGTTCTTGGGTGAAAATGAACAAAGAATTCAATCCCCTCAAAATAAAAAGTATAGCCTCTATTTCTTTTTGAAATGCCAGTAATTATCCAAAGTACTTCAGACAGTGTCTGCAAACCAAGTTAGCCTTTTCCAAGAACAGGTCTAGCATTCTAGGGTATATTGCCAGAGATGTGAGAATTCTTGATGAGAATTTATTCTGTGTTTTCAGTGAGATTCTGAAAGACTGAATATTCAGAATCACCTGGATGCCTCCCTTATAATTGCCTTATGTTTTATGGTTTGAATGGGTGTGTTTACTTTTGTGCTTATAATCAATTGCAGGTGGATGGATGGCTGAGAACAAATTGTGAGCAGGCTTCATTTGGCAATGCTGTGCCAGACACAGGGGAAGGCCTGGCCAGGTCACAGCACAGGGTACCGAAGGGTCACAATCTTCCCAACAGAGATAGTGGATAGAGAATGGAGTCATTGCCAGGCACAAGGTAGTAGAGACCCACTGGACAAGAAGCCTGGGCCACAGCACTCGGTGTCAATCAAGTTGCAAAGGGCACTGTGGACCCCATCTCTCTATCCAATTTGTAGTAATTCTCTCTGGCAAATGTAATAAGTTATTTTTCCACATCACAAAGTCAAGGGACTGACTTCCCAGTTTACAATTTATTTAGCTAGTTTCATGTAGTTTTTCTACCACGTTGCTGAAGACAATTATTTTTTTCCTTTCAGTGTGTCTAGAAATTAGACTGGATCAGCCAAAGACTGAATGAAGATTCAACTAAGAGGCCACTACACATCACCTCCTTTCAGAACAGTTCCTGCTCAATGGAGAGTTGCTGAAGCAGACATTCAAGATAACCCATCCAGGGACACCCCCAAGTCCTCATAAATGTACCCAGCTAGAGGTCACAAGAGCTTCTCTCTTGAGTACCCAACCCTATTTCTTTGCATGTATACTTTTAAAATTATGGGCTGGAGAAAAGGCTTAGTGATTAAAGCACCTGCCTAGCAATCAGTAAGTACCTGAGTTTGATTCCCAGCACCACATAAGCTGGGTGTGGTGGCACACGCCAGTAATCCCACCACTCGGGAGGCTGAGACAGGACAATTGCTTTAACTCAAGACCAGCCTGGGCTCTCCATACCGAATACAGGACCAGGCTACAGAATGAGACCCTGTCTCAAAAAAAAAAAAAAAAAAAAAAAAAAATCCTGCCTAACAAATTCCTTCATGTGCTTTACTGACACATCTTTATCTGTGATGGATGTCAGAAACTGTGCAACCTGCCCATGGGACCGTGAGCCAAAGCTCTTTACCTCTTCTCTGGGAAACTCTTCAGACCCTGTCCAGGATGGTTATTACTGATCTTTTTTATTTATTTAAATTTTATTAAATTAAATCACTCTGTGATTGAAAATAACACATCAATTAAAAATATATTCCTGATGATCTACTCTAAATTTATTATGATTGCATATGTGAGCAAATTTCTGGTGAGGATTAGTAACTCAGCTCTCTGCTGCATTCTATTAAAAAAATCTGACAGAAGCTTTCTTGTGTTACTTTCATTCAGTAGCAGTTCACTATCAAAAAAAAAAAAAAAAGCCAATTTCATCAAGCTAGCCTACGTAAGAATTCAGACGCCCCAGGAATCTTTATTCCAGCCCAAATCCCTTTTCACCTGTCAGGACTACCTACACAGCTTCAAGGCAGGAAGAACTGTAGCATTTCACCCATCATGCCCCCCTTCCCAAAAGATGGAACGCAGCCCAGCAGCACAGCGTGTGAAGAGAGGCAGGTCTCCTTGCCTACCACAGGGAAGTCCAGGCCCCGGGAGGGCTGTGGTCACAGGAAACCCATTTCTTACATGCATAGTAAACATGAGTATGTTTATCATAATTAACTAACCACTGTCACTCTTGCAAGTAGGTTTTTTAAATTATAACTGTTAATGCATACTAATTATAAAAATTAACAGCTTACTGTGACATTTCCACATGCATTAATCAGGGCCACTCTCCTGCCCATTTCCCCCCGAAATATTTTACTTGTATACATCTGTGATACTAATTCATGAAAATAAAATAAAATAAATCCATTTCTTTTCTTTAGAAAAGGGGATCATGAAGAAAACTCCAAAGCCAAGCAAAAAACCCAGACCAGGCTCTGCACCAGCTTTCAAACAGCATCTGCTTCTCTGTGTTTCTGGCAGATTTCCCCAGTCATAGAGCTCTGAATTTGGGATGCCAGGGGCTGAGCATGCTGACCAGCACTATCGGGTCCCACTTCACTCTGAAGAACCTGGAATTAAATGCTAAATGCAAGACACATACCTAAGCACACTGGCTTCTGTTCAGATGCTTGCAACAAGCCACGGGCAAACCTGAAAGAACCCAGGCTGGGAGAACCTCCAGCAATCATCTGGTCCAGCGTTTCTCACCGGGGTGTCACTAGGATTTGGGGGTGGGCCAGTTCTTCACTGAACCAGGGGGACAGTCTGGGACATGTCAAACATCCACTATCAAGGGTCCACAAACATTAGCGGCCCATACTCTGTATCAACCTAAAGGCTCCCTCTCAGCATTTGCAAGTACCCCTAGTTGAGATCCACATGTCCCACCAACACTGAGGTCCAGAGAAATCATTTCTCTGAGGCCACCTGAGTAGCTAGAGTAGCGGTCTCTGTCTCAAAGGACTGAGTTCACTTTTTTTTCCCTCTGAATCACACTCCCCTAATTATGCTCACACTTAAAAATTAAGAGCAGATTTTGCACCTTATGGTAGGTTTTATGGCTTCTGAATGGAAGACTGCTTGAATTGTTTTTCCAATCTAATGATGAGTATTCGGTTTATGAGTTCAAAATCTTATTACTACCATTACTCTAAAAGAGCAAAGAGTATGTGAATATTCAAGGCTTAAAGATGCACTGTGTTGCGCTTATACATACCAATAAAATGGGGGGAAAAGATGCACTGTGTACTGAATCCATACTGTGAGCATTAGCTGAACTACAGAAAGAGGAAGGGAAAGAAGGAAGGAAGGAAGAAAAGAAAGAAAGAAAGAAAGAAAGAAAGAAAAAATGAAAAGAAAATAGAGGGGGAGGAAGAGGTAGGGAGGGAGGAAGAGACACTTGCATTTTCTTAAAAAAATGTTTTCTTTAAAAGCACTATATAAGCAGCCAAAGAAATGAGTTTATGTAAGATAGGTTTTAGCCAATAAAACCTTTTATTTCAAATTGTTTTTAAAATTAAGGTTCTCCTGAGGCTGGAGATGTACTTCAGTGGTAGAGCACTCACCCAGCATGCAAAATGCTCTGGTTTTATACAAACACACACAAACACACACACACACACACACACACACACACACACACACACACACACACACACACAAAGGTTAAAAGAAAACAAAGATTCTCCTCTACAATCAGTCCAGTACTCCCCATTTTGAACACAAAATCCAAAACTCTTGGAAGGTACTGTGGTGCATGCCTATAACGCCAGCATCCTGGGATGGTGAGGCTGGGAGGATTATAATTTTGAATCAAGCCAGAGCAGATTAAGATTTAGGGAGAGCCGATCTCAAAAGAAAAAAAAAAGTGTTTAAAAGGTTGGGGATGTAGCTCAGCTTAGTGTCAAGGCCCTGGGTTCAATCCTCAGAGGGGCAAAAAAAGAACAGAAATACAAATCGTATCTTAAATAAAATCTTACTAGTCTGTGAAACACTGACAAGATTAATACAGCCACACACCTTATACGGTGTGATAAGCACTCCATATATTTTGCGTTCGTGTGTTGAGCTGAGGGCACCAGCTTTAAACCAACTCTCCCTATCGTTTCAGGGAGAAAGAAAACCCACCGCGTGGATTCTTCGGCAGTGCTTTACTTACACACCACTTAACTCTAAAACACTGGAAACAAAGAGGAAGAAGAGGCCAGGGAAGTGAGAGCCGGCAGGACGCAGCACAGAACTACAGAAAGCATGAAACCCAACATAAAACTACCCTACGCACATTTCAGGTAGAATTCAAACAAGTGCTTTGAACCTGATACCCAGTCTTGTTCTCTGCACATACATGAATCAAAGTATGACCGTTCCTCCCCATTTATCAAATTGAGATAATACTCTAGTAGTACTGATTTTTATTTTTAAAATGTCTATATCTATTGTATGTCTAGAAAAAAGTGCTGGTCCACAGACACAGTTCCCACTACTCCGAGCCGGGATAACTTCCCGGTCAGCACTCACAGTTCAAGGCAAAGTATTACCAGAGCGGATACTCATGGGGAGTGGGGACTCGCCTATGCAGTCGGGCCTCACAAAGGCACACGGGGCTTTGTGTGGGGGCAGGACGGTGGCGGGCCCGCGGGGGAGCAGCCCGGACCGTTCCGACATTTGCATGTCAATGCTGGGCGCAGCAGCCCTGGCTGCTCGGTGCTCTACACTTTGAGTCTGGCGGCCAGGCCCGGAGTTTCGTTCTTTCCCAAGAAGCCTCGAATTCGCTAGTTGCCAACAGCATTTGAACAACTTCTTCTGCCAGAACTGTCCCCCTCTCAGAGTCCTGAGCCCAGGTGAGGCAGCAGCCCGATTCGCAGATCACCCACCACCACCATGCTGGGATAGATGCGTGCTGAGATACGACCCCAGGATAAAACAGAACTTCAAACGAGCTGGAGGGGGAGCTCAAAATGGGGGGAGGAGGCAGGGAGGACTCCATAAAAATACAAGATGTCTTATCTTGCACTGGGGTGTTTATAACTTCACATGAGACTGGTGTGATCTTGGGTACCAAAGCCAAGCCAATGAACCAGCTTAACGATTTCAGGCTTCAACATCAGAAATACAGTATCAAGACCAAGGGGCAGGGAAGAATAGACCATGTGGGTACTGTTCTACAGAGGGAGTGCCAACCGGGAGGGGGCAAACTCAGCAATCCCCTCCTCTAAGGAGTGACTGGGGCAGGGAGGGGCGAGGGGGATGAGCATCTTTCACCCACCAAGATCCAAAGAGTAGATCTGTTCAAGGGCTCCAGCCAGCAGAATAACATCGGCACAAGCTAAGAATTTCCAGCAATCCCCTGCCCCAGGGTGTTGGTGGACAAGGGCAAGAAAGGGAGGCCACTTGGGCCTCTGCCCGGTGAAGTCATCTGACGTGAAAGGACCACCATAGGAAGAAGTTCTCAGCATTTTTAGACCAGACAACAAAATCACTATGGAATAAAAATACTGATTTACAAAGCAACATAAGTCTGTGTAATGTAGAAAAAGTGATTTAAACTGGGACGAGGCCACTCTCATAATGCTTAAAAACAGTCCAAACATCAGTCATTTCTAAAAATGACAAAAAGCAGATCCATGACTCATTTATTATGGTTTGAAAATTGCAAGGTTGGCTCACTGGGTACCATTCTTTTACATTCCCTTCCTTTCTTCCCCTCATCTCTTAAAAAACTGCTGATGGGATCTGGGCCACTTACTGCACTTAGGCTTATTTACAAAGTGTTTTATGGTCAATTGAGCTTTATGAATATTTCATGGGGTAGAATCTCACCACTGGTCTAGGCCTTGGAAGCAGAGGAGGGGAGGGTGTCCCTAGAAGGGCCTTCTGACTATGTGCAGGCGCCCCAGGGACACCAACAGCCTCCAGCTTTTGAAAGGCAATGGCAAAAATCTTTCCTCCCCAGAAATGTTCTTTCTGCCATGCTGTATCAAGAGTACTGCTCTAAAGCGTACTGTCCCATGAACGGAGTTGTTTGGGATTCCATCAGAGAGGCACCAACGGCAACCCCAGTGCCACCTCCACAGTTACCACCATCCCTCATGATGTTATGAGACACTTTTCAAATTCCCTATTTTTCACGCAGTAAATGTGTGAGATATTTCTATACCAAATGTTGATAGTTATTAAGAAATTGCCTTCCACATAGGTTGTACCAGTTTACATGCCCAACAGCACTCTGGGAGAAGCCATTTCCTGCATGACCACCAACACAGAAATATACTAGTAAGAATGTTTTTACATTTTTGTTTTACCTTTGAGAACTTGATTGCAGAAAGAAACTTTATTTTTCTTCGTATTTCATTCATTATTAGTAAAGTTGGGCATCATTGTGGTTTTTTAAATGCTAGGAAATAAATGTGCACAAATATGTCCTAAATTGGTTGGTTATCTTTATGGGGTAGAATTATGGGAGAGATTAACACTGCCATATTGCATACGTCCAATTTTTTTTTTTTTTTTTTTTTTGAGATACGGTCTCACTCTGTGGCCCATGCTGGTCCTGAACTCACTATGGAGCCCAGGCTGGCCTTGGACTCACTGCAATCCTCCTGTCTCAGTCTCCCAAGTGCTGAAATTACATGCATGTGCCACCACGCCCAGCATATGTGGTGCTGGGGAATGGTACTCCGGTACTTAGCACTTGACTTATTGCTTGCAAGGCAAGCGCTTTAACCACTGAGCCATTCCTTCAGCCCCCAAATTTTTAAAACACATATGACTCTGCTATTTTTCTCACTTCAAAAGTAATATCTGAAAAACAAAGCTTAAGCTTTTCAGTGGCGCATCTTTTATAAAAATTACATGGATTACCATTAGGTACAGTTAATTACACAAGGTACACCCTTATCAGACCAGTCAACCCACACAACCGAGGTAAAGGTTAGCGCCTGACACCTGCTGTCTCTCTGAGTTCATAAAATGTACTCACACTCACGTTGAAGAAAGCAGAAACCATACAATCCTCTCCAGCTAGCATTTCGCCCACTCCCAGCAACACGCTGTCATTTCTAACCCTGTCCCCCCAAGTCTCTCTCTTCTCAGTGCATCACTGTAAACAACTGCAACTGTTTTTTACTCTATTACAGTAAACATGCTGCCCGCATAAGTGGGACTTAGCGTCTGGTGATGGGCACAGGAGTTGCTTTGAAAGAAGCCTGAAACAGGATAGAAGTGACCCCTGGGAAGGCTCACCTCCGAAGAGAGCGTCGAGGGAGGCCCTGCACACATCTGCTGGTGAGAAGCAGCACGAATGGTGTGGGCCAGCCTGTGACAATGCCATGCCCACAAAGCAGGGTTCTCTGGGATGGAAGGAGGAAGAACACTTCCATCCCAAGGGACGCAAATCAAACTTTACTTTCTAGGAAAGACTCGGTCTATGAAAGGGCGACGTGCTGAATGATTTTAGCACACTTCAAATGATATTTTAAAAACTACAATAAATCAAATTAATTTGTTAATAAATATCACTTGATTATAAGCATTTCTCAAAAATCACTTGACCTTTCTCTTCTTCTTCTTCTTCTTCTTCTTTTTTTTATGAAACAGGTTCTCGCTCTGTAGCCCAGGCTGGTCCTAAACTCACTGCGATCCTCCTGCCTCAGCCTTCCTGGTGCCGGAATTACAGGCATATGGTGTCACTCTGGAGGATAATTTGCCAACATTTGCTAAATCTATAAGTGTTACTCTCCTATTAGACTGAGCATTTCCATACCAGGGAATCTGTCCCACAAAAATTAATTCCAGGGACTGAGCACACAGCTCAGCAGTGAGAGCACTTGCCCAGGAAGCAAGACCTTGGGCTTGATTCCCCAGCTCCACATAAGCCAGGCATGGCAGTACACACACCTGTAATCCCAGAACTTCGGAGGCTGAGACAGGGGGACTGGCACGAGTTTGAGGCCAGCTGGGTCTACACAGTAAGTTCAAAACCAGCCTGGACTACAGAACGAGACCCTGTCTCAAAAAATAAACAAATAAATAAATGTGTGTGTGTGTGCGTGCGTGCATGCGTGCGTGCACATGCATATAGATAGATATGTGTACGTTACCGTGTGTACAAACATGTAAGTCCCAGAACAATCAACCAGTGAAGGTGAGGTTGGCTCTCTTTTTAGCAGGGAGCTATAGGAGGGACAGTTCCCCTTAGAAAAGCTGTGCCGGGAAAAACCAAGAATAACTGTGAATAAAAAAATGAATACATAAATAAACCTCACCCAGCTACGATGTGTGGCCCATTTTTTCTATTTCGTTTGATGTCTTTGCTTTGGGCAACCGACCAAAAACAAGGGTGCTGACACCACTCTGCATGTTCAGATCACGGGCGTGCCGGGACAGACGCAACCACACAGATGCACTTGACAAGAGCAGCTCCAGCTTCACACACAGAATTCGGCGCGTGGCAATGCTTCATTTGACAACAGCTATGGAAAGACCTAGGTATTTGGGCTCCTGGGGTTTCTTTGTTAGATAAGGTACATTTCCACCTACCCAATCATGTTTTACACACAAAGTCTTCAGATTGTTGTTTTCTGACCATTCATAAATGACACCAATTTCTCATTACATACTGACGTTCTTTTGCCTCATGAAATATAAAAAGTTCTGATCAGGTCAGGAATCCAGGTTAAGTTAAATCTCCTCAGTATGGGGGAGCCAGAGTAGAAGCATAAACAATTCTGAGTCAAACCAAAATAAAACTAGGTTTATTTCTAGGCTGTATCCAATGTGACACTACAGTGACTTTCTTTCAGGTTAAAAAAAGGGATAAAATTCTAAAAGTAATTGACATGAAAGTTCCTCAGATGAAAACACCTTAGGGGCTGGAGGAATGGCGGAGCAGTTAAAGAGTTTGTTTAGCAAGCTCAAGGCCCTGGGTTTGATTCCCCAGAACCACAAAAAGCTGGGTGGTGGCGCACGCCTGTAATCCCAGCCCTCGGGAGTCTGGGGTAGAAGGATTGCCATGAGTACAGGGCCAGCCTGGGCTCCACAGTGAGTTCGGGATTAGCATGGACAGCGGTGAGATCATGTCTCAAAAAAAAAAAAAAAAAAGAAAGAAAGAAAGAAAAGACCTTTAGGAATTCTGATAATATTTATTAATGGACCCTTTTAACGGAGAACAACTTTCTCCTCCTCAAGGTAATGAAAGGATTTTGTTTTTGTTTTTTTGAGACAGGGTCTTGCTCTGTAGCTGAAGCTGGTCCTGAACTCACTATGGAGCCCAGGCGGCATTGGACTCAGGCAATCTGCCTGCCTCAGCCTCCCGAGTGCTCGGATTACAGGCATGCACCACCACACCCGGCTTACGTGGTGCTGGGGAATCGGACTTGGGTACCTAGCGCTTGCGTAGTACATGCTAGGGAAGCACTTTAATCGCTGAGCCATTCCTCCAGCCTGGTAATGAAAGTTTTAAAAGATACACAAGAGAATAAGAAGAAAACAGAAGCTGGGTGAATTGTACAGCATCACACAATGGGCTAGAGACACCAGACACATGGACTCTTCCCCCTGTTCCTCCTTTAGACCAAGCTGACAATTTTTAAGCCAAAATCTAACTAACCAGACTGACAATGCCTGAAAAAAATTTTTAAATTATCTTACTTTTCTGTCACTGTGAACCAATACTCAACATCTACAACTTTAGGGAAGATTTATTTTAGCTTATAGTTTCAGAAAGTCACAGTCCATTCACAGGTGGGCAGCTGGAAAATGATGGAATCACATGGTGGGGCCACAGCTGTCCCGAGTACATGAGCCTTTAGGGGGATACTTCAGATCCAAATCACAACACATTGGTAACTTGTAGCATTACTATATAAAATAATGTTATTGTTCTTGATTAATAAACACTGGACTTCTAGTATATCAAAATTTTCTGATGGACTTACGATTAGGTATCCTTGAAGGATAACAATAGAGCTTGACATGGTGGCACACGTCCATATTCCCAAAACTCTGGAGCTAAAGCAGAAGATCACAATTTTAGGCACAGCCTGGACAATATATTGACCCAGTAAGATTCTGTCTCAAACAAAAATTAAAAAGGGCTGCATAGATAGCTCAGTGTGAGGCCCCGGGGTCTGGCACGTACACACACACACACACACACACACACACACACACACACGCTGCAACCCTAGGCATGGTGAAGCAGGCTGTAATCCTAGCACTGAGAGACAGAGACAGGAGAAAAGCAAGTTTCAGCCCAGCCTGGGCCCAAAAAATAATTTATGGCTGGGGAGGAAGCTCAGTCAGTGGTAGAGTACTTGCTGAGGACGTTAAAGGTCCATGGCTCCAGCTCCAACACCAAAGGGAAACATGATTTAAAAATAATAATAATTTAAAGCCAAGAGCAAGATAATCCATAATTACACATTCTATACAGTTTTGTGTATTTGTATGGTACTAGGCACCGAGCCCAGGACGTTCACACTGAGCTACATGTCCAGTTCATTTTATTTTTGATTTTGAAACAGGGTCTTGCTAAATCATTAAATTGCCCACTCTGGACTCAAACTCTTGATCCTCCTGCTTCAGCCTCTCAGAGTGCTGGGATTACACACCTGGGTCTCTGGGCCTGGCCCACTCCACATTCTTAAGAAAAACGAGGATCCGTGTGAGCCAGAATTTTCAGGGCAAATTAGGAAGGTGAAAGTTCTTTCCTGTCTCAGCAGGTTGTGTCTTTTTATTTTAAATTCTACTCAGATTATCTGAAAATTCACCCCTTTCCTCCATTTTCCCTCCCTTTTTACATACAAACACACACATAAAGGCAGCTTTATTGAAATCTCAAGCTGCTCATGGCAACACCCCCTCAGCCTCTTTGCAGCCCACCCAATTCCCTAAAGATTTCCATCCTGCTTTTAAAAGCCAAGGTGGTGGCTGGGGACAGCGCCAAGGTACAGCATTTGCATAGTGTGTTAGAGACACTGAATTCAATTCCCAGCACCACCACAAAAAAAAAAAAAGCTACAGTGGACCCCACAAATAAGCCCGTCAGATCTGTGCAGACGCGATCCAATTAACGATCTAGGACAGAAACTTCCATGCCGAAAGGAATACTGTTCTCCCCTCAGGAAGTTACAAGTTACAAGATACTGTATATGGAAGCAATGGAAGTTCTTGCAAAGGTGTTATTAAAATACAAAAGCCTCTTGACAAATGACCGCAGGTCACAAATGAATAGGCAAGATCACAGGATCTTTTCCTGAATATCATGTGACATTCTTGCCCAGGCCTCCAAACAAAAGCCTGACAGATGTTAGAGCTTGTAGATAACAAGGCACAGGCCGCCTTGAGAGTTCTGGGAGGGGGCAAGGGAGATCAGGTTGCAAGGGACTGAAGACATGTTTTCTGACTCTTAGAGGAAAAAGTACTACTAGTCAGTATAAAGCAGGCTCCACCTTTCTGTTATTCTAAAATGTTACTCTCTTGATTACGTTAAAATTAAGTAGTTTCTGCCACTGGAAGCAGGAATTTAGACTACTAGATAAAATATCACCAGGGGTGATGAAATTATCTTATTAAAGAACAAGGACAGCTTGTTAAACTTCGGGGACTAATAGTTCTCCCCAAGTTAAGTTCATAAAGAAGTACTTACTCTGTTGTCCCAACCTTATTAAAGGCAAAAGCATTGCTTAAGAACTGTGATTTCACACTTAATTGACAAATTAGAGATTAATTCTTATTTCCAGTACACAGATACACTTACCATATTTTTGTATGCAAAGCTGATCCCAGTGAAAGATTGTCTTACCAAGATAAAAATACTAGCCAGGGTAATCTCCTTTAGATATTACATCTATCAATGCAGGCTCAAAAATGAGTTCAAGTTTTTTATAAAGATTATTATGTGAAATAATTAAGTAAGTCTCAATTTTTAAAAGTCATAAAAATACCCAATTTGATGAAACAATTTTAAGACATAATAACATTGAAGGTATGGAATGAACCTTAAAAGATGCCAATACAGTTCCCCTCAGTAATTTAATTTCCAGTAATCCTTTTAAAGAAATTAAATATGCCAGGGCTAGTAGCAGAGGCCTATAATCCTAGCATTCTGGGGAGCTGAAGCAGAAAGATCACAAGTTTGAGCCCAGCCTGGGCAATTTCACAAAGTAGAGAGAACCTGTCTTAATTCAAAATTTTTAAATGGGCTGAGATGCATGTATAGCTTTGTGCAAAAGCTATGGGCTTGATCCCCAGTCTCAAAGGGGAAAAAAATAACAAATAGCAAAAAAATTAATGTACAAAAGTTTCAATCTTGTTTTTAGAAATTATATACCATATGTTCCCTAAGTAAAATGTCCAATGAAAGAAAATGAGTAGAAGCTGGGGCTGGTAGCACAGGCCTGTAATTCCAGCCCTGGGAGCCTAAGGGAGGAAGATGGCAAGTTCAAGCCCTACCAGGGCAACTCAGCAACTCAGTAAGACTCTGTTTCAAAATAAAAATAAAACAGGCTGGGACTGTAGCTCAGTGTAAAAAGCTCTGGGTTCAATCCCAGTACCACAAAAAAGAAAAAGGAGGAAAGAAAGAAAAGAAAGAAAAGAAAGAAAGAAAGAAAGAAAGACAGAGACAAAAAGAATTAAAGGAAGGAAGGAAAGAACGAATGAACCAGTACAATTATATATCCATATAAAATATTTTGTAGTATTTAAAAATTAAGTTTGAGTCACAGTGTAGCTTAGCAGTTGCTGTGGTTTGGATCTGCGGTGTTCAGCGAAATCCTCATGTACTTGGAACCATGTACTGTTGGGAATTGCAGCATGGCTGGAAGAGGCGGATGCTTGGGGCTTGACCTAAAAGTATTTTGTCCGTTTGTTGAGATTGGAGGGGTGCCCAGGGCAGAGCCTTCGGGTTTGCTTTACTGACTTAGGGCCAGGAAGTCAGAGAGGGAGGCGTCCAAATTGGTAGTTTAAATTAAGTAAAGGAAAGAAGAAGAAACATCGTTACAGCTTCTTCCTGGGAAAGCTCTGGCCTCGAGTCAGTTGCCGCTTGACCTCTGTCTGTCATGCCATAAGCATGCCCTCTGCCATGTGCTTCCTCTGTGGCCTGAGACCTTCTGAGACTGTGAGCCAAATCAATCTTTCCTCCCTTAAATTATAGATGTTGGGTATTTTCCTGTTGCTCAGACAGAATACCTTTAGGAAGGGAAGAATTATTTTAACTTGTGGGTTTTAGAAGGTCACAGTCTGTTCACTGATTGGCAGCCGGAAATGGTAAAATCACCTAGCAGGGCAGCAGCTGGAGCCAGAGCTCCAAAGACCAGCTCCTCACAGCACAGCAGAACCCAGCCAGATCTGGGAGGAAGATGGAACCAACATGCACTCTCCAGGTCACACCTCGAGCATCTGCCCCTTCCAGCCAGGCCTCACCTCCCAACAGTACACAGTATCCAGAGGTACCTAAGGATTTTGGGGAACACTCCTGCTCCAAATACAATGCTCCCTTCAGCTTTGAGTGTTGGGTGTCCTGTCACAGGGACGAAAAAGCAACATCACAGTGGTAAAGCACTTGCCTAGTGCTAAAAATAAATAAATGGCCTCAACTATTTAAGATTGGTTTAAAAAGAGAGTCATGGGAATTGCCCAAAGCCAATCTTACATTGTCTAATACAACAGACTTTGCTGTCTCTAGAGCAAAATACCATATATTGATATTAAATATGAAAAACAGCACAGACACTAAGTTCATTCAGACCAGGACCAAAGAAGATACTAGTATGTCATAAGGAGTCGTATTATCGTATTATGTAGCTGTGATTCTACGTCCTACATGGGTTAGGACTGTGGTGCTTGGTGGTATTTACCAGGGAGCCAGTTCACTCCTGTTTCCTACCCTGCAGCACACAGATGTCTTTGTTTCCATGGCAGAGAGATAAGAGCCAACAAGGAGCTTCGATTACACACTTGGAAAAATACACTGTTGATTTTTCATCCATCTCGGCCACAGACAAATTTCAACAGCCTTAACTTTGCAAAACAGCCTGGTCCCAAAAGAACACAAACACCACAAACCTCCTTCCCTCCTTTTTAAAACTAGCGCTGGTCTTGTCTAATGAGCTTGTGGAATAAAGGAGAACATCAACGTATTCATTTTCAGTTACATTTCAAAGATGTGTTCACACTGCATGGAACGCAGTGTGACAACTATCCAATGTATTGGACAGATTTACAGGGCTTTTTAGCAGGGCTTGGTTATAGGCACAAGCCTGTATCTCAGCACTGGGAGGCTAAGGCAAGAGGATCACACTTCAAGCCCAGCCTGGGCAAATGTGCAGCTTAACAAGACCCTGCATCAAAATCAAAAATAAAAATAGGGATATAGCTCAGTGCAAAGACCCTGGGTTCAATCCTTAATGCCACAAAAATAAATAATAAATAAGTATTAAAGAAATAAATTCAAATCCAGGCTAGACACACACCTGTAATCCCCATATACTGGGAGGCCAGGCAGAAGGATCCAGTCCAACTCTAACCTAGGGAACTTGGCAGCAATAAAATATTTTAAAAGGGTGAGAGGGGGGTGCTTGGTGTGAAGATTCTAGGTTCAATCCCTAGTAGCACCAAAAAAAAAAAAAAAAAATTGTCCATCTTGGAGCGGGGAATGTAGCTTAGTAGCAAAGCATGCTTAACCCGGGTAGGACCCTGGACTCTTTCTCCAACGTGAAAAAAGTAAAAATGAGGTCATTCAGGTGGGCCCTCATCCAGTCTGACTGCTGACACTGGGCCCCGTGGGGTACAGGTACACACTGTAGAGAGGGAACATCAGGACAGTACACAGCAAGAGGGTGACCATCTACAAGGCAAGGAACAGCAGCCTCAGGAGAAGCCAACCTGTGACACCCTCATCTGGGCCTTCTAGACCCCAAAACTGTAAGAAAATACACTTTTGTTATTCAAGCCTTAGAGTCGTGGCTGGCAAACTAATACAGAAGGTAAACCCATAGATTTAAGACAGAAATAGATAAAAACATTTGAAGATACAATACGGAACTATAGCATTTAAAGATGCACTCTTAATAGTAGAGCTACAAAAACGCATAAGGAAGTGGTTGCTATACAGGTTAGAGTCGTGCAGGCAGGGCTGGGCCTGGGCCGTACAAGTTGTCTTCCCGTTACCTGGTTCCAATATGCATTATGTTCAGTTTTCACAGTCCAGTTAAATTACCAGTCGAGTTCAACGTCCCCTGACGTCATACCACAATATATTGTCCTTGAAAAACTGCACGAAGAACAAATCTCACCAACAGCGCTTCACAGATCATATCATAATTAATGGATGTGCACTGTGACCAATCACCACACTCGGTTCAACAGACAGCACGGCTCACAGCTGCGTTGCCTTGCAGCCTTCTGGGGATAAGCCCACCTAAAGTTTTACAAAAATGGATGATCAAAAGAGGAAACTGGCCAACGACGATGAAAGCGCAGCACAGCGAACAGCTATCACACCCGGAGTGAAATCTGAACGCAAAGTAAAGCGAGGCAGGGAAGGAACTGCTGCTCGTGGGAACACTGGCGAGGCCACCCCTGAAAGGGGGGACGGGGGGGGGGGGGCGGTCCGGGGAACTTCATGGCGAGAGTTTCGTCAATATAAACGAGCAAAGTGGCTGAGATAAATAAATGGCATCAGTAAAAATTCCTCATTGAAGGAATTCCTGACACCTTACAGCAGGGGTCCCAACCTGTGGCCGTGGAATGACTAGGCAGTGACCAACCTGCGGCCGTGCAATGACCAGGTTGCCAGGACAGATGAGAAGCAAGCAGGAGATGAAATAGCCAACAGGAAGCGAGGACGTGAAGCTCCGCCTCCTGTCAGCACACTCCTATTAGGTTCTAATGCTGCCGATGAATGACAGGAGGTGGAGCGTCGCGCCCCACCCCCTCCTCCTGCCGCTCATCATTTCAGGGCTATGGCGCAGACCGCGTCAAGGAAACTGGTCCTTGGTGCCAAAAAGTTCGAGACCACTACTATGACACCAAAAGCATGAGGAATCAAATGTTGGAAGCTGATTCAAACCTCAAAGGGAATGTAAAAATTCATCAAGGCATACCAAACATGTTTGCTCTGTGTCATAAGTTATACACTGAGGGAAAAAACAGGCAACTTGTTAATTTTCCCTAGGTGTGGTGACTTTTAGGACACCCTGTACATTGATTTAGGTGCTTCCATAATTTTTTCCACAGTATTAGTTTTACTTCAAATACTAAGACCTATTAATCCTCAATGAAATTTTATTTACATATTTGTTTTGTTCTTTTTCTGATACTGGGGATGAAGTCCAGGGACTTCACACCATTTTTATTTTTGATTTTGAGACAGGGTCTGGCTAAGTCACTAAGTTGCCTAGGCTAGGCTTGAACTTGGGATTCTCCTGCCTCAGCCTCCTAAAGTACTGTACTACTAGCCCAGCTGTTTTTATTTAAATATGTAAGGCACTTTTGGGCCCTGTGGTTTAATTCACCAGTTAGTAATGTTTGAAATGACACTGTACTAAATTTTACTATTTCATTTCCCTATACACTTTGAGAGGGCTTTTAATGTTTTGACAATAAATTTTAAAGGTTCTTCTCTAGCATGTAGCATGTGGCATGTAGTCTGTAGTTCCAGATACTCAGAAGGCTGAGAAAGAAGGGTTACTTGGGACCAGACGGTCAAGACCAACATGAACACAGCAAGGCATCATTTCAAAATAAATAAATAAATGCAATAAACTAAATATATCCCTAAAAATATTTTAAATAGGAAATAATCTCTCTTACAGTAGTTTTTAAGGGTTCCAGCATGTGCGCCACCATAGCATGCAAAGGTAAAGGGTGCTTTAGTCAGTGCTGTAGGCAGAGAAGGGATTATGACAGAGGGCACCTGGGGTGACTGGCAAAGTCCTCCGTCCTGACCTGAGTGCTGGTTACAAGAGTATTTGTCTGTTGATAATTTCCTAAGTGAAAACAATGTCGCTGACTTAAATCCATGGGAGCAAAGGGAAGAATCAATGGAGACCAGTCTCAGACATCAGCCAGTGGTCACCTTTCTGGGAAAGAGAGAAGTCCGGCCATAGAAGTAAGAAGGGGCCTTGGCAGAGGGCATAAAAGCTGCTGTCAAACATGCAATCAGAACCCAGGTCTTGCTGGCAGCCAGGCCGGCCTGCCTTCCTTTACAGCGTGCCAGTCTTTCACGAAACAGACTTCCAGTAAAGGGCATCTTCACGATCCATTTGCAAGCGAGGTCATCCAGCCAGCTCTGAATGTGGGGGCCTGACCTCAGATGCATCCCTCAGTGTTAACCACAAAGAAAAAAATAAATAAGGAAGTCAAAGTGAGTCACCAGCCTCAAAAACAATTTTTAAGAATAATTGTTTTTCAGGTTGGAGGAATTAGGCTCCAGGGAGAAGAGGAAGATAGTCCAGCCCCCTGATCCCAGCTCCACAATACACTCAGCTTAATGAATGCCATCCATGCTGTGGGCTTAGGCAGCTCTGCTGTGGACTTATGATACCTGTGTAGATTACAATCAATACCTGGTCTTTCCTTCCAGACTTGCCACTATAACACCCCCTCACCTAAATACCCTAATAGCTTCTGGTATTGCTTTTTTAAATATAAAATCCATCCGCTGTTATATGTGGCTTCCATTAGCATAGGTTTGGGGAATATTTTTTTCACTTTGAACATTTCTTTCATTAACACTAATAAGAAATCTACTTTATGTACCTGGGACATTGACTTCTATCCAATTTAGCTGGATGATAAATTCAAATTCAAAGTATGCACTAAGTGTCTCTTAGACTTTATTTTCTACTTTTTTTTTTTTTTTTTTTTGAGACAGGGTCTTGCTCTCTAGCCCAGGCTGGCCTTGGACTCACAGCAATCCTCCTGTCTCAGTCTCCAGAGTGCCGGGATTAAAGGCATGTGCCACCACACTCAGTTTAAGTGGTGCTGGGGAGTCAAACTCAGGTACTTAGCACTTGCCTCTACCCCTGAGCCATCCCTCCAGCCCGTATCTTCTTTCTTCTGAAGTAAAGGGCCCTGACATTCAGGGAATTCAAAAAGGTTGGGGTCAGAGGACATAAAAAGAAACTACATAGAAATCCTGGGGCAAAACTGGATGAAATATTTCCTGTTCTATACTCAGATACACAAAAATATGGTTACTTTTAGCCAAAAAGTAGATAAGTACAGTGTTGGTATTTAAATTATTTACCAAAAGAAGAACATAAATTTGTTCATTTAAGGATTAAAAAGACAGAGGCACTGAGCACCAAGGCAACTAGATCCTGTATATCAAAATAGTAACAAGTTTTTAAAGATATAAAAATATGAAGGCTCATTTTCTTCCACATAGCCCTCTCTCCAGGATTTAGTAATAAAAAAGAAATTGTGACATCTAAGCCAGGCCTGGTAGCATAGACCTATAATCCAAGCTCTCTGGGAGGCTGAAAAGAGGATTTGCAACCGCAAGCCCCACCTGGTCGAACAATCTCGGAAGAACCTTTCTCAAAAATAAAAATGGGCTGGGGCTGTAGCTCAGTGCAAAGGCCCTGGGTTCAATCCCCAGTAATGCAAAAATAAATAAATAAATATGTAAATATAAATAAATTCCATCATCTAGAGATCAATAGAGAGAAAGGAATGATCTAGAACAATAATTTCGATAACAATAGAAAATGGCTATTTAGAAACCTTTTAAGAATGTTTCCTTCAAAGGCATTCCTACCCACCCCCAGCAATCATGGGCTCCTAAAAAGATGACTTTGAATTCTAGTAATTCCAGTTATATATTATGAAGCCAAGGTAGCTCATTATTTAAAAGAACCAGTATCTTGAGGCTGGGGGCATAGATCTGCAGTTGCCGCATTTGACTAACAAGCCTAAGGCCCTGGGTTCAATTTCCCAGCACGATTTATACGCCAGGTAGAGTGGCTCATGCCTGTGACCCCAGTACTTGGGAGGCTGAGGCAGAAGGATTGTCGTGAGTTGAAGGCCAGCCTGTGCTACACAGTGAATTCAGGACCAGCCTGGACTACAGAGCAAGACACTGTCTCAAAAAATAAATAAGTTAGTTAATTAAAAATTTAAAATCCTATCTTTTTTTTTCCTTCAGTACTGAAGATCCAACCTAGAACCTTCGTCTTGAGCTACAGCCTCAGACCATTTTTCAGTTTTTGATTTTGAGACAGGGTGTCACTAAATCACTAACTTGTCCAGGCTGGGCTCAAATTTGCACTTGGAATCCTTCTGCTCAGCCTCTTAGCATACTGGGATCACGGGCATGTGACACTGGGCCCACCCTTTCATAGCTTTATATGGGATCTTTGAGATCCCCCATTAGCAAGTCTTTATTTTTTTTTTTGTCAATTTCCCTATGTCCTCCCAAAAGAAAGGCATCTAGCTGGTATAATAAAGTATTTACTTATATTCTAAGTATGAAATGCTCTAGTTTGCACCCAATCAAACATCCAAATTTTATTTATTTTTCTGAGACAGAGTCTCACTCTGTAGTCCAGGCTGGTTCTGAACTCACTGTATATCTCAGATTGGCCTTGGACTCAGGACAATCTGCCTGCCCCAGCCTCCTGAGTGCTGGAATTACAGGCCTGCGCCACCAGGCCCAGTTTATGTGGTGCTGGGGATTCGAACTCAGGTACTTAGCGGGTATTCAGCATGTGCATAGCGCTTGCTAGGCAAACACTTTAACCACAAAGCTATTCTTCCAGCCCCCAGATTTTATTTTAGCAAAGTAGCAAACATGCAAAGCACTTTAAATCATCTGATCCTTAGTTTTTTGGTTTTTGCTATATTGAGAATCAAAGGGCCTTGTGCCAACAGTGGTGGGCAAATGCTTTACCACTACGCTACACCCCCAGCCCTAACCCTCAGTGCTTGTGAATGACAAGTAACTTAACATCTATCAGATAAAGTAATGGATGTGTGAGGTTCTTTGATTCTATAGGTTTTTATTGTTTTGTGTTTTGATTTTGTGATTGAAAAGAAAACAAAAACTTGGTCGACTATTTTCCACAATGTATAAAAACCCAACAGACACCAGGGGATTTCACTATTACTCTTTTTGCAGCTCTTCCCCCAAGGTTCTGGACAGCCTGTGAAGGAAAACAAAGGCTTCAGTGAGCAAGCCATTCACTGAGTATCAAATAACTCAGGTTAATACACAGCGGAGATTAAAGACATTAGAAACAACTACACATGCACAAACATCTGCTCTTAAGGCATCAGGACTGAGCTTCTTCCTCTCATCATAAGTCCTGCTACTAACTCGTACCTGAACAACAACAACAAAATAACTAGTTCAGGGCAATGATGTTAATTCTAGTTATAACTGGTTCACACCTACCACCAAGAGATGTTCTGCGTTCCACTGTAAACCAGTCGCTAAAGCTCCAGTGCCAACTTCCCCGTTGGCATTTCTATTTGGAGGCAAAGCACAGATGTCTATGTAGGTGAGCTCAGGCAGTAAGTGATTTGATTTATAGGATAATGCTGATGACGAATGCCACTGGGCATTCCCCTCCTGGGTCCCCCAGCAAAAAGTCAAGGAGCTGGTTGAGACAAGAAGCAGACCTAAAGCTGCCAGACAAACTATTTCTAGGACTGAAAAACAAGCCGCCACAAAGGTCTGAGAAACTGAAGTGTGGACCATTGGCCACCTGCCTCACAAGTTGGAAGGGGGTGTTGTTAAATGCATGTCTCCCCAGACCTACGGAATCAGAATCCAGGGCATGAGGCTGGGGCTCCCTGAGTTTTTATAGGTTCCCCAGATGACTCTTACGCATGGTAAGTTTGAATGGCATTGGACTAAGGAAGCTAACTGGAGGACAGACAGAAAGCTAGTGAGAGAATAAATTTAGTAATTTGCTCAAGGCTGTTTAATTTAACTTTAAAATCAGTTTATTTTAATATCACATCACATAGATTTTATTACTCACATGAGAAAATGGGCCAAAGAGATCAAATAGGTTCCAAGCAGAGCTTCTCCCACCATGCACCACTCCACCTGGCTAATAGGGCACTGAGAATCGAGTCCAGCGCCTCGTGCAAGCACTAACCACTGAGCTACGGCCCCAGCCCCATGATCTACTAACTGTACAGCTAGGGAAGGTGTCAGCAAACTTCTGCCAATCAAAGAGCAAATAGTAAATATATTTAAATTTTGTGGGTCATGTGGTCTCCATTTCCTCTATTCTGTCACTGTAATGGGAAAGCAGGTATAAGTAGTATGTAAAGAAATAAACATGGCTGTGTTACAGTAAAACTTTATTTACAAAAATCAGCGGTCAGCGGAAACTGGCCCTTGCCCTCCCCTTATCGGCCTAAACGTAGGGCATAAATTTACAAAGCCGTCCTTCCTGTCCACTCACCTAGGAAGGACGCTAACTTTACATTATTACCAGCTGTAGATGACATCAGAGAACTCTACATAACTCTACTAACTAGCAGCTAGTACAGTTTGGTAATAGAGTTTGTTGGTACAGTTTGAATTATTACAAGAAAAATGTGTGTTCCATACATTTGACTTCCAATAATTCACAGCCCCTAAGGATTCAAGGTCCTTTTCCTTCGTGTTGCCACTCCTCTAAAAATTGATTGTTCTTTGTTAAAGACACTAGCTAAGCCAGAGTTCCAAGCTCCCTTTTTTTCTGAGTTTTCTCCCATGTGTATATGAAGTATTATAATATACAAGTTAATGAGCTTGCTTGTTTTCCTCTTGTTAATCTGTCTTTTGTTACAGAATTCTTGGAGCATTTAAGAGTAGAAGGAAAATTCCTTATTCCTCCCATACAAATAAAAAAAATACATGAAATAAAAACACAAAAAAATCATGAAATATGACAACTTTTCCTTAAAATTAGGACTTTGCTGGGCCTGGTAATACAGGCCTACAATTCCAGTATTTCTGAGAGGCTGAGGCAGGAGACTAACAATTAAAGTCCAGCCTGGGCAACTTAGTAATTTAGCAAAACCCTGTCTCAAAATTAAAATTAAAAAATGGAATGGAGATGCAGCTAACTGCAAAGGACCTGGGTTGGATCTCCAGCATAAAAAAAAAAGAAAAAATATTAGGACTTAAGGGCTAGGGATGTAGCTCAGTGGTAGACTACTTTGTTAGCATAAGCAAAGCCTAGGTTCAATTCCCAGAGGGAATGGGGTGGGGGGGGGGGGCGGGGGGTGTATATATATATATATATATATATATATATATAATATACTTGAATTAAAAGATGGCATATGCTATGGTTTGAATCTTGAGTGTCCCCCAAAAGCCTCATGTATTTGGAATTGTGTATTTTATTATTGGAGATAGGGCCTGGCTGGAAGAAGCAGGTACTTAAGGTTTGACGTGGAAAGACTGTCAATTTGTTGAGCTTGGGGATTGCCCAGGGCAGAGATTTTAAGTATTTATTATTGATTTGTGGGCCAGAAAGTAAGGGAGGGGCACCCACGCTGGTGTGGAGGGGAAAGGGTCGGCAACTGGCAGCTTGAAGTAATTAAAGGAAGGAAGAAGAAAGATTGTTCCAGCTCCTTTTTGGGAAAGCTCTAGCCTTGCCTGTCTGCAGACACAAGCTTGGCTCCTGCCTCACATGGTTTCTGTTTGCAACGGGTGAGCAGCTCTCCAGCCTGTCTCTGCCATGTGCCTTCACCACTGCCAACTGCTCCATGAATGGACCATGTGTGGAGAGCCCTTCTGCAACTGTGAGCTAAATAAATCTTTCCTCCCTTAAACTGCGGATGTCAGGTATTATGTCACAGCAACAAGATAAGCAATTAAGACAATATATTCATGAGCTACAATGGCACAGGCCTGTTGCCTGAGCTGCTTGGAAGGCTGAAGCAGGAAGATTGCTTGAGCCTATAAATTTAAGGCCAGCCTACACACCATAGCAAGATTCTGTCTCAAAGCAATAATAAAAAATGTGAATTCTATTATTTGGAAGTTTTTCTATGGTCCAACAGCCCAATCACAGCTATTAATGGGTCAAAGGAACCTCATTATAGTAGGCACACGTTATTTAGCTGGGTGTTTGGATCTCCCACGTGATCTTTCTCTTTTTTCTTAAGTTTTTTATCTTTTTCACTCTGTATCCCAAACTGGTCCTGAACTCACTATGGAGCCCAGGCTGGCCTTGGACTCACAACAATCCTCCTGCCTCAGCCTTTCTAGTGCTGGGACTACAGGCCTACACCACCGCACCCAGGTTATATGGTGCTGGGGAATTGAACTCGGGTACTTAGCACTTGCTAGGCAAGCACTTTAACTGCTAAGCCATTTCTCCAGCCTGTCCCACATGATCTTTCACTCTCTCATTGTGTCCTACTGGTAGCTGTCAAATGCTGGATACAGCTAAATGGTGTCCTCCTGGACATAAATTTGCTCCAAATAAGTAAGATAAGCAGACCCAAATTTTACAAATTTAGTTTCCCATAAGAGAAAATAAGTAAAAACAACACATACATCTTGTGATTATGTAACACATTCCATGCAAGGACTTTTTTTTTTTTTCAAGAGGAAAAAAGTTTCACACTAGCCAAATGCCAGCAGCTTCAAGTAGTTTTAAACTCTTGTGATAACATTCATGAAGCCATTAGACATGCAGGTTCTTGTCCTTCGCTAATCTCTGGTGGCTCCATCTTTCTCAAATGTACAATTCTCCACATGGTTGGATGACTCCAAGTAAATTAAATATGTTTCATTCCCTAATAAATGTTTGAACCTGGATGGCTTAATCCCTCTTATATTTTGTTCACATAGCAATTATAATACAATTATTTCCTGTATGAAAGTTTTACATTATGAAGATATAACATTTGTGTATGTGAATGTGCATGTGTGTGTTTACAAAGCGAGAAATGAGGGTAGGCCTATTATCTCAGGCCTATAATTCCAACACTTTAGAAGGCTGAGCAAAGACAACTAAAAAGACAGCAGGTTTGAGCCCAGCCTAGTCAATTTAGTGGCTTAGCAAGACCTTGTTTCCAAATCAAAACTAAGGGTTGTGGCATAGCTCAGTGATTAGTGTTTGCCTAGGAATCGCAAGGTCCAGGGTTCAATTCCCCAATACCACATAACACCTGCATGGTGGCGCAAGCCCATAATTCCAGCACTTAGGAGGCTCAGGTAGGAGGACTGCTGAGTTGAAAGGCAGCCTGGCACCATAGTAAGTTCAGGACCAGCCTGGATAATAGAATAAGACTCTCTCGAAAGTAAATGAATAAATATAATAAGATGAACTGAAAATAAAAACGGCCTGTGGGGTGCACCTTGGGCCCCGGGCTCAATCCCCAGTACCACAAAAAAAAGAGAATTATTAATATATAATGACAGATGCATTCAACTCACCAATAAAACAAGCCTATTTTCATAAAAGATGATTACTTATCTACCAAAGAATTCCTTTCCTCTTCCAAAGGAGTCCCAGCTTCCTTGAAGCTATCAATAGGTAATGTCATGTGACTGGCACCAGCCAATGAAATGCGAGCAGACGTGATATGTTCACTTGCTAGTAGAGATAGTGTGGTATACCTCATTTGTATTGTCTTCTCCCTTGTAGTGATGTCGGTGACCACATGCTGAAGATGGTACCATTACAAAAAGGAAGGAACCTTGATCTCTGAGTCCCATGAAGGACAGCTATGTAGGAAAGCATTTGAGGTTTGTGTGATCTAGTAATGAACTTTCACCAGATTAGGCCACAGACATTTGAAAGTGTTTGCGACAGCTGACAGCCTACCTTAGCAGAATACACACGGGTTGAACAGAAAGTCAAACCATGATTTCTGAAAGGATATTTTTAAGGCAGGGTCTCTGTAGTACAAGCTAGTCCTGAACTCACTAATGTAGCCCAGGCTGGCCTTGGACTCAGGACAATCTTCCTGACTCAGCCTCCTGAGTGCTGGGATTACAGGCATGTGCTACCATGCCCAGTTGATATGATGCTGGGGAATCGAACTTAGCCACTTGTGCTTGCTAGGCAAGGGCTTTAACTGTGCCATTCCTCCAGCCCTTCTGAGAGGATTTTTAAGAAAAATGCAAATATTGAGGAATCATGTATAAAAGAAGCTTGCAAGTTAACATTTTTGCCACTTTGGATAATTCAAAAGCCAGTCTCAGCCAGGCCTGGAGGCACAAACCCATAATCCTAGCACTGTGGGGGGCTGAGGCAGGGGGAATGAAAATTCGAGCCCAGGCTGGGCAATTTAGTGACTCAGGAAAACCCTGTCTCAAAATTAAAACCAAAGAAGTGGACTAAAAGCCCCTGAGTTCCATTTCTGCACCACAAAAACAAAACAAGAAATAGTCTTGGTTGGGCCTGGCACTCTGTAACCTATCACTCTGGGAGGCTGAGACAGGAGGGTAACAAGATTGAACCTAGGCAATCTAGTCACTTAGGGAGACACTGTCTCAAAATCAAATACAAAAATTGGCTGGAAATGTAGCTCAGTATGAAGGTCCTGGACTTAATCACCAGTACCACACACATACACACACACACACACACACAAACAAAGGCCTCATAACTGGAAAACCCCACTTGCTAAGTAAATTCTAACTGATATTAACATCTTTTCTAAGAATATGTAAATACCATAGCTCCCCTAAATCACTGGATATTATACAAGGTAGAACGTATTACATGATATTACATTTGAAACATAAGGTGTAAACCTGAGTTAAATTTCCTATGTCTAAGGGTCTGAAGCAGTTGCTGTGGCAGAAAGCTTTCTAGCATGTCCGCAGACCTGGGTTCCACAGTCCATTTCTTTGAGCATTGCAAACAAATTAACGACTGAAGTGATTTTCTTTTCCTTTGTTTTTGCAGTGCTATAGGGATTAAACCCAGGGCCTCGCTCATGCTGGGCAAGTGCTCTACCACTGAGCTATGCCACCAGCCCCTAACTTCAGCCATTAGTACCATTTTTGTAAGATTTTTCCACAGCTGTGCACCTCACATGTCGTTACCTCCTATTTCCCTAGAGCCCGCAAGGGTGAGGACAGATGTGCCAGCTGTGAGGCTAACTCTGCGCAGATACTGTGTCCACATCTGCTCAATGGAAAACTGGCGTCTGGCCCTTTAGGAATAGAGTCTGGAGTTTCCAGGATCCAGATGAATGGGCCAAAGAACTGCTCAAGCTTATTCCAGGTTTGAGCAGAAAAGAGCCTCAGAACGCTGGTAGGAGGAAAGATATACCAGGTAACGTAAAGGGGCTGGCATTGGGGTCTCCAACCCTGGCTCCTGCCTCGTAGGATCTGGGCCCCACGGCAGCAGGTGAGTAGCAGGTAAGCAAGCACCTGTACTCCAGCCACTTCCCCTCACTCACATTGCTGCCTGCCATGGCTTGGCTCTGGAGTGCCTCCCAAAGCCTCATGCACCGGAACCTCGTGCAGTTGGGAGGTAGGGGCTGCTAGAAGAGGCTGATGCTTGGTTTGATCTGGAAGGATGTTGCCGAATTGTTGAGAACCAGGGTTGCCCAGAGCAGAGCTTCCGCCTGTGTGGTGTGGTGTGTTGTTGACTAGGCCACTGGCCAGGAAGGGAAGAAGGAGCAGCGGGTGTGGGGAGGCCAATGGACAGCTTGAACTGAGTGACCAGTGAGGGAAGGAAGAAGCAACATTGTTACAGCTTCTTCTGGGAAAAGCTCTAATCCTGCGGGAGTTTCGAGACAGCCCCTTGTTCCCGCTTCCCTTGGCTGCTGTCTGCAATGCTGTGAGCTCCTCAGCAGCCCCTGAGTGTGCTTCCATTCCTGCTAGCTGCCCATGAACGACTGTGTCAGACAGACCTTACAAAACTGTGAGCTAAATAAATCTTTCCTCCCTTAAATTGTGGATGTCAGGTATTTTGTCCCAGCAATGAATAAGGACAGTGCCTGAGTTCCACTTTCTGTCGGATCAGCAGAATCAGCCCTGGATGCTAAAAATGTTGATCACTAGGTTAAGACACCCATGTCAAGGGTGGGTAGAGCTTGGTAAACAATGTTTTCTTGAAGTGCCTATTAACATTTTTTGAGTTAGGGAACCATGGGATTCTAACGAAAGCCATAGAATTTCTTCTCCCTCAACTATACACATATTCACTCAAATATTTACATGTAATTTCAGGAAGTTCTTAGGGCCTATGTAGCCCACATTTGAATTCTAGATTAAAATTTCTATTTTGAGGGGCTGAAGGAATGGCACAGCTGTTAAAGTACTTGCCTTGCAAGCACAAGGCCCTGAGTTCAATTCCCCAGTGCCACATAAAGATGGGTGTGGTGGTACCCCAGCACTCAGGAGCCTGAGGCAGGAGGACTGACATGAGCCCATGGCCAAGCCTGTGCTACACAGTGAGCTCAGGACCAGCCTGGGCTATAAAAAATATATAAATAAAAATAAAATCTCTATTTTAAAGCTTGGCCCAGTGGCACAGGCCTAAAATCCCAGCACTCCGGGGTATCTGAGGCAAGAGGATGTCAAGTTTGTGCCCAGCCTGAGCAACTCAGTGACTTAGTGAGATTCTGCCTCAATATTTAAATTTTAAGAATGGGCTGAGGATGTAGCAGAGTGTGAAGGCCTGAGTTCCATCCCCAGCACAAGTAAATAAGTAAAAATTTCTATTTTAATGGGAAATGTAATGGCCGGCCCTCAGCTTTGTACAGGAACCCACTAATAAATAACACACTGGGTTTTGGTTGTTGTTGTTGTTGTTTTCTTTTCTTTTCTTTTCTTTTCTTTTCTTTTCTTTTTTGAGACAGGGTCTCACTCTGTAGTCCAGGCTGGTTGTGAGCTCAATATGGAGCCTAGACTGGCCTCAAACTCACAGCAATCCTCCTGCCTCTGCCTCCCAAATGCTAGGATTACAGGTGAATGCAACACCACGGCCAGCTTATATGGTGCTGGGGAATCAAACACGGGTACTCAGCACTTGCTTGGTAAGCACTTTAACCACTGGGCTACTCCTCCAGCCACAGACACTTTCATATTGGAGAGAACACAACTATTTCTCACCTCTCTTCCCCCTGACTGGGGATGACTTGGAGGCAGGAAGGTGAGGTAACGCAGGCTGTCTGACAGACATCCCACTCTGCCCCTAACGTCAGTGCCTCGGTATGGTCCAGTAGTGGGGCATCACTAACACAATATTTTTTTTTTTTTACTTTTTACAATTTTATTTTGAAGTACCATTATTCTCACATAGAAGTAGCAAAACCAGCAGAGGAACTCCCCATTCGGTCCCTCCCCTCCGGCCACGGGAACTATTTCTACTCGGTCTCTAGGACTCTGGCTGCTCTAGGTAGGGTGCGTAGGGTGCATGGTATATAAGTAGAACCATACCGTTCTGTTCTCTTGGAACTAACTCATTTCACTTAGCATAACAATTTCCAAGCCAGAGTACTATGTTGCACTCCTTAGCTGGGTGTTTCACAACTGTGACAAATTTCTAGGGGTGATTTCGTTCACTTGACAATCTCAGTGACAACATAGCCTGCTCAATGTGGTGGGCCCTGCCGCACTGATGGGAGGTTAATTCAGTTTTAACACTAGGTCACATTATACCCTATCAATGACATCAAATCTTTGTGAAGTCAGGTTTTCAGCGCTCGCTGTGGCAAAAAAAAAAAAAAAAAAAAAGGCAAATGATGTGGAAATATCTATGTGAAATAGGAAATGGGCGGCCACGCCAGTCCACTCGCAAGATCTGAGGAGAGTACAGGAAGGCACACACATCCTGTTAGTAGTTGTGACTATTTACAAATAAAATAGCTGGGCCCAGTGGTGCAAGTGTGTAATACTGCTACTCTGGGAGGCTGAGGCAGGAGGATCACATGTTCAAACTTAGCCTATGCAACTAAGCAACTTAGTAAGACCCTATCTTAAAATCAAAACTAAAAGTGGAGCTTCTGTGGTATTTACACACAATGGAATACTATGCATCTATAAAGACAGATAGGTTGGAGGCTTTTGTAGGCAAATGGAGGCAACTTGAGACCATCATGCTTAGTAAAGTGAGTCAGAAACAGAAAGTGAAATATCAAATGGTTTCTCTGATATGAGAAACCCAGATCACAATTATCTCACGGAACTTAAAGTGGAAAATAATAGGAACTGGGGGTGAGTAAGTGGCGGAAGGATCAAAAGGAGAGAGGGGAAGGTTTTGTAATTTTGCCATGGTATGTCTGTGCACAAAATGATCAAGATCAATGTAAACTTTGAATTTTGCACTTATACCTCTCAATAAAATGGGCGGGGGGGAGTGGATCTTAGTGTGGAAACCCTGAGCTCAATCCACAGTGCCACAAAATATACAATAAAATAAAGTATTTTTTTCCATATTTATGTGCATGATTTTTCCAAATGGCATCCAAGTTGCACCTAATCACTACTAACTAATTCAACCTAGGGACATTGTGAAAAATTAGTCAGCCACCAAGGGCTCTGAGAGACCAAAATCTAAGAATTTTGCCTTAACTAGGAAGTCACCGAGTTGTGTGCAACGCACTGAAGGGAACCTTGTGATCCTGCAGGAATAACTTAAAACACAGCACATAACACAAGCATAATAACCAGGAAAAGAAGAATGTGGGTTAAAACCGTTTTTAAAGGTCACTCTCAATCAGCTTAATCCTTTAAACCCCATACAATGCCCCCCAGATAATTTGTGCATTATAAAAGAAAAAATTTCTAAAACACATACATACAAATTACTGCTTTTCCAGTTCTGAGGGACTCAGGCAAAGCTTTTAAAATTATAGCCTCCAAGCAATCTGGAAGAGAAGGACCTCCCCAGCACAGACAGAGCACACCCTCGGAGCCCATGCCAGGCAGACAGGAGAGAAGTCTTCCAGAGGGGCCGAGGCCGTCCCAGCACCTATGACTCAAGCTTCTCTTGTGTTTACATCCTACTTTGAACAGCACGCTCTTAGCTTTAGACTGACTATTCCAGGTTCCCGTGGAAATGCTTATTTGGAAACATCCCCACACCACAGAGGTTTTCATTTAAAATGTGTGCAGCCTGGCCAGGTGGCGCCGGTTTGTAAATCCCAGAATTCTGGGCGGCTGAGATAGGAGGGTCACAATTTTGTGCCCAGTCTGAGCAATTTAGTGAGACCCTGACTCAATATCAAAAATAAAAACAGTGGGCTGGTGGTGTGGTTCACTGATTAGAGCGCTTGCCTAGGAAGAGGTAGGCCCTGGGTTCCGTCCCCCAGCATCACATAATATTCTGGGCAGAGTCACCAATAGCTATAATCCCAGCACTTGAGAGGCGGAGGCAGGAGGATGGTTGTGAGTTCAAAGCCAGCCTGGGCTACACAGTGAGTTCAGAATCAGCATGGACTACAAAGCAAAACCTTTTCTCAAAAAAAAAAAAAAAAGGAAAAAGGAAAAAGAAAGAAAGAAAAGGAAAGAAAAGAAAAGAACTAAGGGGCAGGGAGTCTTGGGGTATCACTCAGCAAATGAGTGCTATTGCAATCACAAAGCCCTGGTTTTGATTCCCCAGCACCACATAAACTGGATTTGTGGTGGTGCACACCTGAAGTCCCAGCACTCAAGAGGCTGAGGCAAAGGACTGCTGCGAGTTCAAGGCCAGGCTAAGTTACATAGATGGTTCAGGATCAGCTTGGAGTACAGAGCCAGATCCTGCCTCAATTAAAATAAATAAATAAATGAACGGGCTTGGAATTTAACTCAGTGCAGAGGCCCTGGGTTTAGTCACTAGTACAAATAAATAAATAAAAAATAAAGTATGTGTGAAAAACAGGGAATAATTAAAATCCACATAAAATCCAGCAGAGCAGTCCCTTGGGACAAAGGGAGGAAGGAGAGGCCCATCATGCAAATGGGTGATGGGTTCTGGGGTGTGTGTTCTGTCTACAAGTCACACTTCTCCAATTCTATGGTATGTCTCACAGAGACAGCACCGGAATCTTCTCCGAACCGAAAGGAGGCCCTTGACAGTTGCAAGTGTACCTTGTCACCAAGCTGACCAGAATCACAAGCCATCTGCTTTGGCTGGGGTATATGCCTCCCAGAAGAGGCTGATGAGCTAAGGTTAACTTCTGGTGTCACTCTGGACAAACCAGGAGCTAGCTAATTAGCATTTTTTAAATGAACATTGATTTATACCTCCCAAAAACTGCAACTAAGCCAGGTCCCATGGTGCAGGCCTGGAATCCCAGGACTCTAGGAGGCTGAGTCAGGAGGATCTGAGTTTAAGCCCAGCCACCAGCCCAGCAAGACTCTGTCTCAAAATCAAAACTGAAGCGTGGACTGGGGACGCAGCTCAATGCGAAGGTCCTGGGCTTTGTCCCCACTACCCAACAAGCAAACAACCGAAAAGCTGAGCGAGTAGTTGTTTTCTTTATCTCTTCAATTCTTCTCCATCTCTCTTCTGTTCTCCCCTCCCAATTCAGACCTAGAGGGCAGAAAATTCTTCCAGTTGTAATCTGTCTTCCTAAATTTTTGGAAAAAATTCATTTACCATGTGCTAAGCACGTCGTGGGGACTGGCGTAGGAAGTTAGACCCGGATGGCACCCCTGCCACATGCAGGAACAACACAATTACTATCATTTCTTAAAAAACAAGGAACCCCTGCCCAGTGTCACTGAGTACACTGAGGGGCTCCCTTCCCCACAGGTGCGCTCATCTTCACGCTCCGAGTTCTTCACACTTGCACGGGCCTAGCAGGCATTGCCGCAACACAGGTGCCAGCAGGTTGCTTACCGCTCAGAGCGCCGCGCCACCAAGCACCACTTCACTGAATTTCCACCGTCTAATATTTCCAGTTTATGGCTCTACAAAGTAGGTAGACGTGGGTTTTCCAAAGTCTTTCACCTGACAGGTGGTGGCACCGGAACCTGACCCCACAGTGACTGTCTCTGCCCCCCCGCCCTGCTGAGCAAGGCCGATCTCGCCACCACGCGAGCCATCTCACTGTACGTCAGAGAACACATTGGCCAGTGTTACAAAATGCAAGTCTCTCTTGGGCCACAGGTAATGATCCCCTTCCCTTCGCACACCCCCAAACGGACCGCTGGCGCCACCCTGACACCCCCAAGGCGAGGGTCAACGCTGATGTTGGAGCCCAAACTGGACTCCGCGTTCGCTTTGTCGGCCTCAGGAGATGCCAGGGACCCCTCGCAGAGCTGGGACTCCTGTGGGGACGCTCCTGGGGGCGGGGCATCCCTCATGCCCCACCCCACCCCCCCATTTCCCTGAGTCCAGCCCCGCAGCCCGGTCACCCCAGCCCCGCTCCTACGCCGTGGACGGCGGACCTCCTTTCCGCGCCCACAAGCCGCCGGGGCCGCGGCGGGACAGCCGGCGATCCCCCACTCCCGGCCCCGGCTCCTGCCAACTCGAGGAGCTGCCCGGAAGGTGAGGGGACGAGCAGCCAGGAGAAAGTTGGGTCCCCGCTGGGAGGATGTAACTGAGACCGCGGGAAGGGCGGCACGGGGGCTCCCGTCTCCCGCGTCCGCGGAGGCCGCGGGACCCAGGCGTGCCCGCAGCCACGCGCGGCGGCGGCCCGCGACCGGGGTGTCCAGCGCCCGCGTCGCCCGCCCGGGTGCAGAGGCGCCCGCAGCGGGGCGCCCCCTCGGATCGCGGGGACCCCAAGGAAGCCGGCCTAGCGGCACCGTACCTTCTCTTCCCGCGCCGGACGCCCGCGTGGCAGAGGGATGCCGGCCGCCGCTGGGGCGAGGGGCACGACGGGACGGGTCCCGCGCTGGCTCGCCGGCCCGGGCCTGGGCGCCGCCCGCCGCCTGCAGCCGCCCGCGCCCCTCGCGCGCCGAGCCCGCCGGTACCTGTGGCCGCCGCCCCGCCCGCCCGCCCGCCGGCCGCGGCCCCAGCCGGGCCCGCAGCGCCCCCAGGCGGCCGCGCGGCGCGGGAGCCCGAGCGCGGGCTTCCGACCCCCCGGGCAGGGGCGTCGCCCGGGTCGGATCGGCTTATTTGAGCCCGAGGCCAATTAGAGGACCGCCTTGCCGCCTCGCCCCGCGTCTCCTCGGCGACCCGGGGCAGTCCCGCGGAAGCCGAGCCGCGAGGAGTGATCCGGCTGCCCCGCCGCGGCTGGAGGGCAGGAGGAAGCTGCTTCGGACGGACAGACGCCCATCTGCTCATCCCGCTTCGTACACTCGGTCTTCCGTGGGTTTTCTGGTCTATTTTGTTCCGCAGCTGCTTCTCCGGGACGTAGAGGAGCTCCGTGCACGTGGACTTCGGGGGAAATTCTACGATGCCCCTGAGAGGAAGGGGACATTAAAGCCAGTGCAGGCCAAGAGTTACTTCGGAGAGTTTTGCTCAAGTTCAGTACAGCCTCAGTGACCCGCCTCTGGTGACCCGGTTATATTCTAGGTATGTGAAACGTTCCTGCAGGGAAAATCCCCATGGCACTGCGTGCAGGACGGGACGGGCCCAGCAGCGCCAGCGAGGGCCGCAGCTCCTCGAGTGATTTTCCTTAGAATCATCATGGTATCAGCTGGGCATGTGCTGAAGAGGTGGGTGTGAGCCTGAGCGTCCTCTGGCCTCCAGATTTGTGCCTGATCCCTGTCACGCCCCACCTGGAGCTGTTACAACACATTTCCTTTCCCTGCCCACTGGTAGCTCCGAGTTTCTCTCCAGGCAGGTCACAACCAAGCTCCTGGAGAAGCCCCAAAGGCAAGGTATGTCCTCGCGATTTTACAAAGTTGCATTTCTCTCCCAGACTTTTCCAGATAAAGGAGTTCGCCCAGCTACTGACGGCCCTATTTTTCTGACAAGCTTTTAAACCATCATCATAAAGTCACTCGGTGATGGCCGTCAGAACAATTACGCTGGGAAGAAAAGAAAAAAAAAAAGACAGAAAAAAACAGAAAGCTCAAGACAGCCTGCAAGAAATGTGAGCGCTCCTGAGAGCTGACTAGTCGGCATTTGTTCCCAGACTTTGATTAATGGGAATTCCTGGCAGGGGGCCCCATGAGAGCCAAGGCAGGCCCTGGCTGAGTTGCCTGGAGATCTTGCTTGCTCATCTCCAAGTGGGCACAGAGTTTAGGGCAACTAATGCAAGGGGACTCCGAAATCTCCCTCGGAAAGAGGAAGGCCTCCCGCCAGCAGCTCGCTCCTCTGTTCAGCTCAGTCACACCGCCAGCCTCGGGTACCTGCCCCCTGCCTGCTCCTTCTGCCTCGTAAAGAAGTCTGTTTTGCAAATGATAATAGCCACTGCTTCATGCTAATACAATTGGCTCCTATTTCCAGCAGCATTTATTTAATGAGTTGACTACGCTAGCTATCCGTCATGTTGTTAGCCTCAGTTCAACCTTGATCCCATGATCAAAGATTTTTCTCATCAAGCAGGGGACTGCTAAGAAACTCAAAGTTCAAGGTGGAGCTGCCTTAAACATTCTTGGAGGCAAGGGCAGGAGAATCACAAGTTCAAGGACAGCTTGGGCAATTTATCAAGAATCTGCCTCAAGAGATAAAAAGGGCTCAGAATGTGTCTCTGTGGAGACTGGCCCAGGGTTTCATCCCTAGTACTCCAGCAAGAAAAAGGCAATAAAATAGGTGAAGATGTAAAGACATGGAGTTGGTGTTGCGGGTACATGACTCAACACGACTGTAGTCCTAGCTACTCAGGAGGCTGAGGCAGGAGGATTTCTTGAATCCAAGCGTTTGAGGCCAGCTGGGGCAGCATAGTGAGGCCCTGTGTCTAAACAAACAAACAAATAAACAAGCAAACACAAATGAATGAATGAATTGGTGATGTCCTGACCACACATGTTAGTCTTGTGCCCTGCAAAGGCAGTCTAAGCTCTGAAGAACAGGAATGGTGAGCTTGGAAATGTATTACAGAATTAACCATTTAACTACCTAAAGATGAGAGATTTTTTTGTCAAGATGGTAACTGAATCTTGGCCTGAAACTTGTACTGTTTGTATCATTAATAAAGTTATGACTTCTTTTTGGGTTAAAAAAAGAAAAATAGCTTAGGAATAGGTATTTCCAAGTTTGAGTTCAGAAGGTTAGCAAGTTCCTAAAAGAGAGACACCTTTTCTTTCGTTCTATTCTGCTACTACTTCTGTGCTGGGATTTTGGTTTATGCCTGCTACCTTATAGTGGCAAGGCTCCACCTTTAGTGCCTGGGCTCTACTTCTGGTGGCACAAAAATAATTGTAGAAATATAAAAAGTTAGTATGGGAGACATCTAAGAAATGGTCAAAACTGCAGAATTAAGAGAAATTGTAGGGACTGGAAGAATAACTCAGCGGTTAAAGCGTTTGCCTAGCAAATGCTAAGTACCTGAATTCGATTCCCAGCACCACATTGGTAGGCATGGTGGCTCATACCTGTAATCCCAGCACTTGGAGGCTGAGGCAGGTGAATTGTCCTGAGATCAAGGCCAGCTTAGGCTACACCAGTGAGTTCAGGACCAGCCTGGGCTACAGAGTGAGACCCTGTCTCGAAAAGAAAAAGAAAAGAAAAGAAAAGAAAAGAGAAACAAAGAAGAAAGGGGCCGGAGGTGGTTAAAGCCCTTGCCAAGCAATCACTATGTCAGGCACTTAAGTACCCAAGTTTGATTCCACAGCACCATGTAAGCTAGACATGGTGGCACACACCTATAATCTCAGCACTTGGGAGGCTGAGACAGGAGGATTGCCGTGAGTCCAAGCCCAGCCTGGGCTCTATAGTGAGTTCAGGATCAGCCTGGGCTAACAGAGAGAGAGATTATAACTCAAATATGGAAAGCAAGGATTTTTATTTCCCTCCTGCAGGGAGGAATAATCCAGTTCCTATCTGGCTCTTTATTTTGTGATACAGTGCCTTCGCACTGATCTATATCCCAGCCCATTTTTATTTTTGATTTTGAGACAGGCTCTCACTAAGTCACTAAGCTGCTCTGGCTGAGCTCAAACTTGCCATCCTCCTGCCTCACACTCCCAGAGTCCTGGGATCGTGGGCCTCTGCCATCAGGCCCAGCTTGGATTTTTAAATTTTAATTTAATTTAATTTTAGCTTAGATTATTAGTTACTTGTTCTTTCCTAAGAGAGGTTCTCATTCTGTAGCCCAGGATAGCTTCAAACTCACAGCAAATCCTCCTGCCTCAGTCTCCATGGTGCTGGGATTACAAATGCACACCCCCATACCAGTTATTGTATGGTTCTGGGGATCTAACCTAGGACTGAGCACTTGCTAAGTAAGTGCTTTAACCACTGAGCTACACTTCCAGCCCCTTGGGTTTCATTTTAACAAATAGCATAAGCATACATCTTATTACTCAAGCTTCGGAGGAATCTCTTCTCTGACTTCCAGTGTCAAATCCATCAATAAATCTTACCTATTTTGCAATTTATTTCAAATGTATCTACTTTCTCCATTTCCTTTGATGTCTCTTTTGGGCAACTCAGTGACCTCTGAACTGTTATTTCTGCTTCTATTCTTGTTTGTTTTGTTTTCGTTTTTTGAGGCAGGGTCTCACTCTGTAGCCCACCCTGGTCCTGAACTCACTGTGTAACCCAGGCTGGCCTGGGACTCAGAACAATCCACCTGCCTCTATCTCTGGAGTGCTGGGATTACAGACATGTGCTACCACACCCAGCTGGGGAATCGAACTCAGGGCCTTGAGCTTGCTAGACAAGCGCTTCAACTGCTGTGCCATTCCTCCAGCCCCTTCTGCTTCTGTTCCTTACATTGCCTTCCATTTGTTCAGCCAGAGTGTGTCCAACCATTGCCTCACGCTGGTAGCAAAGCACCCTGAATCTCGGCAGCTTCAGAAAGCAGGCCTTTGATTTGCACGTGTCTGTAGGCTCAGCTGGAAGAGCAAGCCTGTCTGCTGTTGGGTGGGAGCTGCGCTTGCTCAGGCGATTGACCTCTGGGCTGGAACATCCAAGACGCTGTCACTGGGCTGGCCCCGCAGCTGGGAAGGCCAGAGCACTGAGCCCCTCTCCTCCTGTCCTCCGACATCCTTCTGGCTCATCTAGACCGCTTTTCATGGTGGCTCAAGCCTCTGTGGAAGTTGACAAAGGAAGCAGCCGTGACTCTGATGGCCTGGTGTCACAAGAGGCACCATGATGTCCTTATTGCGCCTGCATTCTATTGATAAAGCAAGTCAGAGGGCCTGTCCCGACTGAGGGGGGAGAGGGGCACTTGCCAGAGGGCACGAGGGATGGGATGCATGCTGTGGCTGTCCTTAGAAACAGTCTAACAGTGAACTGTCAGAGAGGTAAGCCACATGTGTCATCTGCACTCCTCCTCCTCCTCCTTCTGCTCCTTCTTCTCTTCCTCTTCTTCTGCTTCATCTTCTTCTCTGGGAACCGAACCCAGAGCCTTCCCACTGAGCTATATAGCCTCAGCCCCTTTTTATCGTTCATTTGCAACAAGGTCTTGCTAAGTGGCTGAGTTGCCCAGGCTGGGCTCAAACTTGGTGTGATCCTCCTGCCTCAGCCTCCCAGAGCGCTGGGATTACAGTATGCACCACCATGCCCAGTTGTGAAATTCATCGATGATTCTGGTGTTATTTGGAGTAAAATCCAAACTCCTGTCCTGGCTGAAGATATGGCCTATGCGCTGAGCCCACGGTTCCTGTCCATCGCACCGACCTCAGAGTCCCCCACAGCCAGCGTGGACGGTCCTCCTCGGCCCTTCCCACAGCCCACACATCCGCAGGACAGCGCTCCACACGCTGACTTCCGCCTTGCCAGCTCGTGGTCAACTCCAGTGCTCGTTTCCACAGAGATTACACCATCTGCCCCATCTCTTTTGTTTTGTTTTTGAGACAGCATCTCGCTCTATAGTCCAGACTGGTCTTGAACTGGCCAGATAGCCCTGGGCTCAAATACACAGCAATCCTCCTGCTTCTGCCTCCCAAGTGCTGGGATTTCAGGCTCATGCCAGCACACCCAGTTTATGTAGCGCTGGGAAATTGAACTCAGGGTCTTGTGCTTGCTAGGCAAGCGTTCTAACTGTGGAGCTATTATTCCAGGCTTATTTGCCCTCATCTTACTCAGGCTCCTCCCTCACTACCAGTTACCCTTTTTTTCTTCCATATATATATGTATGTATGTATATATACATTATAAATCTCTACTAATGGCTGTTAAGTATGTTTGCACATTTAAAGTCAGAAAGTTAAAGCTCACAGTCTGACACACATCTGCAATCCCAGCTACTCAGGAGGCTGAGGCAAGAGGATCCCGAATTTGAGGCTAGCCTATGCAATTTAGTGAAACTCTATCTAGAAATAAAATTTCAACCAGGCCCAATGTCACCAGTTTGTAATCCCAGCACTTTGGGAGGCTGAGGCAAGAGAATTGCTGATTTGAGCTCAGCTGGGGCAATGCAATTTAGCAATACTCTGTCTTCACTGAACAATAAAAAGGGGCTGGGAACCCAGCTCAGGGCAAAGGCCCTGTGTTTAATCCCCAGCACCACAAAACAACAGAATAATAATAATAAAGAAGGACTGGGGACATAGCTCAGATTCTTTACCTAGCATGTGCAAAGACCTGGGTTCAATACTGAGTACTGGGAAGAAAAAAATAAAGCTGAGCCAGAAAAATAAAAACTAAAAAGTAAAAGTATTTCAAGTATTCTCCTGGACAAGCCAGTGGCTGTAAGTCAGGGGACGGCAGGGAACTAACTTTTCATAGATATTCTTTTGCGCTAACCAGCTGTTTTGCTATAGCTATGTTTTTAAAATAGTAAAACATGACTTTAATAAAGCTTCTTTCATGATAGTCTGCCTCAGTGAGGGTGACTTAATGATGTTTCATGATTTCATCAGGTCATCAACTGCCTTAGATGAAAGAGAAGCTTCGAGCTGCATTCTCACGAAATGTGATTGGCTTCCCTGGGTAGCAGGAGTAAAGCAAGATTTTCCAGAAGGCTCTTTCATTGTTTGCTTTGAGAAGGAGAATAAATAGCTTTAAATACATATTTCAAAAAGAAAGTGTGAAAAGCTCTCAACATGTAAATCCCAGGAACCGGGCACAATGCCATGAGATGCCTGAACGTAGCCTAAGAAGCAGGCTGCAGGCAGGATTTAATTGCTTGTCCTCGTTGGGACTGCAATTACCCTGCCTATGTTGTACAGGTTTATTTTAAATAGCTCTTGTGTCTCTTTCTTAGAAGATATCTAACTGGCTATAGAGAAATAATTCACTGAAGTGAGGAAACAAACTTCTGGCTGTCAAAATGCAAATTAAAAAAAAATTCATTCTTCCATTATTTATTTATTTTGGTAATAGGAACCCGGCCTAGGACCTTCTCCCTGAGCTATATGCCTAACTCATTTTTATTTTTGGTTTGGAGACAGGGACTTGCTAAGTTACTATGTTTTCTAGGCTGTTCTTGAACTTGTGATCCTCCTGCCTCAGCCTCCCAGAGTGCTTGGATTACAGGCCTGCAATCATGAGGCCTGGCTTAAAATTCAAAACTTCAAAGAGAAATACATTTAGATTTTATATGCCAGTTTATAGTATAATATAATTATGTAAACCAGGAAGAGCACTAATTCACTTGGTATTTGTGTTCCTAATAAAAGAAATGTCAATGATCAACAATTTTATTATAACAAGAAGTCTGCTATCTTTTGCTGGTAAGGAAGCTCTTCAGGGTTTTTCTTTTTCTCTCCCTTTTCTTCACAGTGAATCTTGTAAATTAAATGGCCTGAGACAACAGACCAATTTTTGTCTATGTGAGTTTTGCTTTTTGATCTAGGAGATCGGCAGGCAACTCTTTACTTCCCTTTCACCTTTTTTAGTTCAGTGGCTGCAGTGTAGATTTTAGCCTCGGCCAGTAAATAAAATGAGGCAAGGTACAGTAGCAGTGCCTGTAATCCTAGCTACTTAGGAGGCTGAAGAAGGAAGTTCAAAAGTTCAGAGCCAGTCTGGGCATGCTAAGAAGACCCTGTCTCAAAATAAAAAATAAAAAGCACTGGAGATGTAGCTCAGTGGTAGAGTGCCCTGGGGTTCAGTCCTCAGGATTGCAAATGAAAACCAAAGCAAAAGAAAAAACAAAACAAAACAAAACAGAAAAAGTTCTCAAGAGCTGTGTGAATTCTAAAGTAGTTCCATCACCCATACCCTGTGGTACATTGGGCAAATTGTTTAACCTCACTTTCCTTATGCATAAAGAAGGGGAAATAACATTACTTAGTGTGCATACACATATGTATGCATCTATACAAATACATATTACTTGGTATATACATATATACACAGTACTCAGTATTTTGAAGTTCACATTACTTTGAATGCCTTATTTATGGGGAATCTCAGGAAATGTTTGTCATTTATATTTTAATGGGCAATAGACGAAGTTCATCTTCCATTATGCTACAAAATTTCTCTAAAAGTTAAGAGGCTTCTTTTACAAGGAAAAGTTAGTAGAAATAAAATAAGCCATTACACTGTAAGCCTCTCAAACCTTCAGGAAGTCCTGGAGAGATGGAGGTCTGAGAGTTACTGTGTTTTGGCTATCAGCTCATTCCTAGTTGCTTTCTTATAGCTCACAGTTTTGGGGTGTGTGTGTGTGTGTGTGTGTGTGTGTGTGTGTAATTGAGGATTGAACCAGAATTTTTGCACTGAACTACATTCCCAGCCCCCACCCCCACCCCTTTTTGCATGTTAATTTTGAGACCGGATCTCTGTTATGGTTTAGATTTAAACTGTCCCCTAAAGGTCTCATGCTCAGAGGGGAGGCCTGGCTTGAGGGGGAGGGGGGGCAGGGGTGACCGGGAGCAGGACCTGGAATGGCATCTTCTTGCTCCTGGCTCCTTCTTCCTCCTTTTCTCTCAGCTTTCTGGCAACCATGCAGTGAATACCTTACTCTGCCATGCTGTTTTGCTATGCAGTTTCTACCTTGGAGCTGGTTGACCATGAGTCTGATTCTTTTTTTTTTTTTTTCTTTTTGAGACAAGGTCTCACTCTGTAGCCCAAGCTGGCCCTGAACCCACTATGTAGCCCAGGTTGGCCTTGAGCTCAGAGAAATTCTCCTGCCTCAGCCTCCCGAGTGCTGGGATTACAGGCATGCACCACATGCCCAGTTTTATGAGGTACTGGGGAATTGAACCCAGAGTCTTGAGCTTGCAAGGCAAGCTACCCTGGCAGAAATTCTGCCTATGTCCTGAGATTTTGTGGGACACTGATATTGAGAACGGTAGATTAATTAATCTTGTGAAGGAAATACCAAGGCAGCCTAATGTTCCGGCTGTGATATGGTTACTGCTGGTTTTTTTTCAGTCAAGTCTACAGTGAGAATGAGGAGCAAATGGCAAAAATAAATGATTTGAAAAGTTTGCAGCTCCTCCAGAAAGGAAGCACCTGCAAAGCCATATCAAAGGAGAACATGGTTACTAACAAGATTAGCAACAAAAAGAAGCCACGTACTTTGTACTAGGACAGTAAGAAAGATGCCTTGAGGGCATCTCGGAAATCAGGAAGAACTTACCCATTTCAGGCTTAAAGGTAAAAAATTATAAAGCTTTCATTTGAGACGACAGCCGCTGGGTACTTGCTCAAGAAGGGGCTATCTAAGAAATTAGTTGTCCAGGATTTATTTTACCAGGCGCAGCCCTCCAAGCATGGTGAGGCTTCTGCAGCCATGATCTAAGGGGGGCTGGCTACTGCTCAGGCTGGTGGTAGACCTTGGAATTATGTGCATAGCACTGCTTTTACAGGCATGCAGAGGCGAGAAGGCTTCTAACCAGATTTCAGAGGAAGACCCGGGAGGCCAGGCAAAAATGTGTGACAGGGTCACAGTCCCTGCAGGGTCCCCTGAGAGAGTAATTCATGAGGCTAGGAAAGTGAAGCTGAAGAGGAGGACCTCGGGGCGTTGGAGATGCCCGGAACATGGTTGGTTCGCTGAGAAAAGCTGTAGGCAGTAAGGGGACCCAGGCCGAAAGAAAGGGTGTGTGCACTGCAACTGGCAACACCATAGGGCTGAGGCTGCGCAAGAACTTGGGGCTCACATTTCACCACAACTTGTCCAAAGCCTTGCTTTGGTCTCATTTGTTTCCATCCTCCTATTTCTGCATTTTGGAATGGGAATGTTTATCCTGTGCCATTATGTGTTGGAAGTGTTAACTTCCTCTTTTAACAGGTGCTCAGTGCTAAGGGCTCGCTTTGAGTCCTTCGGACTTAGACTTTTCCTCAATGCTGTCCATTTCATTAGGCCAAATGCATTTAGTCTGCCTCTAAGAGTTACCAGTCTCAACAGTTCAGCATTGAGGAAAAGTCTAATGGACTAGGAGAACTACCCCCTAGGAAATGAATTTTTTCCCTTTTTTGAAGACAGGGTCTCACTCTGTAGTCCAGGCAGATTCTGAACTCACTGTATAGCTCAAGCCTCTAACTCACAACAATCCTCCTTTCTCAGCCTCCCAAGTGTTGGAATTATAGACATGCACCACTACACCCAGCTAATTTTTGTGGGTGCTCAGGGATCAAATCCAGGGCCCTGCACATGTTAGGCAACCATCTTAACCACTGAGCAATGCCCCCAGCCCTAGGAAATGAGCTTTGCAAAAACCTGAGAAGATATTTTTAATGTAATCTTCTTACAACCTTGAGGGGAAGTCAGGTTTTACTGAGGAGCAGGCAGGTCCAGTTTCAGGTAACTGGACTATGATGACACTGGTCAGAGCCTGCTTATGCTGGTTAAGCTGTTTGAGCCCCTCACATCCTGGGATAGGCGGTCGACCCTCTCCACTGAATCTGTCTCTAAGTAACTTCCGGGCTCCCTGGCCCTCCTGCATCCGGTGGGATCTGCCCTATGGGCAGCGGGTGTTAAGAGCAGAAGGCGGGGCAGGAGAGAGCTGGGGCACCCCAGCAGCTGCCAGTGATGGGAGGAGGTTCTGGCTGCTTCCTCACCAGTTAGTTACAAGCCTGGCTTGTGGCTGCTCTCCAGAACGCTAGCTCCCTTTCTGTGCTCCGGTGATTTTGGAGGTGGTACTACGTTCCCATTATTGCCAATCCTTGTGTGGGTGCTCCAGCGCGGCTCACGCTCCTCTGAGTCGTTCCTTTAGAGGCTTTTCAATTCAAATCTTTGTACATGCCTGTAGTTTACACCCAATATGACTGATGCAGCCACTCCAAGCTATGCTGTCCCCACCTAGAAAACCTAGCACCTTTCCGATCTGAAGCAGCCACCCACCTAGAAGATGGCTGCTTCCACTTTCAACACCTAGAAGTACAAAGAAAAGGAAAAAATCCAGAATACGAGCCATCCTTTGGTAGGCTAAGAGCTCCTGCATTCCTTCCTGAGCATTTCTGGACCTGTTAATCCTTCCCTTGGCACGTGCAGCAGGTGCTCAATAAATGTTGCATAGGAAGGCGGCCTTCTCGGTGGAGGGTGACCGAAGTTCCCACTCTTCTCTCGGCCGTACCACCTGCTGAGCCGCAGGCACCTGTGCGATCTGGATCACCTTGCAGGCCTCCTGGTTTTTTTCTTATTGTGCTTAGCAGAAGGAAGTTCATCCACGTGATTTTTTTTCTGCAGAGCTCAGAAAGGGTGGGTACAGTGTGTCCCGTGGGGAACAGCTTGCGAAGGAGGGGGGAATGAGCACTTTCTGTCTTGCCACCACATCGCTGCTATTCCTATTTTAGGATTCGCCCCCCTCCACCTCCCGCAAAGGCCTTGAAACATTTTATGTGTGTGGGGTTACCGTCTGTGCAGTGAGGAGGCCAGAGGCGGCCGTGATCGGCCCCTGAGCGTGCCACACACCTGAAACCTTTCCCAAAACGCTGCGGAGGATTATTTAGTCCGGGCGGCTGTTAAGCGTGTGATTTCTTCAGAAATATTTACATTTGCGTGGGCCGGATTTTTAAATATTCGTGTTGGGAAACGCGTGGAGCCGTAAAGGCCCGTGAAAAGGCGATTGCTATGGAGACTGCGCATTTCTGGGGCGCTTCGGCGGCCACAGGGCGTCCCCGGCAGGCTGCTCGGGGTTGGAGGGCTGGACCCCGGCCGAGGCCAGGGCAGGGCAGGCCGCTGCGGGCGCGGCGGCACGGGGAGCGTGGTTCTCCCCTGATCCCCCCCGACCGCTCTGCCGCCTGGGCCGAGACCACGTGTAAGCGCCGCGCGTGGGGGACCCTGGCGCGCAGCCGCGCCCCGGGCGCGTGTTCAGCGCGAGTGTCCGCGGGGGCGGGGGCGCGGCCGGCACCCCCTCGCGTGCGTGCGTGCGCGCGTGTGCGGTCCAGCCGGGCGCCCGCGGCCGAGCGCGCGCACTCGCGGGGGGTGTGAGCGCGACGGCGCGTCAGGTGACTCGGGTCGCGCCGGCTCCCTCTCCCTCCGCGGGGAGGAACTGCCGCGCTCCCGCTGGGTCCCTCGGCGGCGGGGAGGGCGCCTCCCCGCGGGGCGCACGCGGCCCCTGGCTTCCGCCGGCGCCGCGCTGCAGCGACCCGGCCGGACACGGCCCGCGGGCGGCCGGCGTGATGAGCCAGGTGCTGGGGAAGCCGCAGCCGCCGGACGAGGGCGGCGACGAGGAGGAGGAGGAGGATGAGCTGGTGGGGCTGGCGGACTACGGGGACGCGCCCGACTCCTCGGACGCCGAGCCGGACAGCGGGGCGGAGGAGGGAGGTGAGCCCGGCCACCTCGTGTGCCGCCCTCGCCGCCGCGTCCCCGAGGCCTTCGCGGGGCCGGCCGGGGCGCCGGGGGGCCGGGGGTGGCGCCCGGAGAGCGACCTTGAGCGGCACGATGGGGGAGCGGGCGCCGGAGGCCTGGGGGCCCGGGGCCGGCGGGGAGGAGGCGGCGCCCGGGCGGGAGGCGCGCTCGGGCCCCCGTCCGCGCTGGTCGTCGCCGCCCCTGCCCCCGCCGCGAGGTCTCCGCAGGGTCCGTTGCCGGGCTGCTGTTGCCGCGGGGGTCAGATGTCGTGGCTAAAAAAAGGCAGCCGGCGGCGGGTGGCTGGCAGGGTCGCCGGCAGCTGCGGGTGTCAGTCTAGCCCCCGCTGCCTCGGTGGAATCGTGGGGCTGCCGGGATTTGCGGCGCGGGGTCCTGCGGGCGGCAGGGGGTGCGCGCCCGGGCGATCACGAGTGCCGGGCGGCGAGGCTTCCCGGGATCCGGGCAAGGACGGCTGTTAGGACGGCTTATCTGCGCCCGGGCTGCCAGCCGGGCCGGGAGGGAGCGCGCGGTGGGGGATTCTTTGCTTCTGAAGCAAACTGTTTCCTGTGCCAGCAGCAGGTTTTAGAAGTCGTTCGGGGGCTTCCTGCATTGTATTCTGAAGACTTAAGGGAAGTTGAGGGCTCTTTAGGTTTTCAGAAAGAATTATCCTTATTTTCCTCAAAAGCAAGCCAAAGATTCTGTTAGGTCACATGAAAAGGACAGTAGGATGTCGGGTAAACCTAACATTCTCGGAGGAGCTGTGGGCATCCTTGAGGAGGAACTGACTTAATGTCACACTGAATAAAATTGTGCGAAGAATAAAGGAACCTTTGTAATTTGATCCTCAGAAACTTCTTTTTTCCTTGAGAACCGACTTAACTTGCCCCGAATTCTCTGTACAAAACCTTTCTGAGGATAGCTGCATGTGGCAGGCACGATTTTCGGTCAATCAGAAAGGGAGCAGTTAAGCCTTGAGCCTGGCCGATGGGAAAGCAGCTTGCCAAGTCGCCCTTTTCTTGCTGGTACCTTATCCCAGGGGAGGATTTGTCGTCATTCCCGCGGGCTTCACCTTGGGGCGCGCTGCACCGCTGTGCTTTTGCCCTCTGTCCCCCTAATTGGACCCCTCGCTGAGCTCCCCACCACCTTGTTGTGGAGAAAGGCTCTCAACCCTTTCTGTTGGATCTCTTAAGGGCTACCCTTCCTAATTAAATTATTCAGCAGTTTTATTATTATGCAAATTATTTTGTTCCCTCCTCCCAGGTTCTTAGGAAACTCCAGAAGGGCAGAATGGAGATGTATTTACAAAGTATTTGAAATGGTAGATGCATTGTATAGGGTGCATGTATGATTTGCCTGTAAAGAACAGAAGGGGGACCATGGGGTGGGGTGGGGTGAGGCAGTAATTTGATATTATCCAGGGGGCCAAAGAGGTTCCAGGAAAAGAACTAGATCTGTTTATTTCAACGTTCTCCAAGGGGCCACTTTCAAAATTTGATTAAGGGAGTCAAGTGAAATTACAGCTCTGTCCGAGGGTAGGATTCTCTAAACAAAGGCTGCCCCCAATAGGCTCCCCCCTGCTGCCAAGGCCAGAGGCAAACCTGCCTGTAACTGATGTTTTGATGACTTTCCTAATAAAATCCTCCCAAGTGAGTTCTTGGGATCAGCCTGGAATCTTGCTATAAAAAGAGTTGAGTGTGTTTGTGTAGTGAGAAGAGCAACACATTACTATTTACCTTGGCAGACATTACTGAAGCTTGGCCTGTCTCCACCTAGGCCTGCTGTGGTCAGGTGGTCTACATCTCAGAAGACTGCCTCCATTTTCTTTGGGCCTCTGTTCTTTCTAGGTTTCCCTGGCTTTGAGTTGGAGGCTTAGAGTCTGAGGAAAAATCTCTAGGCTGCCTACAGTAGTAGCAGAGAGGCTCCTTCGTCAGCGGTACCAGCAACGACTGTCACTAACAGGCCAACAGATAACAGTACTGGAGAGTTGGGATTGGAAGAGGCCAGGATTGTGACTTTCCTTGCAGTGTCTTTCAGATGGCTTGTTGATGTTTTGCATTATAATCCCATTTGGATAAAATTTACATTTGTCTTTTCTCAAACTTAAGAAAGGAAATGTGAAGAACAGACACTTATTTTGAAAAAGGATGGATATAATGCACTTTTTTCCAATATTGAGGTGTGAACCCAGGAAAAATCACACTGATTTTTAGCCCATTTTTTCTCTATGTTGAGACAGTCCCTGGAGAAGTTATAAAGTTAGCCAGGCTGAGTCTGAATCTGTGATCCTCGTGCGTCAGCCTCACTGTGCTGGATTGTAGGCCTGTGCCACCCAGCCTAGCTGTATAATGCACTTTGGGCCATGAGCAAAGCTTTTCCCTTGTGAAGCCTCCCCCTTCCGAACAGACTTGGCTTCCTGCCCATCCTTGGCCCACGAGGTTCAGAAATCTGCCCTCGAAATGTGGGCCCGCAGCATGAGATGAGGGACTGAAGCATCCCCAGTTAAGCTGCCAGGCAGTTTGGCAGGAACCGGCAAGAGTGTGGACTGACAGGGGAAAGCAGAATTCTCCATTTCCCTGGAGATGAGTGCCTGTTAAGTTCTACCCCCTTGTGCTAAGTCTGAAAGTGTAGTAGGCAAGGTGAGACCTGAACTGCACCTCCGGCTCCTGCTCCGTATCTCATTCATGAATAGCGTGTGTGTTCTCAGGCGCAGTATTTCTGTTAAGGACAGATTTGGGGGCTTCGCAGCCCTCGCTCGCTATGGGTAATCACAGATAAAGTGAGTCTCTCCTCCCCACCCCCACCCCATGCACTCCAGATAGAACCTCAGGGAAGAGTAATGTTTGTATTGGGGCTGTGGGGATAGCTCAGTGGTAGAACTGCGTATACAGAGGCCCTGGGTTCGATCCTCTGCACCACCTGCTGCCTAAAACATAGAATCATAAGTACTGAATTTTTTTTCCTTTTTCTTTCTTTCTTTTTTTTCGACAGAGTCTTGCTCTGTAGCCCTGGCTGGTCCTGAAGTCACTGGTATAACCCAGGCTGGCCTTGGACTCAGGACAATTCTCCTGCCTCAGCCTCCCAAGTGCTGGGATTACAGGCGTGCGCCACCACGCTCAGCTTTATGTGGTGCTGAGGAATCAACTCAGGGCCTTTGCATTTGCAAGCAAGTACTTTTAATTACTGTGCCATTCTTCTAGCGCCATAAATACTGATTTTTTTTTTTTGGTACTGAGAATTGATCCCAGGGCCTTCGCATTGAACTATATTCCCAATCCATTTTTAATTTTTGATTTTGAGACAGGGCCTCCCTAAATTACCATTATTGGACTTTGAATTTATAATCTTCCTGTCTCAGTCACCTGGAATGCTGGGGGAATTATAGTCTTGCATCACCAGCCCTGACCTATACTGGTTCTTTTACGTCTTTAGCAAATTACTGTAGTTTAAAGCTGTAATAAAAAGAAGCCACACCTGGTGGCACTGGTCTGTAATCCTAGTACTCTGAAAGGCTGAGGCAGGAGGATGGCAACTTTGAGCCTAGCCTGGGCAATTCAGTGAGACGGTCTCAAAATCAAAAATAAGGTTGGATTCAGAGAGGAGATATCAAGATTTGACTACTGGGAACCCATTAGAGGAATAGGAAGCTGGGGTAGAGTGGTGACTTGAGTGAAATGACTTAGGCGCGGAAGATTAATATGTTAAACACTGTATGGTTTCTCAGACTTGGAAAACCCAGAACACAGACATTCTTTGGAACCATATGAAGTGATAGCCGGAGCTGGGGGAAGGGACAGGGAGAGCGTGGGAGGGTAGAAGATGGGAAGGGATTGTGAAGTCGATGTGATACATAGATGTATGAAACACCCAAATTCATTGTAAATACTACGTATTACATTTGTATATTAATGAAAATAGTGGGGAAAATATAAAAGTAATAAAAAACAAAAAGTGGCTGTGAAGGTAGGTCAGTGGGAATTCCCTGGGCTCCATCCCCAGTACCACAAACACATACACATACCAAACAAACAACTCCCAGAAACCGTAACAGTAGAAGCGATGAAATTTTTTGTTGTTTTGTCAGTATTGAGGATTGAATCTTGTCTTTGCACACAGTAGGTATGCACTCTATCCCTGAGCTATAACCCAAAAGATACCTTCCTTCCTTCTTTTCTTCCTTTCTTTCTTTTTCTGGGGGTGGGTATTAGGTAAGGAGCCCAGGGCCTTTGCACTGAGCTACACCTTCATTCTATCTTTATTTTATTTATCTATTTATATTTTGAGATAGAGTCTTACTAAGTTGCTGGGGCTAGGCAATCCTCCGACCCAGCCTCCCGGAGTCATGGCCTTACAGTCCTGCACCCCTGGGTCTAGCTCTAAAAGATATATTTATATATTTAATGGTTGGTGCCGAGCTCTGAGTTTGATTCTCAGTCAAAAAAAAAAAAGTCAAAATGTGTTTTCCTTCAGAGTCCAAGTTTTAAGAGAAACTTGGCAAAGACAGGTGCTTACCACAGTCCAGCTAAGTTGGTTCTGTTTTCATAGCAGCCGGTGCACCCCCTTTAGTATCTGAGGAAGTGATAATTTAAGTGGTCTCTGGAGGCAGGGAACATCCAGGGTCAGCCAGCGGGTGATACAGGGTGTACATGGACGAATGCAACAGTTTCCAGCCACATACAGCAGTGTCAAGCTTTCTTCCTGTTGTATATATAAGGTGACCGAAAATGTTTAAATCTAAAAAAAAAAGCTTTAGTAAAAAACACACGATCATTAATCCCCTGCACAGTGTTCCCTAGACTGGAGCCCTGCAGGCCCCTGTCTTGCTGCTCTCCTGAACAGCCGTGAAGGCCCCTTGAGGGTGCCTTTGATTGGTGTGATCAGCAGGGGGTTTGCTGAGCGCTTTCCCACAGGAAAACATTACCATTACCTTGCCCTCCGCCCTGGTTCCCCAGATCTGGCACTGTTTGGCTTCCGGCTCCTGCCCAAAGTCAAAATGATCACACAAGGTGAACCTTCCGGGTTTGTGTAGGCCATCAAGGCAGCCATGACAGTGCGACTAGCGACCTGAAGGGAACTTCAGAGCTGTGTCACAAAGTGGCAAGGATGGTGACAGGTGTGTTCCAGGTGAAGGAGAGGGTTTTGTTTTGTTTTGCTGGGTACTGGGAATCAACCCGAGGGCCTTCACACTGAGGTACATCCCCAGTGCACTTTTATTTTTAATTTTGAGACAAGGTCTTGCTGAGTTGCTAAATTACTCAGGCTGGGCTTGCACTTGTAATCCTGCTGCCTCCGCCTTCCAGAGTGCTGGGGTTAGATCTGTACTATCAAGCCCATCAGGGGGGAGAGTATTCTGAGGGATGTTAATGGCATGTGTTTTTTTTTTTTAATATCATGATTTTAATTTTTTTTTTTTTTAGACAGGGGCTTGCTCTGTAATACAGGCTGGTCCTAAACTCATTATGGAGCCCAGGCTGACCTTGAACTAGTGTTAATCCTCCTGCCTCAGCCTCCTGAGTGCTGGGATTACAGGCATGCGTCACCTTGCCTTGTTTATGTGGTGCTGGGGAATCAAACCCAGGATCTTGAACTTGCTAGGCAGGTACCTTAACTAAACACTGAACTGTTCCTCCAGGTCAGTAATGATTTAAAAAAAAATTTTTTTTTTCTCTCAGACAGGGTCTTGCCTTGTAGCCCAGGCTGGCCTTGGCTCAGGATAGTATGCCTGCCTCAGCCTCCTGAGTGCTGCTGGGAGTACAGGCATGCACCACCATGCCCAGCTTTATGTGGTGCTAGGGCATTGAACTCAGGGCCTTGTGCTTGCAAGGCAAAGCGCGCAAGCGCTTTAACCTCTGTGCCATTCCTCCAGCCCCATGATTTAAAACTTAACCACAATCATACCTGTGCTGGAAATCAAACAGTGCTGGGAATCAAACCCAGGGCCTCCTACCTGTAAGCATGTGCTGTCCACAGGCTACCTCTCCAGACTTTGCTTAAAATAATTTAAAAATTACTAGTGAGTCATCTTATCATTCTTTGAGAGTAAAATAATTGTTCTTCTGACACTAGAACCATGGCTCAGAAGTTGGCAGGGGACTTTCCTGAAGCCTCACCATGTGAGTGAGGTTTGGAAGGGGCCAAGTTTGTAGTAATAGAATCCCCTTCCCCTCAAATTGTTTTGCTCTAAAAGAGTTGGATTGACTACAGCCCTGGCCACAGCTCCTCTTTTGGACCCTAGAAATACAGAGATACAGAAGAGTTAGAATAGATATAACTATAGAATACTTTAATATATATATAGCTTGGCATGGTATTACAGGCCTGTAATTCTAGGAGGCTGAGACAGGACTATTGTAAGATGGAGCCTAGCCTGGGCAATTTAGAGATTTAGAAACACCCTGTCTCAAAAATCAAAAATAAAATGAGCTGGGAAACTAGCTCAGTGTGAGGCCCTGAGGTCGATCCCCAGTACCACTTAACAAAAAAAAGTGACCAGTGCTCGCATCAGCAGCGCATACTCTAAAATTGGAACAATCCAGAAGATTCGTGTGGTCCCTGTGCAAGAAGTGCATACAGATTCATGAAGTGTTCTATATTTTTTTAAAAATTAATTTCAAAAAGTGACCAAAATCATGTCTTAGTCAAGTGCTTGCTGTGATACCTATATTTAAAAAGTGTATTTTACATCACGTTTTGTAAACATTTTAGTGATTAAGTCAGAGGATTAGAAATCAATCCTCTCCCCACTACCTTTTTTTTTTTTTTTTTTTGGCAGTACCAGAAACTGAACTCAGGGCCTTTGCACTGAGTTACATCCCCAACCCATTTTTTAAATTTTCATTTTTTATTTTATTTTATGTATTTATTTACTTATTTATTTATTTGAGACAGGTCTCACTCTTGTAGTCCAGACTGGCCTTGAACTCACTACAGAGCCCAGGCTGGCCTTGGATTCACAGCAATCCTCCTGTCTCAGCCTTCTGAGTGCTGGGATTACAGGCATGTGCCACCATGCCTGGCTTACATAGTGCTGCGAGTGCTTGATAGGCAAGGGATTTAACTGCTGACCTATTTCTCCAGCTCTGTATCTGTGTTTTAAAAAGCATTTTCTGTTCTCCCTCCTTGGCCAAAGCCTTAGAACTCTTAGCCACAGTGGCCCTCCCTGCTTCTCTCCGATTCTGGCTTAATGTTTCCAGGCAGCTGGTCAGCTGTCTCTCCTTGCAGACCTCTGAGAAAGATTGAAGCTCTGTGTGAAAATTACAGGCACATAATGCACCAAGAAGTCGCTCACAAAACTGATAAAACGCTTTTCCCTTCCTGCAGGAGCACTGGCAAGTCAGAACGCAGTTGAAATGTCATGGAATACATATATGAAGGAAATAGTTCTACCGTGTGTTTTGCATTTCCTAAAGATTTGATCTTCACAGATAAATAAAGTCGCCTTTCAAAATATGTCTTTGATTCTCATTTAATAATTCTCCTTACTAAGTAGTTAATCAAAAATGGATGGTGAGCCTTCATCGCCTTTGTAATTCTCCTATCAGTAGTGTTATTACTATTCAAATGATTCACTCTCTTTGGGTTGGGATTTCTCACTGAACTTGCAGGTCTTGAAAGTGTAAGTAGTTCCATTCCTCAGCAAGCCTGGGGAGGTTTAAGGGAGCGCAGAGGATGCTCCAAGTGGAAACAGACCAGGGGCCTCCTCCTAAAACCGTCAACGTGTAGGCCCTCAAGCCTTTGTTGACCTCATGGAATACTAATAGCAAGGACATTCTAGCTTCCCCTTCAAGTTGAGTCAGCCTTTCACTGTAGTCACATTCCACAAGGGAACCTCTGGTTGCCTAGGCTTAGGCTGGGGGGGAAAGAAGGAAGGGGGGGCGGTGGGGAGTACTGACAGACTGGCAGAGGAGGAATTAAAATTCCTGGGCTAGGGTATACTCGTGGGATCCCATACAACTAGTACACTGCAGAGCTGTGAGTTGGCCCCCTGCCAGACTCTTTGCCTCACATTATTCTTTTTTCCTTTTTCCCCCTTCATTTTATTTTTGTGGTATTGGGGGTCCAATCCTCCATCTGCAGCCCAGTTTTTAGTTTACATTTTGAGATAGGGTCTGAGTCACCAAGTTGCCCAGGCTAGGTTTGAACTTGGAATCCTCCTGTGTCAGACTCCCAGAGTGGTGGGATGACTGGCCTCATCCTTTCATTAAGTCATCTTTGTTTTCCTTTTCTGTTTGGGGCCTGTTCTTGGAGAACTTTTTTTTTGTTTGTTTTTGAGACAGGGTTTCACTCTAGTCCAGGCTGGTCCTGAACTTACTACATGGACCAGGCTGGGCTCAAACTCAAAGGAATCCTCCTGCTTCAAACCTCCCAGTGCTGGGATTACAGGCATGTGCCGCCACGTCCAGCTATGTGGTGTTGGGGAGTTGAATCCAGGGCCTTGCTCTTGCTAAGCAAGCACTCTAATCACTGAGCTATGCCTCAGTCCCAGAGAATTTTTTTTTAATTTTTTTTTTCCTGTAACTGGGGACTGTCCCTAGGACCAGGAAGTCCATTCCATACAATGTGTCCTTCTTCCCAGAGAGCCCCCTGGAGGTTAGGAAGATGGGATCACCCTGGGAGAGCCCTAGGAGGTTGCACTTGGTTTAATTCCCATTCTCCTTACTTACGTTCTTTGCTTCAGCATTCCCAGCCCACAGCTCAGCCGGCTGGGTCCCCAGGCAGCCATGTGCTCCAGGCACTAATCCATCTTCCTTTCTCTGTTTACAAGGTCCCTTAGTTTTCCACAGGGCTCTGCTGCTTACTGGATAATTCCAGATTAGGTAATCAGCCTGCAGGTGTTAAAGATTGATAATGGCTCAATTAGATGATCCCGCCCCTTACTGCCTGTTCCTTGGGTGAGTGAATTTCCCGAGGGCCTGGGATGCTCTAGTTCCACACCTAGGCTGTTTGGGAAATTTGTGTTGCCCAGGCCATAACAGATAAATTTTACCTAATCATGAAGCTGATGCTTCCCCACCCTGCCCTGTACTGGTGAATGAATCCAGGACTTTTACACTGAGGTGTAACGTATGTCCAGCCCTTTGCCCTTTTTATTTTTGATTTTGTGACAGGGTCTTGCCAAGTCACTGAGTTGTGCAGACTGGACTCATTGTCCTCCTCCACCCGCCTGCCTCAGGACATGCACCACACCATACCAGCCTGAAGCTGATGGCTCTTGATACCCAGGTCTGAGTGCTGACTGGGAACAGTCAGACATAAAGTTTCAAAGCTCTGGTTTGTTTTAGCTTCAAATTCTGCTCTCATGTTCTCTTTTTTTGAGACAGAGTCTGGCTCTGTTGTCCAGGCTACTCCTGAACTCACTGTGTAGTCCAGGCTACCCTTGGACTCATGGCAGTCCTCTGCCTCAGCCTCCCAAGTTGGGATTGTACTGCCACACCTGGTTTATGTGGCGGCGGGGAGGAGAACTCAGGGCTTTGTGCTTGCCAGGAAGCACTTTAACTGCTACGCTATTCCTCCAACCCTGTCTCTAGTATTTTGTTTTGTACTGGGAGTCAAGCCCTGGACCTTCCTTCTGGAATTTATGATACTCCTGCCTCAGCCTCCCAGGGTGCTGGGACTGCAGACCTATGTCACTAAGCCTAGATTTACCACTTTATATAGTTTCCTCCGAACAGAACATTTCTCCGAACAGTGCCTGGGTATACCGTATAATGTATTCTGACCAGTTCATTTATCCTTTTAACTTTTTGACTTTGGAGGACCTTATGCTGACCTATTTTGGTGGTTCCTTTTTATTTTTTTCTTAAGACAGAGTCTCATTAGATTGCTAAATTTCTCAACCTAGGGTTGAACCTGTAATTTTTCTCCCTCGGCCAACCAGAGTGCTAGGATTATAAGCACTTTTGTAATTCTTACTTAAAAGTGCTTATTATAGAAAAAAAATCCTCACTAGCAGACTTATGTCTGTACCAGTTCATGTTCCACAATGTTGAGAAAGCAGTAAGATATTAAGAAAAAAGGCTTTGTTTAAAAAGAGAGAGAGAGAGAGAGAGAGAGAGAGAGAGAAAGACAAGAAGGCAATATACACGCACCTCCTACCCAGAGGAGGGACCTGGGTGGGGCTGTCCAAGAAGTGTGTCTACATTGACCGCCCAGTGTGCGTTGGGCCTGTATTCTGGTTAGGGTTTCATGTGTGGACACTTCGTGGCTATATGGGAAACAGGCCGTATGGATGAGGCCCACCCACGGTGCTGTACAGTAATTCTGCTACACATTTTTCAGGGCGATTTTACCTGTGCCGGTGTGTTCTCATAATTCTTTGGGTTTCCACGTGCAGGAGCTGTTAATGAGCTTGAACTCTTGCCATAGAAAATGTTTGTGGGCCCAGTGGGTGAAAAAGACATTGTTTCCTGCATTTCCGGTGTCTTCAGTTCCCCTCTCCTTCTTCTCCTTGTGGCTGCCGACCTGACTGCCTCACTCCCAGGAGCTTTACCTTCCAACACAGTTTTCTGTGTTGCAGGCTGTAGGTACGGCGCTGTGCTGCGGTCCACAAACACTTGGGCTGAGGCCTCAGCTGTTATATCGGAAGACAACCTCGCAGCTTAGCGACTTCCTCACTGCCTGCTCTCTGGGGTCACTGTGGGTTGCTAGGAGGCTGGTGTTCTTGGTTTGAGCAGTTTTGCTGTGGCCAGGGCTAACACCCCTCCAGCATACCCTCACCCTGGGCCAAAAAGATGGAGCAGAGCATTGCGAGGAGCATCTGCCTGGACACCCCGTCCCCTCACTATGGAGCCCAGGCTGGCCTCGGACTCACGGCAGTTCTCCTGCTTCAGCCTCCTGAGTGCTGAGATTACAGGCGTGTGCCACTATGCCAGTTTACATGGTGCTAGGGAATTGAACTCTGGTACTTAGCGCTTGTTAGGCAAATGCTATAACTGCCGAGCCATTCCTCCAGCTTCTGAAGCCCAGTCTTTCCTTTGTGGGCGCCATAGGCCAACATGCACCTCACACTGAACAGGTGCATACATCGCTTAGCCTTTTCCTCTTTGCCATGCTCTCAGTGGGCCGCAGTCCAGCCCGTGCTCCTGCCCCCCTTGGTGCCCACCCTCCCACTGGATGTAGAGTTGAGTCTCACAGCGCCATTCCTGGGCCACGTCCACAGCCATTTCCCTGTGCTCTAGAACGCCCTCCCAACGCCTGGGCTCTGACCTGAGGCGGGCGCCTGTTTCTAGAGGGAGCTTCCTGAAACATGTGACTGGTAGTGTTACTTTTTCCTTAGTATTTATAGTGATTTCTTCACAGCTTTTGGATTAAACGCCACAATTCCTAGCATGGTTGTGGTGACCTAGCCTGCTGGTGCCCTGTGAGCTGATTTCTTTACATACCTGTTTATTTATTTTTTTATTTAGTGCTGTTGCTGTTTAATACCCACTAATTGATTTTGTGATGACAAATACGTTTCTGATTTAAGGTTTGGGAGTTTGGGGCATGATGGAATCCTGGTTTAGACTGTTTGGTTAGAGGACTACAGCTGGGCTGTAGAACACCACAAGGGAAAGGTTGGGTATAAAAATTTAATTCATGGCATATATAAATTATACCAGAGCGTATCACTTAATGTCACAAAGAGCTGATGGTGGCCAAGATTCTGGGTGAGCCCACTGCCACCTCCCAGCTATGTGACCTTGGGCGTTTTCCCTTCCCCCAGGTTCCTCAGGTGCAAGATAGACTTGTCCCTGCTTAGCAGCCAGGTTGTTAGTAGAAGCGTTCAGAGCAGTCCCTGTCATGTGTGGACTTCACAGTCCCAGGGACACGTGGCAGAGTGCATCTGCATGGGTCTGAGCATCTCTATGGGGTTGAAGATGCCCTTGCTGGACAGGCCCACCATTCCCCAGCTGTTTGCAGTTGGTGGCAGGCTTGAATTTGGCAAGCAGGGAATAGGAAGTGGTAATACTTCCAGCTGTGTGTTGCTACAGTGCGATGTGTGTTTCACTTTCCAAGTGCTCTATATATAGATCAGCCAGCACGCACTCTTCCACCCCTCACGGCCCAGTGGGAGGGGCAGGGGAGGGAGGAAGGGAAGGGGGAGGGACTTCAGACTCTTCAGGGCACTTGACTGGGTAATCATGCTTCATAGAGAGGTAGAGACTGCTTAGGATGATTAAAACTAGACCTGCATCTGGTAGTATGAATTAGTGGTCTTGTCTTTTCTTTCTTTTAAATTTTTATTTATTTATGTTTGGAGAAAGGGTTTACTCTGTAGTCCAGGCTGGTTCTAAATTAACAGTTTCACTGGGTAGCCCAGGCTAGCCTGGAACTCAGAGCATTCCTCCTGCCTCAGCCTCCTGAGTGCTGGGATTACAGGTGTGGGCCACCATACCTTGCTTATGTGGTGCCAGGGAGTTGTGCTTTCTAGGCAAGTGCTCTATCTGCTGAGCTATGCCCCCAGCCTCTGGCAGTATGATTAGGAAGAAAGATACTTATCAACACAAATACTTGTATTCTCTCTCTCTCTCTCTCTCTCTCTCTCTCTCTCTCTCTCTCTCTCTCTGTGTGTGTGTGTGTGTGTGTGTGTGTGTGTGTGTGTGTGTGTGTGTATGTGTGTTAGTGCTGTGGACTGATTCCAGGGAACACTGATCTACATCCCCAGCCCTTTTTAAGACAGGGTTCTCCTAAGTTGTTCATGCTGAGCTTGACCTTGTGATCCATCTGCCTCAGCCTCTTGAATAGCAGGAGTGCAGACATGTCCCACTGCACCTGGTGCCTGTGATCAGTTTTTTTGGCTGTTGGTGGTGTTTTGTTTTGTTTTGAAACAGGGTCTCACTCTGTAGCCTAGGCTGGTCCAAAACTCACTGTGGAGCTCAGGCTGGCCCTGAACTCAAGACAGTCCTACTGTCTCAGCCTCCCTAGTGCTGGGAGTATAGGTGTGCGCTACCATGTCCGGTTTATGTGGTGCTGCGGAATTGAACTGAGGTACTTAGCGCTTGCATAGTGCTTGCTAGGCAAGCACCTTAACCACTGAGCTATTCCTCCAGCCCCTATTTGCCTATGTTTTTTGAGACATGGTCTCATACTATAGCCTAGTCTGGTCCTGAACTCACCATGGAGCCCAGGTTGGCCTCTGCGTGGGTCTAAACATCTCAGCAGGGTTGGTGATGCCCTTGTTGAACTATTGCACCGTTCCCCAGCTGTTTACAGTTGTTGGCATGGCTGAACTCATGGCAATCCTCCAGCCTCAGCCTCCCGAGTGCTGGGATTACAGGTGTTTGCCACCATGCCCGGTTTATGTGGTTCTGGGGAGTTGAAGGAGGCCCTGTGCTTGCTAGGCAAGGGTTAAACCTCCCCCAAACCTCCCCAGCCCCCCTAGCTCCCCAGCTTTTTTTTCCCCCCTCCATACCAAAGTTCTTTTCAGTTAAAAATGACTGCCCTTTCCACATGGAATTGCATCTCTGCTGCACACCGCTTGTTGGTGTGTGGATGGGCTTTTTTCTGGCTCTTTGCTTTGTTTGAGTGATTCTGCTTATCTTTCTGCGGACATTACACTATTTCAATGAGATCTGTGGTTGTTGTTTCTTTGGTGGCACTGAGGATCGCGCACAGGGCCTTGACACTGAGCTACATCTCTAGGCCATTTTATTTCTGTTTTTTGAGAGTCTCACCAAGTGTGGCCATGGAAGGGAGAGTCACTGCATTGCCCGGGCTAGGCTCAAACTTCTTTTACTCGGGCCTTGCCTCCCACCTGCTCGGACTATCGGCCTATGCCACCTGGCAGCTCTAGACTAGGTGTTTAAGTTTCTCAAAGGTGGGAAGTATGTTCTATGTATCTTTTTGTTTACCCATCATCTACCAGGAAACTACTTAATATATTTATTGTACCCATAAAATAAAATGTAATGTACCACTTAAAAAAGGTAGAGCTGATGTCACAATTTAAGGAGTGCTGACTTTTTTCTTGTTATTTGGGGACTGGACTCAGGCCCCCCAACGTGCCCTCACTCCTTTTATTTTTAATTTTGAGATAGGATCTTGCTGTGCTGCTAAGTTGCCCAGCTTGAGCTTGAATTTGAATTCCTTCTGTCTCAGCCTCCCTGTGTTGAAATTACAGGTGTGTGTCTCTGTGCCTCTATTGGTATTGAATTAATTTTTCTTTTTTTTTTTTTGAGACAAGGTCTCCCTCAATAGTCCAGGATGGTCCTGAACTCACTGTGTTGCCCAGGCTGGCTGGGAACTCATGGTAATCCTCCTGCCTCAGCTTCCTGAGTGCAGGGATTACAGATATATGACATGACTCTTGGCTAATTTTTATGTGGTGCTAGGGGATCAAACCTAGGACCCTGTACTTGCTAGGCAAGCACCCCAACCACTGAGCTTATGCTACCAGCTTGAGTATTTAATACTCTGAAAATTGTGTATTTGTCATATGAAATCAAAAGTATCAGAAATTTTTAACAAGTTATTATGCTTGGGGAATTTATAGTTCTGAGATTTGTAAAATCAGTCAAAATAAGCTGTGTGTAGTGGCACATGCCTGTAATCTTGGGTCTCCAGCAGGAAGGAGAATTGCAAGTTGAAGCCGAGCCTGGGCAATCCGTGGGACCCTGCCTCACAAAAGAAAAGTGAAAAAGGGACAGGGAGTACTCCTCCGTGTAAAGCCCCTGGGTTCAGTCCCCAGTACTAGAAAACAAACAACACCCCCAACAGCCCATAAACAGCACATCATTCATTTCTTAGTCTTCCCTTTCCATGTCTCTCATGATTCTGATACATTAGAACATTTTTTCTTTTCAAAACTAGTTATACGTGTACAAATGTATTAAAATTAAAACCATGTTTCCCTTCCTGAGTTCCCTAAATCCTTTTTCTGCCTACACTACTGTTTGCTATGTGACCTTCTAGAACCTGTCCAACACATTTTTGCACACATTTCAGTTTCTCCTGGCTTCAGACAGCCAGCCTGAGTAAGTTTAAAGCAGCGTGAACACCTGTAGCGCTTGTGACATGGAGCAGCCTTCTGCAGGCTCATTGGCCATTTGTGTAACTTCGGAAAAAAGTCCTCTTAGATCTTCTGCCCATTGTTTCTTCAGTTGTCTTACTGTTGAATTGTAAGAGTTCTTCATATATTCAGGATACTAGACCCTTATTGTATATGTGATTTACAGATGCTTTCTTTTATTATGTTGGTTGTCTTTTGACTTTTTTTTTTCAAAAATTTAATGAGGTCCAGTTTTATCTATTTTTACCCATGAGTGATGTGTTTGGGCCACACTAAAACCACTGCCCAATCCAGGGTCACCAAGACCAAATCTTAGTTGTAGGTATTGGGTTTTGTATGTGCATGTGGAAAACCAGCTGGCCCAGCATCATTTGCTGAAGGAGTCTTACCTTTAATAATTACTTTAGGCCCTTCATCTCAGTTAATGATCATCTCAGTTCTGTGAGATGCTTATTATCATTTTCAATTCCATTGTATGGATTTTGAAATTAAGTCTGAAAAGCTAAGAAACTTTTCCAAAATCAGATAGCTTGAGCCCCAAGATTTGGTATCGTTTAGAGCCTGGCCACTTAATCATTAAGCTATTCTTCCCTTGCTTCTGTGAAATGTACATGCTCCTGGCCAAGGAGTAAGGTGACCTAGAAATTTAGTGGTTGTCGGGACTAGGGAACATTGTGGAGCTAACACTGTGTGTTACAAACTTAAAAAAAGAGAGCCCTGTAGAGAGTTTTGAACTTTTACATCAATTCTTCCACCCAGTAGTACTAATCCGTCTGGCACGCTTGGCAGAGGATTTTAGGATTGGGTTCTTGGCCCCAGGGAATAGAGGCACTGGCCTTTTGGACTCCCTGTGATGGCTGGGTTTGATTCTGTGTTGTCTAGTATGTTAGCCACTTGCCAGTGTGGCTGGTGAGCAATCGAAGGGGTAATGAAATTGAGGAACTAATTTTTTTTTGTGGTAAACTCTACATAATATAAAAATTCTCATTTTAGCTTTTTTCGTGGTACTGGGGATCGAACTATTTTTGAGCACACCAGCGGGCAGCCTTGTGCTGGTTTGCGTTGCTGTGCACTTGCTGTCCCTGTCACCCATCTAACACGGACTTTGTTTGTTCCTCTGAGTCTTCACTCGCTAAGCAGCAGCTCACTTCTCTCTCCTCCCAAGCTCTAGAAACCACCATTCTATTTTCTGGGTCTGTGAATTTGACTATTCTAGGAACTTAGTGTAAGGAGAATTGTTTTTCTGTCCTGGGGATTGAACCCAGAGCCATGCATGAGCTAGGCAAGGGCTCTGCTACTGTGCTATATCCCCAGTTCTTTCAAAAAATTTGAGACAGGATTTTATTAAGCTGTCCGGGCTATCCTCAAACTTGGAATTTTCCTGCCTTAGCCTCCAGAGCAGGTGGAATTATAGGCATGTACCACTATGTAATGCTCTGAATTTCTAATTTTAGCCATTTATTGATTGATTGATCAATGGAGATAGGGTCTTGCTCTGCAGTACAGTCTGGTCCTGAACTCATTAATGTAGCACTGGCTGGCCTTGAACTGACCGCAGTCCTCCTGCCTCAGCCTCCCAAGTGCTGGGATTATAAGCATGCACCACTACACCCAGCTTAGCAGATGCTGGGGAATTGAGCTCAGGGCCAAGGGCTGAAACCACTGTACTCTTCCTCCAGCCTTTGACCATTTAAAGTAAATTAATTTAAGTAGTTTGTGTGTGGCTAATGGCTACCTTTCTGAGCCTGGAACCAGGGTGCAGAGGTTGGCCTCTCACAAAATTTGCAAGTGCTCCCTAGCATGGTCTGAGTCTGTGGCATCTAGTCCAGGCCCATTTTCAGGCCTTGGTGGCCTGTGAGAGCACCAGCCAGAAGAGAGCACCTGAGAGAGGCAGGACCCAAACACACAAGCCTCTCTGTAGTGCACAGAGACCCTGTTGGGGAGCAGGGGACATAGCTGCGAGGCTCTAGGCCTCGATTCTCTCCGTAGATAGTCTCCAAGGGAAATCTCTGTGTATTCCAGAATCTTGGCTTGGGAGGTAGAATTCCTCAGGGCCTGTCCCTCCGAGGCGGCAGTGTGCCTGGGAAGCAGATCCTGACGGCACAGGGAGCTGGCCAGCAGCTCCTCAGTCCTCTGTTCTTTTGTACTTTTGATGAAAGAATTCAGTAAAGACACACAGGTAGCTATGCAGAACAGGTCGAATTCATTTTAGAGTTGATTCAGAGAGCTAGGATTCAAGTGGGAAGGTGGGCAGGAAATCGAGTTCCTGGAAATTGGGTTCCTGGAGGCAGTATGCAGTTTCCGTGAGTCATAGTCTATGCTAGGGTGGATTTTCGGTGATATGACTGCCTTTGAGTCACTGGTGCTTCTGTAAGTAACCCCTCGTCCATTTGCCTGTAGTAACCCCTCACCTATACTCCTATAAGTAATCCCAGTTAACTCAAGTGTTTTACCAAATTGGACTTTGGTATAATCATTACTTTGGTCTGTGGTCTGTGCCTTATCTGGAGTGAATAAGCATTTGTTCCCATCTCTCCAGGAAAAGTTCCATGCAACACAAGGAACCCAGTGCAAGTTTGTATACTTTCTTCTTCCTCCTCCTCCTCCTCGTTGTCGCCGTCATTTTCTTCTTCTTCTTCTTCATCCTTTTTTTTTTTTTTTTTTTTTTGTAAGTCAGGGTCTTACTCTGTAGCCCAGGCTGGCCTTGGACTCAGGACAATCCTCCAGCCTCAGCCTCCCGAATGCTGGGATTACAGGGGTGCGCCACCACAACCAGCTTTATGCAGTGCTGGGGAATTGAACTCAGGGCCTTGTACTTGCAAAGTGAGTGCCTTAACCTCTGTGCCATTCCTCTAGACCTGGGTATCTTTTTATGCACAAAACACTTATTCCTGAGGTTTGGGAACTGTGGTGATTATGAAGCTTAGTCGTAATTTTTCTCAAGGGTTACTTTGAAATGTCTGTCTCAAAAATGTCTTCCCCATTCTTTTCAAAAGGGCAGTGTTTCTTCAGGGGATATAATCAGATAAGTATCTACGTCAGGCTTCAGTCCAAGGAGGGAGGGTCTTTAAAGAATGTTCCTCTTTCTGGAATCTTTGGGTGTAGGCCTTGGCACCCAGAGATGCTTGGTATGAAAATACACGGCCAGGTGGTCATATACTTGGAAGGGTGTACACCATGGGTAGCTTTACCATGTCACTGTTTTCCAGGGGTTGATCTGACTTTAAGACCCAATAGATGATTGCAAATGTATTATATGCTGAGGTATTCGTTCTTCATCTAACTTGGTCTGGCACCGCACGCTATGTTGGGGCTGGCTTCTTGTCTGTCAGGCCCACCCATGTCTGCCTACCTGTCTAACAGAGGAGGGAGCAAAATGGCATGTTTCTGTGTTTGGCACTTCCCAGAGCTTTCCCCTCCGCCAGCAGGGTGGTGCTCCCTGCAGCACGTGTGAGTTATAAATCACATTTGAGGTGGAAGTGAAACTCCTCTAATTAACCGCTGTGAAATGACTCACCCTCATTCTTGCTTGTGGTTTCTCCAGTTCTGGACTTCAGCGATCCCTTCAGCACCGAGGTGAAGCCGAGGATCCTGCTCATGGGCCTGAGGAGAAGCGGAAAATCGTCGATTCAGAAAGTGGTCTTTCACAAGATGTCTCCCAACGAGACGCTGTTCTTGGAGAGTACGAACAAGATATGCCGGGAAGATGTTTCCAACAGCTCCTTTGTCAATTTTCAGATCTGGGACTTCCCAGGACAGATTGACTTTTTTGACCCTACCTTTGACTATGAGATGATCTTCCGGGGAACAGGAGCGCTGATATTTGTCATCGACTCCCAGGTACATTACAGGGGTGTGATGGCCCTTTGGCCTCTTATGATAGGTAGCACCCCCTCCTGTTCATTTTTTATGTTTTCTATTTTGGCTTTTAAAATGTAGAATAGGCCTTTCTACCAAACCTCAGACTTTGACAAGGAGAAAAGGCTTTCTGCATCCAGGCCTGGCCAACAGCCAACTAGGCAACTGGTTGTGAGCTGTGAGCGGTGATCACGGAGCTGGGATACCTTGTAAATGGGGCAGACTGTCCAGCTTATGGATAGCAAATCCCTGTCACTCCCCTCTGGTACTCTGGAAAGATACCCACAAAAGAATTCTCCAGTCTTTTATTTTTGTTTTTGTTTTGTTTTGTTTTGTTTTGAGACAGATTCTTACTCTGTAGTCCAGGTTGGTCCTGAACTCACTGACCAGGTTGGCCTTGAACTCAGAACAATCTGCCTGCCGCAGCCTCACGAGTGCTGGGATTACAGGGGTACGCCACGATGCCGAGCTTTCTGTGGTTCAGGGGAATTGAATTCAGGGCTTTGCGCTTGGCACTTTAACTTCTGTGCCATTCCTCCAGCCCCTTCCAGTTGTTTTTAGAAGTATGACTTAGAAAGATGGGTTTCTCAATCTTACCCACAGGTTCTCTGCAAAAAGAAATATGTCCTTGATTTTATACTTTTAAATGGTTGTTTCCTATGAAGATAAAGGACTAAATAAAATTTTTTCTTCTGTATCAAGTTAAATTATTATCAGTATGTAACTGATCCAGATTTTAAGTATTTTATAAATGACTATTAAAAATGAAATGTGAGATAAATATCTTTCTTAAAAAGATAGATAGTAGGGCATGCGGGCACACAGCTGTAATTCAGGAGCCACAGAAAGAGGATTGTGAGTTTGAGGCCAGCCTGAGCAATGTAGAAAAAGATTGCCTTACAATAAAATTAAAAAGCTTTACCAGTTTTAGGGGAGGCTAATGCAGGAAGATCACAAATTAGAGCCCAGCCTGGGCAACTTAGCAACTTGGGGAGACCCTGTCTTAGAGATTAAACATTAAAAAAAGGGCTGGGAATGTGACTCAGTACAGTGGTGCTGAATTTGATCCCAAGTCCCCTGTATAGGGGAACATTACAAAAACAACAAGAAAAGGAAGAATAGGATGTACATGTATATGTAATGATTTTCTGTTTAGTGCACATCTTAATACACACACACACACACACACACACACACACACACACACGCACACGATTGTTCTGTGTATTTTTGTGGTGTGGGGATGGAACCCAGGGCCTTCACACACAGCGACATCCCCAGCCTATTTTTTATTTTTGGTTTTAGAATGGGATCTCCTTAGATTCCTCAGGTCAGGGTTAAACTTGAGATCTTCCCATCTCAGCCTCCCAGAGTGCTAGGATTGCAGGCCTGCGGCCCTAGGCCCCAGTCCTCATGTATATATTAGTAACTAGCACTTGCTGTATAGGTGGCACTTGTCCAGTCCTTCCAAGTTACAGGCCCCACAGTCACGCGTTCTGTCACGAACAGTTACTTTCAGTCAGTTGTCTACAGGCATCCTGAGGAAGCAGATCCTTCTTCAGCTTTGTTGGAAGCTAAGACCTGGGACTGCCTTGGCTGTGAAGAGCCTTGTTCTTTCCCCAGCCATTCGTCATTCTGTTTATCGATTCACGTTGGCCTTCCACTGGCTCGGCGGACCTGGGGTTTTATGCCTTGAGGCCTGTAGTTGATGTGAAGGGGAGGAGAGGAGAGTGGCAGGACCGCAGGTGCGCCTCAGGCATGTCACTTTTAGGCTGGTACCTGGAACAGACCTCTTACTGAGTGGCAGGGATTGTGCTCCAGCCTGAAGACTTCCATTGTCTCTTTTGTAGCCATGGAGAAATAAAAGACAGCTGGTCCTCCAGGTGTGCACTAAACTGGGGACTTGAAGTTGAAGTCGCATTCATTCATTTATGGTACTGGGGATCAAGCCCTGGGCCTTCACACTGACCTACATCCCTAGCCTGTTTTCATTTTGATTCTGAGACAGGGTCTTACTAAATTGCCAAGGCTGGGCTTGAACTTGTGGTCCTTGTGCCATAGCCTCCGAGAGTACTGGGATTTATAGGCCTGTGCTACTGGGCCCAGCTGAGGTTTAGGTCTTACTGGTTCCCCAAAACTGTGTACCTCTGGTCAACTTGGCCAGCTGCCGGGGCATGTGCATCACACATGCTGAGCACACCTGGTCCTTCTAGGACCTCCTCGGTGTTAGGGAGGAAGGGTTACAGACAGTTAGTGATCATGTTCTGAGCCCACATTAGGACACTCATTGTAGACAGGACTGAGAAGTAGGTTTCAGAGAAGCCTCTCAGCTCCAAGAGGGTTGGAGCGTACCTATTTGTTGCTGTGGGAGCGTGGCCTTGTGGGTAGAAGACTTCTTTCTTTCCTGTGTGGTGCGAGTGCAGAGGGGGAGATGTTAAGTCCAGTGCCAGCTGTGAGCAGCTGTTCCCCTCCTCCCTGGGGCTCACCCAGCAGTGTGCACAGGGGCGTGCTGCTGACACCTGCATCTGCCCCGGGCCCGCTGTCACAGCTGCTTGCCTGGCTGTCTCCTGTGTACTGACCTGTTTTCTGGCCCATCTGTGGCCTTGGCATTACCGCCTGCCTTCCCTTCTCAGTCTGCCCACACTGTAAACAGGGAGCTCTGGGCCTGCAGGGAGTGAGAAGGCGCGCACTCTTGGGAGAGGGACTCCAACGAGGTCATCTCTTCCAAACCCCCACCTCCCCATGTCCTTAGTGCTATTTCATAGTTATTTGACTAAGTAGCAGCACTAGCCCTCCTGCCTGTCAGTAAGAGTCTAAACAGATGGCGTGTCAGTGAGGCTTAGTGATGCCTTAATATTGTGCTTACCTAGTGATTTGCACTTATGACATTCACATTTTCAATGCAAATTGGGTATTTATAATATAGTTTAATATGTTTATAATATAGTTTAATATGGCTAAAACAGGTACACTTACAGTTCGCAACTGTAACTTGGTTTTAATTTTACCTGCAAATGAAAATCCAACCTTTGGGTTGGTAAGTATATTTTCTGTTTTAGTATTTTTTAAGCTGTGGGAGAGAGGAAAGTATAAGAATGTTTGAGTCTATTTGTCACATTTAAGAAGGAGACTAGGAGGTCTCGGGGTATAGCTCAGTGGAAGAGCACTTACCTAACAAGCAGGGGCCCTGGGGTAGATTGCCAGCGTTGCAAAACAACATTGCTGAGTGCTGTCATTTACTAAAAACAAAGAATGATTTTAAAAGCAGTTTCAGAGATACCTAATACTTTTCAGTTGGAAGCTGACTGTAAAAATCCTGTTGGAATCTGGGTGACATGATTGATTACAAGCCCTAAAGGAAACCCAGGCTCCCGGAAGGGTCTCAGCTGCACTGAGTGCCCTTGCCTGGCCTTCTAAGAGCTACGCTTTTGGTCTGACCCCTCACATTCTTACTTTCTTGCCTGTGAATTCCTCATAGTCACAGGATTGCTAGATAAATATGACATCAAGGAGAAAATGTGTCCTTGCAGGACGCTGGAAGTAACAAAATCTGAAAGAGTGATTTCCCGTGAGGTGAGCGCATGACCCGTCCCCGGCCTGCGCCTCGTGTCCCGAAGCCTGCCTGCCTGCCTGCGTGTGTGCCTCTGGACCCCAGTGTTCCCGCCTGACCCATGTTCTTATTCATGGTGATCGCAGCTTGCCCGTAATTACTTCATCTAATTCCGAGCACAAGTGAAGCAGTGCATTTTTCCTTTTTTCCTGTTTGCTGTAGAAAACAGTAATGAACGCTCTGGGAAGGATCGCCTGCAGTCTGTCTGTTCTGTCCTTTTACTGGGCCTGGGGATTACCTATGGTAGGCAAGTACTCTACCACTGAGCTCTATTCCCGTTGCTCTTTTTTTTCTTTTGTTCTTTTCCTTCTCTTTTGAGGCACACTCTCACTGTGTAGCTTAGGCTGTCTTGAGCTTACTGTATACCCCAGGCTGGCCTAGAATTCATGGCAATCCTCCTGCCTCAGCCTCCCCAGTGCTGGGATTATGGGCATTCACCACCACAGCCAGCTAATTTTTATGTGCTGCTGGAGAATCAAACCCAGGGTCTAGCACACGCTAGGCAAGTGCTTTAACCACTGAGTTGTGCCTCCAGCCTCTGCACTGTTAAGTCAGTTTCAGTCTTTTTTCTCCCCAAATTATTGTTTTTATTAGTGTGTGTTCGCAATGCATAATAATTACATTCACCTTGAGGAACTGGTGTGTATACCTAGCACGTCTTGGCCATTGTTACTTCCCTTCCCTCCCCACCTCCCCTTTCCTCTCCATAATACCAGTCTCCCTGTTTTCTTCCATCTCTCTTCTATTTTGCTCTTCTACTTTACTTATGCTTGGTTTTTCTCACAGTAGAGAAACCTTGTGGTGTTTAACCCGTGTCTGATGCATTCGCTAAGTGTGGTGGGCTTGAGGTGCATCCATTTTCCTATTACATGACTCAGTTCATCTTTTTTATGGTAGAGGAGTGGTCATGTGTATATGTTTTTTCACATATTCTTTATCTGTTCTTCTGTCGATGGACATCCTGGCAGCTTCCACAATTTACTTATTGTGAGTTGTGCTGCTGTGAACATGGATACACCTGTATCACTTTTATATTACGTCTTTAACTCTTGGGAGGATACCCAGAAAGGGTATAGCCGGGACAAGTGATATATCTATTTTCAGTTTTTTGAGGAATCTTCATACTATTTGCTTTAATGGCTGTACAGTTTACAGTCCCACCAACAGTGTAGAAGGGTTCCTTTTTTTCCACCATTGGTTGTTTCTGAGTTCTTTATAATAGCCATTCTTGTTGCTGGGGGTGTAGTTTAGTCGTTAAAGTGCTTGCCTAGCATATGCAAGGCTTTGGCATTGATTCCCCAGCACCATATGAAGGTTTGCTGCACGTGATTGCAAATGCCTGTAATCCCGGCACTCTGGAGGCTGAGACAGGAGAGTAATATGAATTTGAGGCCAGCCTGAGCTACATAGTGAGCTCAGGACTAGCAGAGTAAGACTATGTCTCATCAAACAAACAAAATAACAACAAAAAAAACCCAGGCCATTCTTACTGGAATAAGATGGAACTTCAGCAGTGTTTTGATTTGCATCTCTCTTACAGCTAAAGATGCTGAAGATCTTTTGGTATATGTATTCACCATCTGTACTACTTCTGAGAACTGTCTCTTCATTTCAACTGCTCCATTTTTGATTGGGTTTTTCATTTTGGATAGTCTAGTGTTTTTCAGTTCTTTGTATATTCTATGTAATAGTCCTGTGACTAAGGAGTAGCTGGAAAAAAATTTTTCCCGTATCATGGATTCTCTTTTTGCTCTACTGATTGTTTGTTTTGCTGTACAGAGGAAGCTGTTTTGATCCAGTCCTTGTTGATTTGCGGCATTATCTCATGTGTATTAGGTGTTTTGTTGAGAAGGTTCTTCCCTATGTCTTTGTCTTCAAGGGTTTTGCCTATTTTATCTACTAGCATGTTCCGTGTTCCCATTTTAATATTTAGGTCTTTGATCCATTTTTATTTGATTTGCTACATAGTGAAAGATGGGGGTCTAGTTTCATTCTTTTGCATGTGGCTAGCCAGTTTTCCAAGCACATTTGTTAAAGAGGCTGTTTCTGTGTGGTTTTGGCCCCTTTTTCAAAGATCAGATGACTCAAAGTGCTCAGGGTTGTCTGTGCCCACAGTTCTGTTCCTTTGGTCTGCCTGTCTGTTTCTGTGCCAATGCCATTTTTTAAAAATTTTTATCACTGTTGCTTTGTAATGTAACCTGATGTCTGAAATTATAATACCTCCTGCCTTTGTCTTGTTGCTTAGGATTGCTTTAACTATTTTAGGTCTATCCAAGTTCCCATATAAATTTTAGGATCATATTTTTCTAGAGCTGTGAAAAATGTTGGTATTTTGATTTGAATTACACTGCATCTATATTAGTTTTGGTAGTATGACCATTTTGGCCAGTATTGGTTCTCCCTATCCAGGAACATAGGGATGGCTTTCCATTTTCTTTTTCTTTTGCTCTGGCTGGTCCTGAACTCACTATATAGCTCGGGCTGGCCTTGGGCTCACAAAAATTCTCCTGCCTCAGCTTCCCAAGTGCTGGGATTACAGGCATGCACCATCATGCCCAGCTTTATGTGGTGCTGGGGAATCACACTCAGTAGTTAATGTCTGACGTAGCGCTTGCAAGTGCTTTAACTGCCGAGCCCTTCCTCCAGCCCTGGATATTGAATTTTGTCTAGGCTTTTGTGTCTATTTCTGCATCTGAGATTGTTGTGTGATTTTTGTTATTTATTTATTTATTTAGAGACAGAATCTTGCTCTGTAGTTCAGGCTGGTCCTGAACCCGCGATTGGAGTCCAGGTTGGCCTCTAATTCATGGCAATCCTCCTATTTCACTCTGAGTGCTGAGATTACAGGTATGTGCCACATTGCCTGGTTTATGTGGTGCTGGGGAATTGAACCCAGGGCCTTGTGCTTGTTAGGCAAGCACTCTATAACTATTGAGCTATGCCACTGGCCTATCATGTGATGTTTTTGTTCTTGCTTTTATTTATATGGTGTCTTACATTAATTTATGTATGTTGAACTATCCTTGTATCCTTGGAATGAAGCCAACTTGATCATGGTGTGAGATCTTTTAAAGAATTTGTTAAATTCTCTTTTAGTTTCTCTCGCTGTTGATTTCTAGTTTCCTTCCACTATGATCTGAAGGTATGCAGGGAATTATTTCAATTCTTTTGCAGGTATCTTTGTAAGGATTTTAGCATCTGTATTCATTAAGGAAATTGGCCTATAGTTTCTTATTCTGTTAAGTCTTTATCTGGATATGATATCAGGGTAATGCCAGCTTTCAGGAAGGAATTTGACATAATGCCTTTTCTTTCAATTTCATGGCAAAGTTTGAGAAACATTGGTGTTAACTCTTCACTGAAGTTCTGGTAAAAGTTTACAGTGAATCTATCAGGTCCTGGGCTTTTGTTAGTAGAAACTTTTATCACTGCTTCAATTTTATCCCTGGCTATTGGTCTTTGATTTTTACATTTCTTTGGTTCAGTTTTGGAACCATATACGTGTCTAGGAATTTATCCATTTCTTTTAGATTCTTAAGTTTATTGGAATCTAAGTTTTAAAAATAGTTTCTTATAATCCTCAGGATTTTAGCAGCTGTGATTTCAGCAGTCCATTGCCATTTCATCTTGTTTCTAACTGCATTGATATAGGTTCTTTCCTTCTTTGGTGAGGTTGGCTGGGATGTTATCAATCTTACTTGTTCTTTCAAAAAACCAACTTTGACTTGCTCTTTTGTATTTTTTCAGTCTATTTCAGTGATTTCCGCTCTTGAGTCATTTCTTTCCTTCTACTCCTTTTGGATTTGGATTATTGTTATAGGATCTTGAGGTGTCTCATTAGATTATTTATTTGGGATTTCTCTTTTTTAAAAAATGTGTGAATTCACAGCTATAAATTTCCTTCTTAGTATTGCTTTCATAGTGTCCCACAGATGCTGGTATGATGTTGCCTCCATTGTTTGACTCTTGAAGTTTTTAATTTCTTCTCTAGTTTCTTCTATCATCCACTGCTTGTTCAATAACATATTATTTAATCTTGTCTTAGTTACTTTTTTGTGACGTGACTCAATACTTGATGTGCACAAATTAGGGGAGGAAAGGTTTATTTTTGCTCCTGGTTTCAGAAGGTCACAGTCCACTCAGAGGCAGCTGACAACAGTGGAAGTACATGGCAGAGGCAGAAGTGGAGGCAGCTCCTCATGACATTGCAAACAGGAAGCCATGTCAAGTTCCCCAAGGAAGACAGGAAGCAGCATATATACATATCTGTCCAGGTTTTGTCCCAGTGATCTGCCCGTTCTAGTGCAACCTCAGTGTTCTACCCCTTCCAGATGTGGTTCTAACCCACCATATGCCTGTAGTCCTATCCACATGCCTATAATCCAGTCCATCTCTCCAGACCAGGCCCCCATCGCCCAACAGCACATGGTTCCATAGAAAATCCGTAACATCCAAATACATGAGACACATTCCACTTGAGGGACATTCCAGATCCAAACCACAGTAAATCTCCATATGTTTGTGTAGCTTCTATAGTTTCTCTTGCTGTTGATTTCTAGTTTCATTCCACTATGATCCGAAGGTATGCAGAGAATTATTTCAATTATTTTTTATTTAATTAAGCATGCCTTTCAGCCAAGGATATGGTCTATTTTGGAAAAATTGCTTTGTGCTTCTGAGAAGAAGGTGTATTCTGTCACTTGAATGGAACACTCTGTATACATCTGTTAAGGCCATTATTTGTTCCATTGTGTGGTTTAGGTCTGATATTTCTTCGTTGATTTTTTTTTTTTTTTTTTTTTGATCTGGTTGACCTGTCTATTTGTGAGAATGGGATTTTCAAGTCCCCGACTATGGCTGTATTTAAGTCTGTTTGACCTTTTATGTCCTGTAGTTTTGTTTTATAAAATCAGATATGCCAATATTGGGTGTGTATATATTTATAACTGTGAGCTCTGCCTGTTGGATTATTCCCATTACTGTTGTACAGTGTCCATCTTTGTCTTTTCTGATCTGTTTAGGCTTGAATTTTGCTGTGTTTATAAAGGCTATTTAAGAAAGACCAGAGACCTCAAAACTAAAAAGCAGTAACAACAAAAAACAAAGACAACAACAACTGAAAGGCACAAACCTAAAATACATACAGTGAACATTGAGATGAGCTCAAGAACTGTTAACTTTGTTATTTGATAAGTAGTCTTGATCCCGGTCCTGTGGTGTTGGTGTCCACTACTACCATATGTGGGAGAGGGGGCTGTGACAGTTGACTGTGGCGAGATTCTTTCCGTATGGTCTTCAGCCTCTTCCATTTCCTTGAGGTTCTAACTTTCCTGTAGGCCTCCTTTTAATTCTTGGAGCTCTTCTATTTCTCCAAGATAAGTTGTTCATATAGTTGTTGTTTAGTGATATATCAACTTTTTGGATGGGGTCATTAGGAGCCACTAAGTGGTACTTTGCTGTCATCTAGTCTGGAGGTCTTTTTTTGTGTGTATGTGCTGTGGATTGAATCCAGAAGGGGTAAAGAAACAGATAAAACAAAACAACAGCAACAAAATAAAAACCCCAGAGCCTTGTTTATGCTAAGCATACACTGTACTATTGAGCTAACTCCTAGCTCCTCGTCTTAGTCCTTGAGGCTGTTTGCTGTTTCATTGGTTAATTGGTGATCAGGCTGTTTTATTCAGTTGGCAGGGAGTTTAGAGTTTCTAATACTTTGAAAATGTGATCCTTTCTGGACATTAGATAATTTTATTCAGAGAGCTGTTACTTTAACACCCTCTTTGGTTAAAAAACATAAGCAATAACTTTTTGGGGGAGTGTAATTTTTATGGAGGAAAATGCACTCGTTTTAAAGTATTACAGTTTAAGAGGTATTTGTACTAAGTAGCCAGTTTCTCATTTAAGACATAGAATATTTCTTTCCCTGAAAGCCTGCCTCTCCTGGTACCATTGTACCCATCCCTGGGCCCAGCCCAGGCAACCACTGACATATTTCTGCTACTGGAGATTTGATGTTTTTCCTAGAATTTTATATGCATGAAGTTATACAGTAGTAGCTTTAATTTTTATTTAATGCTTAATCTGGTGTCCCAGTGTCCAATATTTGCTTTTCACTTGAAACAGTTCTTTAGAGTGAAGGATGAGAAGGTCTCTGTTGATATCTCTTCAGAATTTATTAGTACGTTTAATATTTTTGGCTGATGTGGAAATCAGTCCTACGTTTTTATCTAGTGTGGAAAATAAAAGAATGCCAATGCATATCCTCTGTGACATGGGCTTTCAGTATTTTCCAGGGTTGGAGTCCTAATGGAGATGGGGAGATGGGTTCCTTCCTGCAGTTATCTTCCCTTTTTTTTCTATAAAAACAAGACATGTCCTCACTCTTTACACTGGCAGTAGTTCTGACAGCTACAACAGCGGGTGCTGGCGAGGGTCTACAACGTTAGGTGCTGTCACACACTGTCCTGGTAAACTCAAGGTGCTCATAGCTGCGACCTGATAAGCCTGCCTTTAGCAGAAGTGGAATGTACATGAGGTGGTTCACATTATCATTGCTTCAACACATACTGGGAGATGCTGAATGTTTATCAATAGGCAAGCGTATGATAAATGACAGCTCATCCAGAAAATCAAATTTAAGGATCATTAAAAGGAACTACGTGCTAGCGTCGCACACTTGGCACTTCCACATATGTGCGTCTGAAATAATGTGGAGTGTAAAAGGTGTCCACACCGCTTGATACTTCTGTACATGTGGGAACAGTGTGGGTGAACACTGCTGCCTGGGGATGAACTGCAGAGATGAAGGAGAGTGAACACTAAGCCGAGATAGAGGCATGGGCTGGGGAGGGCGGGATGAAGTGCACATAGCCTTGGTGTTGGTGGGCACAAAGGCTTAGGATATTAATATATGAGTGGAGGAAGTGGGGAAACAGGACTATGCTGTTGGTGTAATTACTCCACGGTGGGTCACCAGGACCAGTGGTAAATATGTAAGGTTTTGCAGACTGTACTGTCTCTGAGGACCTTGTGCAGAGGAAAACTACTCAGCTGTGCCACTGTGGCATGAAAGCAGCCTCAGTTGATATGTACCCAGAAAACATGACTGAGTTCCCGTACAACTTACAGAACTCAGGCAGGGGCCTCTGGGCCATGGTGTACTGACTTCAGCTCTGGACCAGTTTTCTTAAAATTGTTCCCTGGGCTCCTTCCCTATCCTCCTAATGATCCTACCATGTCTGTATCCCTAATGATTCACACAGGTCATTAAAAGACTCCTTTGAAAAGCTGGAAGAGTAGTGTTCCAGGGAAGGCCCTATGTTATGCAGTCAGCTTCCCTTCCTGAAAGGACAGCTGTGTTACTCCTGGCTGTCATCAACCTAAATAATGACCGCCTCCCTAGGGCTGCACTGTTTTAGCCTTTCCCCCTTCTCTGTGTTAACACATTTTCAAATTTGAGTTCTTTTTTTGTTGTTGTTGTTGTTAAGACAGAGTCTCACTCTACTCCAGGATTGTCCTGAACTCACTATGTGTAGCTCAGTCTGGCCTTGAACTCATGGCAGTCCTCCTGCCTCCGCCTCCCAAGTGCTGGGATTACAGGCACGCGCCATCATGCCTGGGTCAAATTTTAATTCTCTGAAGCCACATTTTGGGTGAAGCCTTTGCAAAATACTTGGGGTGGGAGGTTCCGTAGCTCTGTGGTTCCCAACAGCCTGTCTGGAAGTCTCTGGAAGGAGAGCGGCCTCTCACAGGTATTGCCTTTGTTTCCAGGATGACTACATGGAAGCCCTGGCCAGGCTCCACCTCACGGTGACCAGGGCCTACAAGGTGAACACTGACATCAACTTCGAAGTGTTTATTCATAAAGTGGATGGTCTGTCAGATGACCACAAAATTGAAACCCAAAGAGATATTCACCAGAGGGCAAATGATGACCTTGCAGATGCTGGATTAGAAAAAATTCACCTCAGGTGAGAACAGAAATCCCTCAGGGTTCCCAGTAAAAGATGAAATAAAGCAGCTTTGTCCCTGTGGTCACCACGGTGGGCTCAGCACGGGCAGTAACTGACTTTGTTTACCTGGTTCATGTTGTGGACACTGGAGTAGGATTTAGGGAAAACCAGTTTTGTACATGCTAATTCTCATCTTTGATGAAAAATTTTTTTAACAAGTCAAAGCATCAAAGCTAAAGTTTTCCCCCTTGTAAAAAAAAGTATACCAAAACCAGTAAATCTAATCTAGGAACTTAATCAATACTCAAGTTAATAGTTTCTGATAAATATGATGGAATTTATATTTATAAACAAAGGAGTAGGCTGAAAATACGGAGAGTTCAGCTAGAGAGACCCACCTAGAAAAACAGTTTCTCTATCATTCTTTGTGGGGTAGTACATACATTACTAGTTTTGCAAATTGGAAAATGAAAATAGTTAGATGTTTTAATATCAGTAATTTAATCAGACAGCGAGTGGCTTGTATGGAAATGGTCAGGTGTGAATTCTCTTGAAGAACGTGAGGAAGATGAGGTGGGCACATAGGATCACATGTTTAAGTTGGCCAGTCAGCAGACAGTCCTGGCATGTAGGTAGGTGAGGAGGAATGGCTGTAGACATACATTTTTTGCCAAGTTTGAAGGAAGGTAGAATGTGCATGTTAAAACTATAGATACAGAAGAAAGATTAATGGTGTTACGAGTCAGAGGGAAAATGTAATGAAATACTGTTTTCTCTTCCAGCTTTTATCTGACAAGCATATATGATCATTCAATATTTGAAGCTTTTAGCAAGGTGGTTCAGAAACTGATCCCACAACTCCCTACTCTGGAGAATTTACTAAACATCTTTATCTCAGTAAGTAAATCATTTGGTCTTGTCAGAGTCATTTACATAATTTGAGAATTTAATAACATTGCAAGAGTGAAAAAGGTCTTATTTCTGGTTCCTTTTCAAGGTCACTTAAATGCCATTTTTGATGATTACTTCTACATAGTGTTCTGTCCTTTAATTCCCAAAATACATAGTTCACTGGTATAATTGGAGTGTGTATGCAAGATGTAGATCATCATCAGTATTAGTAGAACCCTTTCAGAGGCTGGAAGCATAAAACTTGACCTTGGTGATAAGGCAGATATAATTTACTCACTTTTTATATGTCTACAGTGATTAATGATGTGCTGAAGGGTTCTACAAACTACCAGCCTAAGAGTTAGGAAATCCTGTCAGTTTGGTTGCCTAATATACATAATTTGTAATAAATCTAGTTTTCATTTCTTTTGCAAGTCCATTATAATGAAGTGTATGACCACGAAGTTGTAATTGTGATAAAAATGGTACAACTTAAATTCTTTGCAAGTTAACTTTGCTCATTCATTTTTTACATTGAGGAAATTATGCAGTTCTGTGTAACCATGGTCATGGTCTGAAATTGGCTGCTGCTTCAAGATAGCATCTTTTTGTTTCAGAATTCTGGCATTGAGAAGGCATTTCTGTTTGATGTGGTCAGTAAAATTTATATTGCAACTGATAGCACTCCAGTGGATATGCAGACCTATGAGCTCTGCTGTGACATGATTGATGTGGTTATTGACATCTCCTGCATTTATGGGTGAGTGACACATTCCTAGAGGCCACAGTCAAGCCATCCTTATCTTTCATAACATTCCAGGCATTGTGCATTTGCTTATTTGACTTTAATATTTTTCTTCCTTGCGTACTGAGGATCAAACCCAGGGTTTTGTGCATCCTAGGCAAGGGCTGTAAGGTTGAGCCATATTCCTAGGCCAGTGCTTTTGTTTTAAATAACAGATCTGTAAATACACCATTTAGCTTACAATGATACTATCAATTACTCAGCAAATGGCTGGTACTATAGTGTTAATCTTGTCACATGCATCTTATCATTTATTTCTCAACTATTCACCGAGGCAGAAATTTCTATATTCCTTTCCCAGATTAGGCAACTAAGAGTCAGAGTGGTTAAATTTCTAAGTGCTGCTCCTCGGTATCATTAAGAAGCAGAACTAGGTTTGAATCCTTTGAAAAAATAGTCTGTCGGGATACCCTAATGTTATATATTTCTGTAGGAGACTAACAGGTCCTTGAACTTCAAATGAACACCTCAAATTAACATTGTAGTTACCTTCTTTGTTACAGAAATAACTGTTGTTTTTTTAAAAAATATGCTTTTGGTTTTTTTCTCTTTCTTTCTTTCCTTCTTTCTTGAGGCAGGCTTTCACTCTGTAGTTCCGGCTGGTTCTGAGCTTATGTGGTGCTGAGGAATCGAAATCATGTACTCAGCATTTGCTAGGCAAGCAATTTAACTGCTGAGCTATTCTTTCAGCCCCTACTTTTGGTTTTCTATAAGGCTGCAGTTAATTATAAAACTAAGGAAACAACATTATTTGCTTGTTATTAGTTATTATGGTCTTACACATTCTTAGAAACCATGGTTTCCTGTAAAAATAAACTAAAAATAATATCAATTGATCATTATCAGAGACAGAAACAGTTCCCCATAATTCTGAATTTGCTGAACAAATATTGCACAGAGTGAATGTGAGCTAGTTGTTCATTTACCTGATGGTATCAAGGTGCTATTGTCTGTTTTTATTGGATCCTACGTGTTCAGCCAGTCATGGGTGAGATGAAGCCCTGGTGCATCTTCGTCACCTGTGATCTGCCTGCCATAGGTTGGTACTCTGCCTTCCCTGTCAGTCTCACTATTTCCTTTGTTTGAAAATCCACTGTTGGGCTGAGGGCATAGCTCAGTGGTTAGAATACTTGCCTAGCTGGGTTCGGTTCCCCAGCACTACATAAAACAAATTAACCAGGCACGATGGTGCACACCTGTAATCCTAGCACTCGGGAGGCTGAGACAGGAGGACTGCCGTGAATTTGAGGCCAGCCTGAGTACATAGTGAGTACAAGACCCATCAGGGCTACAGATGAAACGCTGTTAAAAAAAGAAAGAAAGAAAGAAAGAAAGAAAGAAAGAAAGAAAGAAAGAAAGAAAGAAAGAAAATCCACTGTCTGAAAATCCTTCGCCCGCTTACTTCTGACTGTTAACTCTGATACCCTGCTCTGCAACACATAGTCCCTTCTGTTAGGAAATATGGAAGAAGTACCTCCCAAGATGACGGTGAGTGTGAACCACCATCAATTAGGCTCCTAGTGTGCCTTGGCTGGTAGAGCACAGGCAGATGTAGCTGCTGCCATTGCCTGCTCTCATCATTAGACACTGCACTTGGCTTTCAAGGTGGACCTTATTTCCCACGATTACTACTCTGCAGGATTCTGTTACTGATCAGTCATACAGGGATGACCTTGAAAGAGTCCCAGGAGCCAGTGAGCCCCTATTAGTGTCCCTTGGTGCAGTAATCAAGTACAATGAATAACACAGTTAATCTGGCACATATTTAATAATATGTATGATCATTACTGTGCCATATGGTAATTAGACGTAAGTGGTAAGTTGTTCATGCAAATGATGTTCATCAGAGTTCCTTTCACCCAGTAAAAACAAACATGGGGAAGGAGAAGGCTGGCGGGAGGAAGCTGGGCTTTGCCAGCAGATTGTTTTTCTGAGGGGAGTGCAGTGTTCTTGAGAACCCACAGGATTCAGTAAGAACCAGTTTGGGTCACAGATGATTTGTGAGCATTCAGGTTTCTTCAGATGGTTTGCTGTAAACCAGTAGAGGGCAGAGAGGGGATGTGTGTAGAGCCCTTGGGCCTGGGAGGCCTGGAACTGGAGGTCTTAAGACCCTTTCTGCATCTCCCATTCCCCACCACCTGTGGAGATCCCAGGCCCCAAAAGACAGGAACCTGGTGCCTCAGTCTCTTAGCTGAGCATCTGCTTCAGCTGGCAATGCCAACACACACACACACACACTTTAAAATACACTGTCTTCATTTTTTTATTGCTTATAGATGAAAAATTTAGTAAAACAGTTGTAGCTATAAACCTCATCATTTTTTTTGTGTTTTCTGTTTTCTTTTTCTTTCTTTTCTTTCTTTCTGGAAAAGGTGAGGCAGGGTCTCACTCTGTAACCCAGGCTGGTCCTTAACTCACTATGTAGTCCAGGCTGGCCTTGAACTCATGGCAATCCTCCTACCTCAGCCTCCTAAGTGCTGGGATTACAGGCATGCTCCACCATACCTAGCTTTATGTGGTGCCAGGGAATCAAACTCAGGGCACTCGGGGCCTTGGGCTTCATTTTTTTTCTAACTGGTGTGATATTTACTTTTTTTTGCCTTTTACTATGAAAGTAATATATATATATTATAGGAAATATACAAAAGTATGGCTATATAACAAATAAAGTTAAATTAGTCCATAATCTTTATATGTTGCTCTTGCTTCAGTGTGTAATATTTTGGATAATAAGATTACTTTCATATATAGTTTTATATCTTTTTTCCATTTAACATTATGAAGTATTTTTGTGTTCAGTGCTATTTATTAATAAACACTGTTTGACATCTATGTATTCAACTGTATATGTATTTGTTAAATCAAAAATCTTAAGTATAGCTTTTCCACTGGGTTAAAAATTTTACTTCTTTATTTATGAGACAGAGTCTTGCTCTGTAGTCCAGGCTAGTCCTGAACTTACTTTGTAGTCTAGTCTGGCCTTGAACACACAGCAGTTCTCCTGCCTCATCCTTCTGAGTGCTGAGATTACAGATGTTTGCTACCATGCCCCACTTCTTTGGTGCTGGAGAATTGAACCCAGGACCTGGCACTTGCTGGCAAGTTCTTCACCCTGGGTGATACCCCAAGCCTGGTATAAGTTTTAAATTTTATTTTGTTTTATTATTTATTTTTGAGACAGTTCCTCGCTCTATAGCCCAGACTGGTCCTGAACTGGTAGAAAAATTTTAAATGTTTTAGTTTATTGTTCTCACCGCATTACTTAGAAGCAAGAGAAGTTCAAGTTTTAAAAAATAGTAGCTAAGTGGCACACACCTATAATCCCAGCACTCTGGGAGACTGAGGGGAGGATGACCGCAAGTTGGAGCCAAGTCTGGGTAATTTAGCAACTTAAGGAGACCCTCACTCAAAATAAAAAAAAAAAGGTTGGGGGAAGCTAGGATATGACTCACTGAAAAGGATCTGGGTTCTGGGTTCAATCTCCAGTATTGGAAAAAATAAATAGCCTAGCCTGAGGCTTAGGCCTGTAATCCCTGCACTTTGGGAGACCCAAGCAGAAGGGTCCCAGCAGAGCTACCTCAGGCAATTTAAGGATTTAGAAATTGATCGTCTCTCAAATCAAAAACAAAAAATGGACTGGGATGTAGTAGTGAGGAGGCCCGGGGTTCCATACATGGTACCAAAATAAAAAGCAACAAAAACAAAAAAAGAATACTTAAAACAGTGCAGTGTGAATTAAGAACTGTGTTACAGCATCTTTAACATCTGAGCTCCACCACATAAGAGGTCTGTCTTTAATGTTTTGGAAGGTTATAGGGAGGTGAACCCCGAACTATCTTCCGTTGTTTTCTCTCTCTATTTATCTGATAGGTGCCAATTCAAAATACTTTCAAAGCTAAAAATCCTGCATTTCCTTTAATAATCTAAAGTCCAGGCTCTTCATCTCCTTGGGCCTGTCACCATATTCCTTTCTATGTTTATGAAATTAAAACTCTAACTTGGATGTGAGTTAGATCTTGGTGAGGTCATCGTCAGCTATGCCCAGGTCTGCCCAGCCTCACTTTTCCTTGTCTAGCTTACTGAGGATCCTCTGACAGATGATGTGAAATGCGTGATGAGAAGTAAGAATGGTGTGTTACGTAGTAAATGGGGTTGGAGGAGTGGCACAAAGGTAGACCCCAGGCTTGATTCCCCAGAACTATACAAACCAGGCATGGGGGTACATGTCAGTAATCCCAGCACTGAGGAGGCTGAAGCAGAAAGACTGCTATGAATTTAAGGCCAGCCTGGGCTATATAATGAGTTCAGGAGCAGCCTGGACTACAGACCAAGACCCATTGTCTAAATAAATAAATAAATAAATAAATACTGGCTCTTAAAAATTGAAAAGGTTTAGCACAATTTCAATTAAATCACATTTTTGGCCAGTTACAGATTTAAAAAGTATAAATTAGATAAATTAGAATTTATAGTTTCAGGTCAGAGAAAAAGTTATAGGAAGATGTCTGGAAGGACTCCGAAGTCCGATAATACCAATGTCTTTTGCAGGTTCAGGGTTTTTGTTGTTTTTCCTTTTTTGCACTGATGAACCCAGGGCCTGGGTTATATAGTGAGTTCAGGAGCAGCAGACAGGCACTTTGCCATTGAGCTAAATCCCAGCCCCTTTTTCAAAAATTCTGAGAGAGAGACATGCTATGTTGTTCAGGCTGGCATTGAATTTGCAATTCTTCTGTGTCAGCCTCTTGAGTAGCAGGAAGGACCAGTGTGTGCTACCATCCCCTGCTCAGCAGGTCAAGTTGTGATTAAGAAAGTCAAGTCATCATAATAGCAGCTAACACTGATTGCATAGTATGTATCTCCCAGCTCTGTACTGAGGGCTGTGTATGTAGTAGCTCTCCATTAGAAAACCTCATTAGGACACGTGGGAAAAGTGCTATCAATAAATACAGATGAAGAAATTGAGGCTCAAAGAAGTTATTCAACTGCCTAGGCTCACATATTAAAAGATCTGGGATTCAAACCCAAGTTAGTTGTGAAGACCTCACCATTCCTTAAGACAACAGACCAATGTATTAACTATTTTTTAAAAATTCAAATCTACACAAAATGAGCAGGAATATACTTGTTGGTGGGATTTACCAGGTTTTTTTTCTTCCAACTTGACATACTGCTGTAGCTCTCTTTTTCTAATATGTTTGCATTTGTTTGTTGAGCCATTTAAGAATGAGTTGCAGGCCCCAATTCTTTGGTCCTGGCTACTTGAGCACGTATATGGTAAGAAAAAGGACATTCTGCAGGATCATGGTTCAGTGTTTAGACAAAGCAACTTGAGCATGGCTACATTACTCTCTTATCTAATATATTGACCATAGTCAAAGTTTACCCAAGGTCCAGATTCTCCCTTTTTATAACAGTTTTTTCTCTGGTTCAGTTCCAGTCCAGCATTTGGATGTCATGTCTTTTTTAGATTCTAGGTGATTTTTAGCCTTTCTTGATCTTTTAGCAGACCACACTTTTTTCATGTTTTATTTTGCCATGTTGTGTTGGACCCAGGGACTTGGCACATACTGGGAAAGTGCCCTACTTCTGAGCAACACCCCAACCATTTACAAAAAACTTTTGAGTCAGAGTCTCACCATGTTGACCAGGCCAGCCTCAAACTTGTGATCCTTTTGTCTCAGCTTCCTAAGCAGCCGGGCTTGTGGCCTTGCGCTGCCATGCTTGATAAGACCATGGTTTCACAGCCTGGTTATTGTGCCATGCGGAAACACGAAGCCTTGGGCTACATGGGGTAGGAGACTTTACCTCCATTCCTCACCTGTGCTCCTCAGGTGCTCAGCAGCTGCAGTTGCCACTCATTGTGTCTGTAGGATGGTGACTGCTGTAGATTCTGTACCATTAGTGGCTGTGTGTTCCTGAGCTTTTTTGCTGAAAGGCACTGCAGGTGTAAGTGACTTACCACGGTTACCATTTCTGTGTGTTAAAGCTGGTTCCTGTCCCTGTGTTACAACGCGGTTGTTAGTGGTCACATACGTTTTGCTTTCTGTCCCCATTCAGTCTCAAAGAAGATGGAGCAGGAACCCCTTATGACAAGGAATCGACGGCCATTATAAAGCTGAATAATACAACAGTTCTTTATTTAAAAGAGGTGACAAAGTTCCTGGCTCTTGTTTGCTTTGTCAGAGAGGAAAGCTTTGAAAGAAAAGGTAATTTTTTTGGTATGACTTAAAAGACTTTTCAGTTCATATTGCTTCTGTTGCTTATCGAATGTGGGGCAACTCTAGTATACGCTGGAAGCTTCCAGCTGTTGGTCTCTGCCCTCCTTGGCAGGCTAGCTGGATGAGGGCCAGAGGTGGCCCAGTTTCCGGCCAGTGAACCTGCTGCCCCCTAGTGGTGCAGCTATGATGGCAGGAGGGGGAAGTGAACTAGGTAGGTTGTCCTCCAGGCTTCTGTCCCATGGATCTACTGGGGACATCCTTCTAGTGTTTTGGCCAGGAAAAGGACTCTTCTGTCTGGCTTGAATGTGAGGCTCCTCTCTGGTCCACACCTCTGAAAAGTCTTAGGTGCCTGTGTGACCATTTGTTCTATTTTTTTTTTTTTAAACAGAGTTTCACTCTGTAGACTAAGCTGGTCCTGAACTCGCTATGTAGCTCAGGCTGGCCTTGAACTCATGGCAATCTTCCTGCCTCAGCCTCCTAAGTGTTGAGATTATGGATGTGTGTTAACATGCCCGCTAAACCAACACATTTTGGAATATTTGATTCCTTTAAAAAAATCAGTCGTGCGGCTAGACGTGATGGCACAATCCTGTAATCCCAGCACTTGGCATGCCGAGGCAGTAGGATCACAAGTTTGAGTTTAGCCGTGGCAATTTAGACTGGAGAAGATCTTGTATCAAAAATTTTTAAATATTTTTTTTAAAGAGCTGGAGATGTAACTCAGTGGAAAGGCTCTAGACTTAATCTCTGGTAATAAACACACACACAGAGTTATCAAAAGCTATCAATAGGCTTTCTCTAAAATTTCCTTTGTTGGGCATTTAATTGTGCCTTTCTCCTTGAGTCAGGTTCTCTGAGCTAAGTTTTCTCCCTGAGGCAGCTGGTTGCACATGTGGCCAGAGAACACATCTCATACTCACATTCCCATTCAATAAAATCATCTCTTTGCTCTGTATTTCTTCCTCCTTTCCCCCAGTGCCTCACGAGTCTTCTCGCGAGCAAATCAGCCCTGATTTACCACACTGGAGTTCCTGTCTCTGCAGCAGCAGCCCAGGGCACAACCCAGAGGTTTTTCTGCTCCTGGCAGCTAAAGCAGTTGTTTCCTGCCAGTACATCTTACAGTTAGTTGTGTAGCTAATTTGAAGAATTCCATCATTGGCTGGAATCCCAGTTCTTTCTTTGATCGAGGCTGTGAAAGCACTGTTTGATAGATGGAAACAGTTATTGGGCAAGTTAGTTTCAGATGCAAATAGAACCAATCTCCTTATTCTAATTGGTGTAAACATAATGTTGCACTCAACACTTTTACACATTAATGGTGATGATGAAAACGTTCAAGATTTCAGATTATCTTTTATTTTACTTTTGTGCTATTGTGTGACCTTTTCTGTCTGGACAGAGTCTCACTCTGTAGTCCAGGCAGGTGCTGAACTCACCATGGAGCCCAGACTGGCCTCAGACTCATGGCAATCTTCCTGCCTCTCAGCCTTCCAAGTGCTAGGATTACAGGCACAGGCTACCACCACACCCAGAGTATGTGGTACTGAGGAATCAAACTCAGAACTTGTACTTGCTAGGCAAGTGATCTAACTGCTGTGCTATTCCTCCAGCCCCTATTTATTTATTTCCAAAACAAAAGATTTTCCTGCACCATTTCTCCATTTAAAATATACTTAATATTGAAAAACTGAGTATGTAATTTAAGTGTTGAGTTTCTGAGCTTGAAGTTGACATGAAATGATTGTAACCATTCTAGAATCAGGGACTTTGCTTTTCTTGCAGTGCTTATGAGAACAGTTTAAATATAGTAGATATTCAGTAAATATGTTAGATTGGTATCTTAGCCCCAACCCAAATAAGGATCTACTGCCACTCAGAGCCTTTTAAGGAATTAAAAGATTTATGTTATTTGTATTCTTTGATTTTAAAAGCTTAAAAAAGTGTTTCTTTAAAACTTCTGGGTCATAGATACCTTTAGAAATGTGTTAACAAGAACTCAAAAAACAACAGGTGGGGGAAAGGAATCCTTCTCCATTGCTGGTGGGACTGTAGAGTGGTATAACCATTTTGGAAATCAGTATCAGAATGGGGATTTTTCAAAAAACTGAAAATAGAATCTGCATTTGACGCAGCTATACCTCTTCTGTGTACCTTTCCAAAATAGTTGAAGTCATAAAAGAGATGCATGCATTCATACCCATGTTAATAGCAGAACAGCTCATAATAGCTAAATCCTGAAAGCTGCCAAAATGTCCATTAACAGATCAATGGATAAAGAAAATGTGGTCTGGGTACACAGTGGAGTACTACTCTGCCATTAAAAAGACAAAACTGAGTCATTTTTAGAAAAATGGATGTACCTGGAATCCATCATGCCTAACAAAATGAATCACCCAGGAGATTAAATATCATGTGGTTTCTCTCTGAGGAACCCAAAGTAAAAGAACCAAAGTAGAAGAACCAAATAGAGAGATGGTAGGAAACGGGGAGACAGACTCGTGGGAAAGGAGAGGGGGCAAAGGGTGCTAGACGATTGGAAGGGGCAAAGGAAAGGGAAGAGTGATGTGATACGTACGCAGACCATTTCCTAAAGTTGAATGTAACTACTGTGTATCACAAGTACTATTGATAATAAAGAGGACAGTTTTGAGGAAAAAAAGGTAAATGTGGCATCTACTCTGGAAACTTTTCTCTGGAAAAACTTACCCAGACTGTCCCATCCCAGCAGGTGACCGCAGCTCCTGCAGACTTACTAGGAAAACTCGCTCCTCTACTACCCCCTACTGGCCCGCCCTGGTTATGCTGGTATGAATAGACGTGCATTTCTAAATGTTTCTGTTCTCTTCTCTAGGGCTTATTGACTATAATTTTCATTGCTTCCGGAAAGCCATCCATGAAGTTTTTGAGGTGAGAATGAAAGTGGTAAAATTTCGAAAAGTTCAAAATCGGCTACAGAAAAAAAAAGGAGCCACCCCTAACGGGACCCCTCGCGTGCTACTGTAGGTGAGGTTCAGGACCGCTTTTGACACCAGACCTTTTTCATGAGGCTGCTGCACTGTGTTGCACTAAAGAAAGACGAAGGAGGAGATGGGACACGATACCAAGTTGTTGTAAAAAGAAACAATCCGCAATCCTTTTGATCATCTCTTTTTTAAATAAAGTAAGCACTTTGAAGCAAAACTTGTATATTACCAATGAAGTAAAATCCACTGTACTTTCCTTACACAAGTGTAAACTTTTATGGTCAGTAGTTATACAAAATCCCATGTGAGTACTGCCAGGAATTGTACATATTTTGCACTTTTTCGTGTTTTTTTCTCATCGAACTGAACTTTGATAAGATGACTTTTCTAAGCTCTTTTCTGTACTTGGTGTCAAGGACATGTATACTGTAGTTCACATCCTATGGCAATCAGAAATTAACCAAAAAAGGTGCATTGGTAATGACTTTTTTGTAAACTTGGAAATCTTTGCTACCAATTGTTGAGACAATTTTGCAGTGGAGTTGGAACATAATGGGGCTCAAAGCTCCAGGAGCAATAAGAACTGTCCCCTATTTGTAACAGGTGTGAACAGGAGTTTTGTAGAATAATATTAGCACCAGACTGACCTAAAAATTTCTATCATGTGGCTGTTCTTCCCAAATCAACATTTTTTATGAAGCTCTTTACCTCAACCCACACCTCTGTGATCACTTCATACAGACAGGTGATTTCCTTTGCTGTTTTACCTTGTTTAGAACCTTCAGGACCAGATTTCAAAAATGGTGTCGCTCGCTGGGAAGACATGAGAATGTCACTGAGACAGGGCTTCTGGAGGTTATTCTGTCCCTGCCACGTGGAAATGTAACATCGAAGACCAAAAGGGTTACCAAATATAGAGGATTTTCAAATGCAGACTACAGTACATATGGTCCTGTATATTTGGCCCCTGTGTAACAGGTTGCTGTTGTATGACCTTTAACATCTCCATTTAGTACTAGTTTATTATTATTCCATGAGCAAAGTAAATGGAGCAGATCTCACATCTCTACCTTGGAGCTCAATCCTGTTGGTTCTATTTGTCACCTAAGCCATCTTTTCACCTGTGATAACGTGTCTTGAGTCCTCCACCTGTTCTCACCTTATGACTGAGCTCGGCTTGCTCTGCAAGGCTAAAGTGCCCTTCTGCAACCTCTGATGGTCAGTGGGCGAGGATGGCCACACAAGGTAGTACAGCTATGCACTTGTGCCCAGAAGTTCTTTCATGTGTGTTTACCTTAGAATAGTAGGAATTGAGTCCTAAATCTACCCCTTTGCCAGACCCTTCAAAGTTGATAATTCTGTGTCCATCCCAAAGGTTAGCACTCTGCTGGCAAGCTTGTGAGGCACCAGAAAATATGTTGTTACAAAAGCAGAGCCTCCCAGAGATGTCAGAGCTGGTCCTAGCAATGTCTAAAGTCTAAAATGACTTGTCCTGTAAATGCTCCCACTTCTCTAGGGGGTTTCTTCCTTCCTTTCTTTCCTCCCTTTCCTCAGATTTTTGCAATTAAAGATGGAGGCTGATTGTGGTTTAAAGTTTAAGCCTCCCAAAGGCCTACACATTTTGAAAGGAGATACCTAAAAATCATTATGGTACCCTAACTCCCTTCCTCATGATTCTCACTCAGAAACCTGGGTGGGCAGGAGCCCAGGGTTCCAGGGAAGTTTTCTCCCTGATTTTCAGAGCTATCCCTTGTTGAACTGTTGCCAACAGGCCTAGCTTAAGTGGGTTATTCTTACAGATCTAATTCTTGAATATTTTTTACTGGATGCTTTTCTTTGAATGAGGATGTGAAGAGTTGAGTTTCTAATATGACCTTAACCTTAAGGTGAGACACTCTTATCTGGAAAATCATACTTTACTTAGGTATATATAACTATAACCAGTGGAGCTTCCATTTTCAAGCTGGGTATACGATGGGTTTTTATTAAAATGTGCCTTAAAAATGCCTATTACTTCAAGAGCAAATGATTCTGTGGGGGAAAGGCAAAAATAATCTGTTGACACAGGACCCAAGTTCACGGTAGTTACGTTCTTAGCACTCTTTGATCAAGCATGTGGCAACGTAGAGCCTTTCATCGAACCTTGTGAGTATGGCAAAGACCTCTTACCCTAAGGAAAATGTAGGGATTGCGTCTGAAGTGCCCAGTTCTTCAAGTCCATGCCATTGGAATTGTAGCACCTCCTCAAGTCCTTTCACAATTTATCTTCGATGTGGGTATTAGCTTACTGCGGTATGCATGGCCAAGTTCTGTGCTCAGACTTGGCTGTAAAGAGGAAGGCCAGACACATGGCTACCATGACTGCAATGGGAAACTGTCAGTTTTAAAGAGTTGAAAAGTTGAGGTTTGTAGAGCAGGGCAGTCCTTTGCCGTTTGAGTCAGTTAGAACTTGTTCATGGAGATGAGACTCTGAATTATCATCTTTGGTAATTTTCAGCGATGTAGATTATTGTGAATGACAGATAAGGAGTGTATTTAAAGGCATGTAAGCTAGCTGGCTAACGTTCACAAATAGTGTTACTTTGTGAACATGATATATGCTGGACCCTTAAGTAGCAAGTGGCTGCAGATCACAGCAGTACTGCTATGTATGGGTTATTTGCCAACTGTTTGCAATGCACTCCTGAAAAACAGCTGCACTGTTGAGATTATTAAAGTACTGAGTATGCATTCAACTTGTACAGACTGGATGTAATTTGTAATCGTGTACACTGCATGCTTGACTTCAAGCAGTCCATTTTATGTCCATTGTGAAACTACTGCTTTCAGGAATGTTAAGCGCCGACTTAAATATGTGTCATATGTTCGTGATGGCTGAGTTCTCATTTTATTTCATGCATATTTGTAACTGAGCACTCCGGGAGCTCAGCAGGTTCTCCAGTTAAAAGGAAATATGGCCTTTCATACTTGAGAAGTTGTTTAGTGTGCTCATATCTTCCTGTTTCAGAGGCTCTTTTAGGATCATTTATTTTTTTAAAAATTGAGGCAAGGGTCTTGTACTGTTGCCCCTTGAAACTCCTGATTTAAGTGATCCTCTTGCCTCAGCCTCCTAAGTAGCTAGGACTTACACAGACACATGCCACCAGGACTGGTTGTTATGCAATTTGTCTTGATAAACCAACTCTCATTTTACAGGAATGAGGATAAATCTTTCTGTTTAAATTTAACTTAGCAAACCTAGGCCCTCACACATGCTACGTAAGTTATTGTCCTAGTGGACTTCACCCTCTATCCCATATAACCTTGTTCTCTCTAGATGTTTTTTTATGGGGAACATGGTTGTTAGGACTGCTTCAATAAACTTGGATACTAATTCTTATTGCTCTGGTCCAACCTTCATTGTCTAAAAATCCTTTCTAATAACTCACTTCACCATCAATACTTTGCTCATTAGTAAAATTCTCTTCTGTCAGTGACCTTTAAAGACCTCGGGAGATATGAAGAGGGCTAGCATTAGGTGTTACATCTTAAATATGAATCTTATTTTTGATTGAAAAATCTGATTTTAAATAATTATTTCCAAGGTATTTCAATCAGTGATGATACTAAGTTTAACAGAAAAAAATAGACATTAAATAATAAGAGATAATAAACACATACAATAATATACCAAGCACTGCACTGTGGGGTTTACGTAACTAACCCTCATGTACTGCTAGTGCCTCACTTTTTCAGATGTGGCATCCAAGGCTAAAGAAGTGACTTGCTCAGGATGGTACATCTAGGAAGACGCAAGGCTGGAGTCTGCTGTAGCCACAGTGAGAAGCAGCTTTACCAACTACCTCTTTAAATGCTTTCCTGTCATTAATATGAAGAGTGGCACCCTCAGTTAAGGATTTACTGTTATAGTGGGTGTCAAAGCTAAGATTTTCTTTTAAACACCTAATTTTGTGTTCCCCTTGCATATTTTTAGAAACAATAGTAGTCTTCTAAATGCACTTCAGAGAAAAAATTTAACAAAGAATATACATTTTTCCCCATATTCATGCTCAGGATAACAGTACTTATATATCAAGAGGGGGCTAGGGGAATGGCACAGTAGTTAAAGCACTTGCCTTGCAAGCACAAGGCCCTGAGTTCAATTCCCTAGACCACATAAATCTGGGTGTGGTAGCACATGCCTGTAATCCCAGCACTCTGAAAGCTGAGGTTGGTGGATTGTCCTCAGTCCAAGGCCAGCCTGAGCTACACCCGTGAGTTCAGAACCAGCCTGGGTTGTCTAAAAGAAAGAAAAAGAAAATATCAAGAGGAAATTTAAATACCATTTATAATTATTTGATTTCCTGATAGACTATGTCTATCAAGCTCTGAGAAAATTGGGAGAGAGTAAGCCTTTGTTCTCACTGGCTATCTGTCTTACTGGTCACCCTGAGTTTTCAGTATGTGGAACAATCATTCATAGAAAATAAAACAGATCTGGGTTAAAATTCAAAATGATTCATTTTGCAGGCCTAATGGTACAGGCCTGAAATCACAGCACTCTGGGAGACTGAAGCTGGAGGATCACAAATTCAAGCCCAGCCTGACAACTTAGCAATTTGGTGAGATCATGTCTCAAAAATAAAAAAGTGAGCTGGGGATGTAGGTCAGTGGGAAGGTCCTGGGCTCCATCCCAGTACCACCACCACCAAAAGAAAGTCCATTTCAATAGTTAATCCTTTGCTGAGCTTAGACCTACCTATAAGGTGTGCCCAAGATACACGGTGAATGAATGCTAACGTTTTTAAAGTTAATTACAGTAAAAGACACATTGCTGTTAAACCCCCTCAAAATACTCCCTGCGTTTTAACACACTTATCCCATTGTTCCTGCCAGTTTCTGAAGCGGTTCCAGAAGTCCTCCTTCATGTCTTTACAATGTCTGATCAAAAGATGCAGTGAATGATGCTGCCACTTGCTACCAGACAGAAAGGCAGGCTTGTAAACAGCAGCATGGTGTGTCTTCGCCCACCTCTGGCACCTACCAGCTTGTGGCTCTCCCTCAAAGTCAAAATGATCACGAAGGGTAAATGTCTGGAATCTATTCAGGACAGTAAGGCAGCCGTGGGTGTGCAGCTACAGACACACAAAGACCTTCAGAACTGCCTCAGGAAGTTGCAAAAACTGGGGTAAATGTGGTTGGAGGGAGGGGAGTCCTTAGAGGGGCACGAATGGCAATGTGTCTTTTACTACAATGAAATTTTAAAAAATGTAAAATGACTATTTCTGTGACACCTCTTACATTTCAAATTGCTGCTGCCATGCCTCTGCTGGAATCCTCTGAGGGCTTCACACCGGCCTTGTCTAAATCGGGCGTCCGTGCTAACTCATGCTTGGATGGTGCGAGCTTCCTCGACAGTGCCCTTGCCAGACACTGGGGTTTCGTTCCTAACTCTTGCCCCTCCTGACCACCTGCACTCCGCCACTTGGTTCTTTCAGCTCAAGCTAACAAATAAATGCCCGTGGAACCACTCATCCCCCCCCTCCTTCGCCACTAGCCTGGCCTCGCCCGCCATGCCCTCCTCTTACCTAAGTGTGCACTTTGTTTGGGGTGTTCCACAAGACCCAACCTGACTGTCGGAGCCATGAGAGTTTTCCTAGCTGAACACCCGCAGCAGCTCTCCTTACTCACATTCGGGTCCATGCTAGTTAGCGAAGTGTCCAAGACCCTGCCAACCTGCTTCCCGAGCCCTGGCTGCGCCCTCACCCTCAGCCCCTCGGGCGTCAGTAGTTGGGGTGAGACTGCCGACACACATCTGGATACTGTGGTAAGTACAAGGAGCTGTGAGTTTTATTTTTATCCTTTGTCAGCTATTTTCTGAGGGTAAGTGTAATTTTCTTCCATCCAGTAAATATTTGTAGGGTATATACTATATGCCAAATGCTGCTGGTAAGATGGCTAAAAGGCAGATAAAAAGGATTTTATAACAAAAATAACAAACTAATTTTAGCTAGATCCTTAGCAGTGTCAGTTTTTAGAGTTACATATGACTTTACCATTCTTCAACAGAGATGTGGAGAATAACAGCTACCATTTGAAAAGTTGAGCTCTTTAACCAATCGCAGACCCATAGCTATACTCAATAGTTATTTAACGTAAGACTAGATATACAACAAGAAATAGGCTGTAAAAGAGGAAATGTTGCCTTTCTTTATAATTAAGAAATGAAGGGACTGGAGGAATAGCCCAGTGGTTAAAGTGCTTGCCTAGCAAGCTCAAGGGCCTGAGTTCGATTCCTAAGCACCACATAAGGTGTTCATACTCGGGAGGCATACTGGGGAAACTGAGGCTGGAGGATTGCTGTGTGTTCAAGGCTCCTTAGGGCTCCATAGTGAGTTCAGGACCAGCCTGGACTGCACAGTGAGACTGTCTCAAAAAAAAAAAAAAAAAAAGAATGATGAAGTTTTGTTTTTCTGAGCCAAGACCTTATTAAAGGTAGTCTAGGCTAGACTTGAACTTGAGAGCCTCCTGTCTCAGCCTCTCAGGTTACTGTTCTCTTTAGTCTAGATGGCTGAGTGTTGCCTAAAATGGTAGTTTATGGTCTCTTAATATTCACACTGACATAAAGAATAAAAGATGTGAGATGAATCTATGGTAGAATATAGGATGAATGCAGAGATCTTTTTAGATCATTTTGAAACCTGACAGTCTGAGTGAGATATTTTAAAATGTCCAGGGAGAGGGCATCTTCCAAAGGTCTCTGTCTCTCTGACCCCACCTCCCACCTACTGCTGAGGACTGAACAAGGGCTCTACCTCTGAACGTTTTATTTTTTTTAAGTAAAGTCATGCTAATTGGCTCATACTGGCCTCAAATTCGTGATCCTACAGCATGAGCCTCTTGAGTAACTGGGATTATAGGCATATACCACTGCATCCAGCAATAAGTCTATTTTTACCCAGAATGACAGTTAAATTCAGGCAATCATCCTATTTCAGTTATAGAATCAGTGTCTGTACAGTTTTCCGTAATAGTTACAGTAAAGTGAAAAGAGGTTTTTAGTAGTCCCTACGATTATTATTATTTTTTTAATGTAGAGAGTCTTGCTCTGTAGTCCAGATGGGTTCCGAACTCACTGTGTAGCCCAGGCTGGCCTTGAACTCATGGCAATCCTCCTGTCTCAGTTTAGCAAGTACTCCTATGATAATTTCAAAGACACTTCAGCTTGTATCGTATTATTCTTCCAAGGAACAATTCAATGTCATGATTACAATAAAGAATTCAAAACATTTTTAAGACTAGCATAACAGCCTGGTGGGAGGCTGAGGCAGAAGGATCACAGGTGTGAGTCCAGCATGGCAAACTTAGCAAGAGTCTGTCTCAAAAATCAAAACCAAGAGATGGCCTGGGGATGTAGCATAACGCAAAGGCCCTGAGTGCCATCTCTAGCATCACATGCACACACACACAAAGACTAGCTCAGTAAATTATAGTTTATTATTGCATTATTGGTTTCAGTAAGTGACTTAGCAGTTGAAACTGAGATGGAATCTAGTTTTTACATTCAGTTTTTTGTTTTTTTTTTTTTTTTTGAGACAGGGTCTCACTTTGTAGTCCAGGCTGTCCTCGAACTCATGGCAATTCCGCCTCAGCCTCCCAAGAGCTAAGTCCTATAGTACTCAGACTTCCTCAACTAGATAATATTAATTCTGGATTTAATAATACGTTTACATTTATTTATTTATTGTGGCTCTTGAGGCTTGTGGCCTGGGATTACAGGCACATGCCACCATGCCCGGTTTATGTGGTGCTGGAGAATGGAACTCAGCCCTGTGCTTGCTGGGCCTTAGACTCAATTTTTAAAAATATTAAATTATCTTAAAAAGGAGAATATGCATATGAACTCATACCTGAAGGAATGGTTTGTAAAACTGTCCTGGAACAGACTGTGGGAACTGGCCCTTTATGACATTCATTTCAAACTGTTTGTTTTGAGCGACAGTAGACACAGGTCACGTTGCAAACCAGCACACACTCATAGTGGCAGGTACTACAAAACAAAACAAAAAACAAATCTCATGAAAATACCCACATGCAATGCATTCTGGTGTTTCTTTACTTCCTTTTCAACAAAAAGATCTGTCACCAATGAGTCATAGCCTGTGATGTGTAAAGCAGTGCTAAGGGTGAGCCCACCAGCTAAATCGAGAGATTTCCCAGCCTAAAACTATTTCCATTCCCTCTAATTTAACAAATGAGAAATTCTGAGTAAGTTCTGGAATTTCCTCTCATTTTATCAGGGGTTCTGCTGTGTTTTTACTTCAGCAGTTTTCTTCCCTCGTTGGATATTTTTGCTTCCTGGGCTGTGTAGGAGAGATTGAGGGGACTACAGTCATGAAGATGATCAACGACTATGACAGAATATCCTTGGAATTTAGTGACCTGGGAGTGCATGTCTAACTCCTGTGAGGTCCTTCGTGGGTGTGTGGTTTTTTTTTAGTTCATTTTTTTTTTTTTGTACTGAAATTGAGCCCAGGTCTTTCACACTGAGCTACAAACTCAGCCCATTTTTTAAAATTTATCTTTGCTTTTGAGATAGGGTCTCCTCTGTTGCTAAGTTGCCCAGGGTGAGCGTCAACTTCCAATCCTCTTACCTCAGGTCTTCCAGAGTGCTGGAATCATAGGTGTGTGCCAATATGCCCTGCAGGCCCTTTATTAATAAGCCAGGTGACATTGGGTTTATCTAATATTGAGCATCCTTGAATTTATCCTTTTGTGCTACTTTGATCCTCCCAACAAAGGCTATGACATACACTAGGGGAGGAGGAGGGCATCACCTGGTGCCCCCTGCCATCCTGCTTTTCAGTCTGTACTAGTAAGATCCAGGGGCAACTACGATTATTCTAATTTTCCCCAAACTGAGAGTTATAAAACTAAGGACCTTCTTGTGACATTACTTGTTGGCCCTGGTGCAGCTCAGATCTCACTCCCAAGCTGACTCTCACCACCACGGTGAAGACCTCATTCCTTTGGGCTGCTTCCCTCTGGCCGCCTGCTCCCAGGAGTGCCTGTGTCCTTCACACTGACTCCCAGTTTTCTCGTTTTGCCCTTGCAGAGAACTAAGTCCTGTAGGTCTCAGGCTTCCTCAACTACATATTCAATATTAATTCTGGATTTAGTAAGATTTTTATATTTACTCGTATTTTTGTGGTACTAGGATTGAACCCAGGACTATATTCCCACCACATTTTTTAAATTTTTGATTTTGAGACAGGTCTTGCTCAATTGCCCAGATTGGGTTTGCATTTGTGATCCTCCTGCCTAGCCTCCTAGAGTGCTGGGATTACCGGTCTACACACTGGGCCTAGTTGATCAGAAGATTTAAATACCTGCTATATGGCAGCCTCGGTCATTAGGCTTTTGTTACCCTCCCTGCAAAGCAGTTCAGTAAAGCGATTGACCTGGAGAGGCCAGGTCTACAGGTCTTTCCATCTCAGTGGGAGAGGAAGAAACTCAATGGAGGTCCTAATGTGCAAGGAACACTGCCACCAATTCACATAATAATGTAAGTTCTAGGCCAGTCCCCCAGACTATATGGCCTTAAGAATCACCCAAACCAGGTGCAGGGCACACAACTGTAATCCCTCAGCTACTCAGGAGGAGGATCATAAGTTCAAGGGCAACCTGGGCAGCTTAGCTAGACCCTGTCTCCAAGTAAAAATGATTTGATGAAGTAGTTTGGTGGTAGAACACTTGCCTAAATTGGTCAGGCCTTGGGAAAAATAAAAAGGTCTGGAGAGGTAATGGATTGGAGGAGCACATGGCAAGCACACGTGAACCCCTTGGTTTGATCCCCAGTACCAAGGGGTAGGAGACCATCTCTGATGCCTGAGTATGCAGATTCTCTACCCTAGCCTTCTAACATGAGAATTTCTAGCAAAAGCTCCCTGTGTGTTTTAAGTAAGCACCCTAGGCAATTCTTATAATATGGGAGATTGTTTTCCTATTTCTGAAAGCAATAGGGAGATGTTGGGACTGGAAAACAGAGGAGCTTTTGTGGAAAAAAATTACATATATATGCCACATATCTATGCCAAAGGTGTCTTTCTCCAACTTTCTTAGGCAGTTCTGAAAATCCACATTATTTATAATATACGTGTAATCTTTTATTGATGTCAATTATATAAAGTTCATTTAAATCACTTGTTAACTTAGATATTAAAATACTTCTTCATGTTTAACATCACAAACTATCAACAATGGTATTAACTTAGAAATGAATTCCTAAAATGCTTTTTCTTCACTCAAACAATTGCACCCAAATTCACACGCATCTTCTGTAGCTCAGTGTTTATCATCATTGGAGCAACACTTAGGGTGACCTCACACTGGCCTTCTGCTCACTTAAGACACAGCATGTATTAAATTGAGTAGATTGTTGTCAGAAGAGATTTTATTGAATTTCAAGAACCATTTGTTAAATATTAGGGTTTTGGGGTTGTTTTTGCACTACTGGAGGTTGAACCCAAGACCTTGTGCTAGGTGACTGCTTTACCATGAAGCTATTTTCCAGTCCAGGACAGTTTTTATTCTCCCACTTATAATCTTATATCTCCTTATTGAATGATTACCTACAAGCCTACTAATAATGATCATATATATATAAAATATGCTTCCTTATTGTTGATACTGAGGATCAAGCCCTCACACTAAGTACATTCCCTGCCCATTTTTAGTGTTGATTTTGAGACATTTCACTAAATCATTGAGTTGCCCATGGTGGATTCATACTTGTGATCCTCCTGCCTCAGCCTCTCAGAGTGAGAGGATTTCCGGCCCACACCACAAGTCCAGTCCTGACGTCCATATATGTACAGCAATCTTATATACCCTCAGGGATGATTAATAAACTTGTTTTTGCCTGTTCCCTCCCCCCTTGATTTTATTAGGTAGCTTAAATTTTTTTTGACCTTACACCTAACACTAACTGTAATCCTAGCCCTAGCCATACACATGGCCCTAATCCTAACACTAATACTCAAGGGAACCCTGGACCTAGTCTTAAGCTTAGAGCTAACACTGTCCTTCACGATACCACTAGCCATAGGCCAATACATAGCCCTACAGGAAATCCTAACTCTAAAAAGAGCCCTAGCACCAATTTTTTTTTTTTTTTTTTTTTTTTTTTTTTTTTTTTTTTTTTTTTTTTTTTTTTTTTGAGACAGGGTCTCACTCTGCAGCCCAGGCTGGTCCTGAACTCACTATAGAGCCCAGGCTGGCCTTGGACTCACAGCAATCCTCTTGCTTCAGCTTCCCAAGTGCTATGATTACAGGCATGTACTACCATACCTGGCTGGGAAATTGAATTCAGGTACTTAGGGCTTGACTTAGCGCTTGCTAGACAAGCACTTTTAACCCGAGCCATTTCTCCAGCCCCATTAGTTTTTGTAACAGAAAACTGCTATTGCTTTGGGTTGCTTCAAGATATCTTGTCTTGTCTTCTTGAAGAGTACTTTGTTCAAAAATGACAAAGCAAAAACAAAAATATAAAGTAACTTTTTCTAGATGTTATACTTTTTTAAAAATTTTCATTTCCTCTTCTGGCATATATGGTATGTGTTAGGACTTAAGAACTTTGGCAGCTAAACCCAACTTCAAATCCCTGGGGAAGTTAAATTGTACCCAGTATTTTCTATTTCTCATGCTAGAAGGCAGGTAGGGATGGTACCTGTACCTTTTGGTTATTTAGTGTTGAAATAATAAATTGTATGACAGTCCAGGGCTGCTCTTTGTGGTTGATGACTTAGTTGTCATTCAAATTTGTCTGTAATTGCAAATTGGGCTTTATTTATTTATTTTACTAATTTATTTACCAGTTTATTTGAGCCCTGGGCCATCAAACTGAGATACATCCCCAGCCCATTATTTTTATTTTTGACTTTGAGACAGGGTCTTGCTAAGATACTAAGTTGCACAGGCTGGGCTCAAACTTGTGATCCACCTGCCTCAGCCTCCCTAAGTGCTGAGAATACAGGCCTGCACTACCAGGCTCTACTATAAGTTAAGATTTTAATGGGAAGTAGTGTTGGGTTGATTGCCTTAAAGACATTAATAACATTGTCTGTGGCTGCAAAATGTCTGTTCCATAATTCATGGTGCTGACATTTGTCAAGTGAAGACATGTTTCACATGTCTACAAACTTTTTTTTTCCTTTTGTTAGACAGGGTCCCCTTCTGTAATCCAGGTTGGTCCTGAATTCACTATGTAGCCCAGACTGGCCTTGAATTCACAGCAGTCCTTCTGCCTCAGCCTCCCGAGTATTGGGATTACAGGGCACATCATGCCTACCTAATTTCTGTGGTACTGGGGAACTGAACTCAGGGCCTTGCACGTGCTAGGCAAGTGCTCTAACTACTGGGCTATGCCCCCTAGTTCCCTACAAACTTTCTTTTTTTAAAGTCTGTGGATGTTACGGTAGTGATTAAAACAAGAATTTATGTAAAAGTATGGAGTTCAATTATTTTGTCATTTGCATTTTCCTAATGCACAGAAACTGAAACTGCTCTCAAGGTGAGAAGCAGTTTTAAGCTGAGTTAATTTGTGGGTCATCAAGTCTCGTCAATAAGCAGGTTGCTAAGAAGGGTTCAGAGAATGAAGTGGGTGACAGCCTGTAGAATGGCCAAACACAAGCACACATGCCATAGGTGGAGTGGCGGGGGCAGTGCCTGCGAGACTCTCAGAAGAAGACTTGGAGGAAGTTAGCTTTCTTGAATCCTGCGTGTGTGCTGCATGCATGCATGCGTGTGTGCGTGTGTGTAGAAGACAATGCAGCTGTGTGTTAGCACATCCGTAGGAGTCTGTTCTCTCATCCAGAAGGACAGTTTTATGTTGGTTGCAGGTGTACAGTTAAACTTAGAAAACGAAATCACTCTTGCCAAAATTACCAGCTCATCAGAACTAATGAGTAAAGGGGAGTATTACAGATTTTGTTACTAATTCTAAAGCACCTTTACATTAAGAATAATAATAAAAAAAACAAAACAAATGTAATCCATTTAAGTAAAGCAGAAGCCCAATGCTAAGGAAGTTTCTCGTTCTCTTCCCTAACACCAACAGCTGTAATTCTGGGAAGAAAGCAGATAATTCAAAGCTGTGGTAGGGAATTTGGACTCAAGGAAAAGACATAAATTTGGAAAGACAAGGGCTGGGGCAGAGCTCAGTGATGAGTGTGCGGGCATAAGAAACATGAGGTCTCAGGTCTGATCCCCAGCATCCCATACTATCTGGACGTGGCGCACGCCTGTAATTACACCATTCGAGACTGAGGCAGGAGGGCTGCCATGAGTTCTAGGTCAGCCTATGCTACACAGTGAGTTCAGGACTCGCTGAACTACAGTGAGACCCCTTGATCCAAAAAAAAAAAGGCACAGGGGCTAGGGTACAGCCTACTGGTTAGAGCACTTGCTTTGTGTGGGCAGGCCTTGGGTTCAATTCCCCAGCACCACATCAAAATTAGCCAGGCTTGGTGACACATACCTGTAATCTCAGCACCCAGGAGGCTGAAACAGAACTGCTATGAGTTTGAGGCCAGCCTGGGCTATATACTGAATTTATGACTGGTTTGAACTAAAAAATAAGAACTTGTCTCAAAAAAAGCCAGTAGAAATTACCTTAATAGGGTTGCAAACACCATTTGCTATTGTAAAACACAAATGAAAAGCCTGTTTGAAATGAGAACTGGTGCATTACAAGTTACTGGAGAAAGGAACCCACTAAGCTAGTATTTTAAGTGTTCCACTGGATTTTATATATGTACACTTGCTATCTCTCCCTCATATTTCTTCTGAAATATAGCATTAAAAAAGTGTTAAGCCAAGACTAGAAGCAGAGGCCTGTAATCTCAGCACTCTGGAAGACTGAGGCGGGAAGACTGACTGTAAATTCAAGCCCATTCTGGGCAATTTAGCAACTTAGACCCTGTCTCAAAATCTAAAACTAAGAAGGAAAAAAACAGGGCCAGGGTTATAGCTAAATGTGAAGGCCCTGATTTTGAGCTCCAGTACCCAAGTCCCAAAACCAAAAAAACAAACAAAAAGTTAGAATAAACTAAACAGCCACAACACATCTAGATCATAGTAGAAACTGAAGGGGGAATACCCCATAAAGGCATTTTCTGTTTGGGGTATCAGCCAGCACATGCAAAAGCACAGCAAATAAACCCACAGCACAGAAGGCTGGAGGGGGCATACAAAAGAACAAAGAACTTACTGTCTCCAACTTGCAGTCCTTCTGCCTCAGGTAACCAGAGTTTAAACTTGTCTTCCAGATGATGACATTAACGAACATTTCTACTACATTAACACCAGCTATTGCTCTGTGGGGAAGTGATTCATATTTCTTATTAACCAACCCAAAGGAAATCCTAAGGGGAAAAATTATGGCATATGTTTTATTTTCCCTGAAAAAAATCAAAGTGCTATTATAAAATAGTCACAGTAATTAATAAAACGTTTATACTAAAGCCCAATGGCTTTATGAATTTTTAAAAATTTTTTCCAGGAAGATATTGATAATAAAATTAGCAGTAAGTTCATACTATCCACTTAAATGGTAATAGTGATGCTGACTGCAAAACAAGTAATCCAGTTAGCTGATCTAAAATATTTTCTGTATAGGAAAGTCCATTTACAATGGGATTTTACCTCTCAAAACACCTATGCTTTATGATATTCAAGGTAAACTACTGAAATATTAATCGTAGCCAGTTCTCAGCAGGGAGATTATAGGATATTTACATATTATTCACCTTATAAATATGGGACAACAGTCATACACTGTTTACGATCAAGAAAAGGGTCATTTTAAGAAATAAAACTTCGGGTGGAGAAATAACCTCAGTGGTCGAGTGCTTGCCTAGCATACATAAGCCCTGGAGTCAATTCTGGGCACTGCAAACAAAACGCGGAGAGGGGTAAAGGCCACCATCTACCAATAAATCTTAGATATCCTTCACTTCTGTTTCGTCCCAATTTCGCATTTTACAAAGAAATACTAGTACAACTCAGACTCAGAGGCATTCACTTAGAGACTTAAACTGCTTTTTTAAAATTTACCTTTTCCGTGGTAGTGGGTATAGAGCCGAGGACCTTCACGTGGTCATGAACTTGAATTTTATCCCCAACCCATTTCTGATTTTGAGACAGGGTCTAAAAAAGTTGCAAACTGGCCCCGACTTTAACAACAGAAAACAAATTTCGAATTTCTTCTCCATGTTTATGCACCAAAAACTTGTCCAACCGGCTCCATACTCTTTATCCCAACCAGAAATCCTTCTCCCTCCAATATCCTCCCACTTCTCGTCCTCCTTTCTCCTGTCCTGGGTTCCTCACTCCTCCCATAAGCCCCGAGCCCACCGTCCTCTCTTGTGCATACTCATTCTACAAAAGAAGTACGAAGTATGTCTTGTGAGGTTCGACGTTTTAAATCTGAACGCTTTCACTTGAATTCAGTGACATTTCCTTCGTTGTGTCGTTTTGGGGGGCTGGCTTTAGTTCTTTAACTCCCCACAGCGCCGAAGGCCATTACCGGGGCGGGAGGACCTACGGAAGCCGGGACGGCGACCCAGGCCCGGAACCCCTGAGGCCGAGCGGAGGGGCTGCAAAGTCCAACCCGCAACCTTCGCTTTAGAGACTCTGGGGATGAAACGGCTGGGTGGCAGCGCGGCGAGGGGGCTCCGGGCGCCCCACGCAGCCTCCCCCCGCTCCCCCAACTGCGCCGGGTGGCAGCGCTGCGTGACGGCTCCGAGCCGCGCGCCCGCCCGCGCGGACACTCGGCGCCCTTAGCCCGGTTTCCCGCACCTGGACGACGAGGCGCCACCCCTTCTTGCAGACTCCAGGCGGAGGCCAGAGTCGCCGACTGCCACGACGCGACTGCCACGTCAGGGCGACTTCACAAACCCGGCGAGGACGGGTGACGCGGGGCGGCGGCCGCCTCCGGGGGCTGGCCCTGAGGCCGGACGCGCAGGCCGACCTGCAGGCGCCGCCCGCGCCCGCTTCCGCGACGCCCAGCTCGGCGCCGCGGCGCGCGCGGCCGCGGAGGAGGCGGGGCCCCCCGTGCGCGCGCGCGCCCGCGCCCCGCCTCCCGCGCGCAGTCCCCGCTGCGCTCGGCCAGGCCCGGACGGCCCGCGCCGCGCTGCCGGCATCCCCGAGCCGCGGCGCTGACCGGCCATGGAGGCCCGCTACAACCTGAAGAGCCCGGGTGAGTAGGGCGCGCGGCGGGGGCGGTGGGGGCGGCGGGGGCGGGCGCGGCCGGGCGACCCTGGGCTCCGGGCGCCGCGCCGCGTCCCTTCGCGCCCGCGCCCCGGGGCGAGCGCTCTACGCGAGACCGCCGCTCGCCGGGGGGAGCAGGCCGCAGGGCGGGGCGCCGGGGACGCCGCTGCCGGTCCCGGGTCCCCTGCTGCGCTGTCCTTCGCCAGGGACCGCCGGGTCCGGAACGCGCGCCGGGGCAAAAGGACTAAGAGGATTTATGCGGGAGGGCTCGGGGGCCCCCGAGCTGGACCTGCATCCTGAATTCTGTCGCGATCCCTGCACCCTTGCTCTGGCGCTGCCATCGTGTGAGAGGGTTTGTCGTTTCGGTACCCCGTTTGCCGCAATCGGGGCGAATACAATTACAGACCTAAAGGAAATGTTCCGTACCTAAACCAGTTAACCCAGGAACTCGGTGAGCCATTCGGGGATTTGGGAGCGAACCGTGGTTATGGCCCAGCGGCCTATTGTGATACATATCTGAACAGTCATAAAGATTTTCTTAACTGCTTTATTTCAGAACAGCCCGAACAATCTTAGCCTTGGGTCATTTTCTGGTGCACTGCTCCAGAAAAGCCTCGGAATAGTTCTAGAGCAGAGAATTTAGATATTCCGAGGGCTGTCAGAACAAGAGATGTCTTTAGGGGACCAGCTGTGTACAGTCAGTCACAACATTTTGGGGACTGTGGACCCCTTTGAAGATCTGGCGAAGGCCATGTGTGGCCTCTGGAAAAACATTGATACATACAGTTCATTTTCAGTGGTTCATAACTCCTTATCCATTCCCCCACTTTTAAGGAAGAAAGAGATCAAAGAAAACAAGGGGAAAAACCCTTTTTTACTTTTTTAAGATTCTGCGATAGAATGAATTTCTTAGGCTGTAGTAGACTTAAGTAAAACTGGTGAAATTCTGTGGTGACTCATTCAGTTGGTTCCACAGGACGGCAGCTTAATGGAACAGTGCTTTGTGAAATTTGAGACGGACAACTGGTGTGTCCCGAGGGATTCTTGTCAAAGGATGTTGCTTAACTTTGATAGGCTAGCATAGCTGTGATTATGATAAGCTTTAAAAGTTCTTCAGAGTATGTGACCCACTGTAAGCTTTGCTTGGTGTCATAAATTGCATCCTCTTTTTTGGTTTCATTTCCTCACAGGTGGAGTTACTGTTCTAAAAACGTTTAACATTTTTTTCTTGTTGTTATTGTGTGAGTCCTTGGCGTTCATGAAGGAGCCAGGTTAGATGAGATACGGGATTTATTGGAAATGCGCCCGACCTTTGTTTCCTTCTCAGACTTTTGATGTGTTCAGTCATACCTTGTGAAAGAAAGTAATTAAAAAACACCACATATCCTGTCTGATGTGGAGTTGTCTAAATGTATGGGTGGGAAAATTAAGTGAAGATAGTATATCTGATTAAAGGCCAATGTACTAGCATGTATGAATAGTAAATTTGTTAATTTCCTAGGTAGGAAAACATTTTTTCTGTACGATTTTTCTGGAATGGACTTAACGATCGTAGGGCCACTGTATAGGGCCACCTTGTAACCTCTGATTAGCCTGTCAGTTTGGATCAAGCCCCCTTGGGCTTGTTTTGCTGTCTTCTGGCCAAGGTGACAGGTTCTATGGGCCTATACAGGGAAGCCTGTGTATAGAACCTCCAGGGCAGCCTGTGGAGGGGCCTATGGATGTGTGCAGCAGGTGATGGAAGCAGAGGAGACTGCTGTGAAGGTGCCTGCTGTTCCTGCCAGACTTAAGATTTAGTGCACTGTGGAGCTCAGGCTGGCCTTGAACTCACAGCAATCCTCCTACCTCAGCCTCCTGAGTGCTGGGATTTCAGGCATTCTCCACCATGCTGGGGAATCAAATTTAGGGCCTTGCACTTACTAGGCAAGCGCTCTAACTGCTGAGCTATTCCCCCAGCCCCTCTGTCCATACTCTTGGCATCAATCGCACCTTCACACTCACTGTTCCAAGCTTTACTGTGCAACCTAGACAGACCCTTTTTCTGAGCTGTTAATACATGTGAGTAGAATTTACTGGTGACTTGCTGTCTTCACCAGATCTCCCGTAGATTGCAAAAAAAATCTCTACAAGGTCTCAAACCAAACTCACCATCCCCAGTTTTGCTCCTCATCCTAATATTCCTTATCCTAGGAACTGACAGAACTAAGTTGCCTATGTGAGTCTTTTTTCAGTACTGGGGATTGAACACCAGGACTTGCTCCTGCTTGGCAAGTGCTCTACCACTGAGCTACGTCCCTAGTCCTAGCGTCGTATTGGCCAATTCCTTTGCTATACTCCTAACCTGAAAACAATGCACAAATAAACATACATATATGTGTGCACATGGACAAACCTGTGCACACTGATGCACATAATCAGTCACTGTTGTCACCAAGTCACTTAAAGTATAACTGAAACTGACTAGATGACTCCTCAAATTAAAAAAAACAATTCAGTAGGGGCCCTGATGGCTGTGTGAAGAGTCCAGAATAAACTGCATGATTTGGCCTTTGGACAGCTCCGGGTTTGGCTTGCCAGTGCCCACCTCACCAGCCCCATCACGCACCGCAGTCTTGCTTGTCTGTTGACTATCCATTCCTTTTTGCCTGCACCACTCTAGATGGAATCGCCTTTTCACTTGAGTACCGTGGCTCCCATGGAATGCTTTCCATTTAATCCTCCTGAATTTGTATTCATTCTTCAGGCATTTTTAAGGCATTTTGGCCTTTGTCGTAACCCCAGGCAGACTGATATAGTCCCTGCACTTCTACATACCTCATCAGTGTTACATACTGTGTTGTAATTGTTCTCGTGTCTTTCTCTTTTTGCTGAGTTTATTGATAGCAGGAAGCAATTTTGTTCATTTTCTGCCTCCAAGACTCTTCAAATGTTTGCTGTATGGATACGTCTGCAGGGTCTTTGTGGCAGAAACATCAGTCCTTAAATATCTGTGTATGTATCTTCATGATGGGAGTTGGAAGAGATAGTCGGGGAGCATCGCTGGGGTTCACATCCTCAGCCTACCTTCTTCCCTTATTTCACTCTTTGGGAATTGCTGACACCACGATAATTTGCATTCCAAGAGAATTTGATGTTTGGGAGACAGTGACCTGTGAAAGGTCCTTTTACTTGTAGCTGGGTGTTGTCTCCAGAACTCAGTGAGCTATCCTGGACATGTGAAGAGTCCTGTGCGGTCCCATGGAACCCAGGGCTTTGATCCACAGCGACCTGTTCCCCAGGAAGAGGATTAAAAAGGGCAGCCTGTGGGTGACATCTTGCCCCCTTCCTGACTTCCCCTTCCTCATCACATTTAAGTGGGTTCTGTGGGATAATCTTGCAAAGCGGTGACAAGGCCTAGAACAAACAAGTTTCCTCTCTAGCCTGTGGAAGCAGGGGTGAGAAGGAGTAGGTTGTTTTAGCCCTGATTGCCAGGTAGCACTTTGAACCTTGCTGTTTTCCTCAGGAGCCAGTGGATCCAAGCCACAAGATGTACAGCTTATGCTGGGGCCTGGTTTAGGACCGGGGAGAACCCCTGGAAAGGCCTCATTCCAGTTGTGAGTGAGTGAGTGTGTGTGTGTGTGTGTGTGTGTGTGTGTGTGTGTGTAATTAAACCCAGGACCTCAGGAATGCTAGGCAAGTAATCTACTACAGAGCTACATCCCTATTCTTTCTAGTCCATTTTTTAAACTTTTATAACTCATGACCTGGAGAAAAGCAGAAGTGAAAAGAAAGAGAGATGTGAATAAGTTACTGGCTTACATTTGATAGACGTAAACATGGAGCTGCAGTAATGATGAATGACATGCTCAGTGATGTAGAATGACAAAATGTCAGAGCTAGAGTTTTCATGCCATTCATGCCCTTTTCTTTTTCTCTAAAGTCATATGTTACTTTTGAAAAATATTGTGAAAACACTAGACTAGTCTCATCTATTGCAGCACTGTTTGGTGATTCTTTTGTTTTTTTTTTTTTTTGGGGGGGGGGGGCGGACAAGGTCTCACTGTAGTTCAAGCTGGTCCTGAATTCACTACATAGCCCACGGTAGCCTCGAACTCATGATAATCCTTCTGCTTTAGTCTTCCGAGTGCTGGGATTGCAGACTAGTATGTAGTGCTGGACAGTCAAACCGGGGCCTTGAGCTTCCTAGGCAAGGGCTCTCATCACTGAGCTTAGGCCCAAGCCCTTCTAACTGCTGATTTTGCTTTCTCCCTGGCTTTACCAGCCTACTCTAGTATCCTGATTTTTTTTTTTTCACATGACTTGAGGTGAGGTTGGGATATGGCGCACAGATCAAAGGATTGAACTTTGAGAGCCAGTAGAGAAGGAAAGAGGGCACAGATAACAAATAGGATTGAGGATTGCCAGGCTTCCAGGGCACCCTGCTGATGGTCACTGGGGCTGAGATGAAAGGCCATGCTGTTAACTGACTGAGAGCAGGAGTGAGAATAGGTTGAAGCCATCGTAGGGATTAGGTGGAAAGAATGGGCTGGTGGCTTGCCAGAAGAAATATAGACATTTCAGGTGGCCTTGTGTCATGATGAAGTGGATGATCACTCTATAATGGCATGGATGTGCCAGTATCTGTGATTTTTTTTTTTAACAGTAGTGCTTAACTGTTTGAGTAAGAAGATAGTTGGATCGGCCAGAGTGGAATTTTATTAGGGGGAGTGTGCCCTTCTAAGGACCAAGGGGGATGGGTAACAGAAGTGAAAATAGGTGGGAGAGGTAAAGAAAGTTGTGGAATCAGTGGGCTGCAGGTTTTAAATAAGCTGAATAGTCATTTTTGAAAAGAAATTTATTTAGGGCTGTGGGAAGTCAGTGAAATCTGACGATGGCCCCATTAAGTTAATGCAAGTTGGTGAGTAGAAAGGCCCCAAGGTTGAGATACAGGCAGTTTATTTCTCACTGAGTCTGAGCTCCAGAGGACATATTTTTGTTAACACAGACCTTTTAACAGGTAGAGTCAGACTGCCTCTGTTGGGATCCCAGCTGTGTCATTTCCTAGCTCCATGACCTTGAGCAAATTTCATAATCCCCATGTTTAAGTTTCCTTATCTGGAAAGCAGGGATTAAAACAGCATTAATCTAAAATCGTAGTGTTGTTTTGAGGATAAAATGAGTTAATATTTTCAAAGCATAAATGCTACTCTATAGGAAGTATGTATAAATACTTAATAAATACAAATGGTTTTGTCCGTATCTCTCTAGTTTGCGGAGCAGCTTTGCACAGTACGCCGTCCAGCTGCTGCCCGGCCAGCATTTTCTCCTCCTTCCCCTTCATTGCTCCTACCCCATTCGTAAACCTCTGCTACATGCTCGGCTGAACTACACATTTCTCATTGAAGCATATACTTTTTCATAGGCTTGTGAGTCTGCTAATCCTTCAGGGAAGTATATTTTAAAATCTCTCCTTTGTGAATTTTATTTTAGCTGTTAAACGTTTAATGAAAGAAGCAGCAGAATTGAAAGACCCAACAGATCATTACCATGCGCAGCCTTTAGAGGTCAGTTCTTCACATGCATTTTTATACTTTACTACATAAGATCAGTTCTTTAAAATTGATTTTTCATTGTTTTGAATCATTACAGATATACTTGATATAGTTTACTATCTACTTTATTTCCTGAGTTGCATTAACTTTTAGAAACAGACGGCTTGGATGAAGCCGATTTCTGATCTCTGTAAGTGGGTCTCAGATACCTAGTTGGTGTTAGGTCTTGAGTATGACACAGGAGAAGCGGAAAGAATACCAGACCCTAGAGTTTGGAAGACTCAGGCCCTTGAGGGGTCTCTGCAGCTCTCTCGAGTGTTTTGCACAAACATCTCTACCTCTCTTCAGTCTTCTCATCTGTCAAAGGAGAGAATTTAAATGTGCCCAGTCAGGTTCTCATAGCACTAATGAGGATAAAAATGTAGTAGTATATGTGCAAGCATTTTCCTAGCTGAGATACACTGTAAGATGATGTTAGTAGCATATGCATTGATATTACTGGCCATTTATAAGTTACAAAGGATAATTTTTAAAAATGTGTTAATGTAACCCACATTTATAATAATTATTTGATTACATGATAATTATCACTGATTGGTATAGTTTCAAGGATTAATTTCTAGTTTAATTAAATCTATAATCAGATTTAAAATGTATAACAGTGCTTTGAAGTTTTTAATGCATTTGTCTAAAAAGGATTTTAGGTCTTATGAGACATAAAACTTGAGGTTTCATTTATACCTTTTATTCTCAAGACATTTTGTGCATTAGAAACTTTTCTAGCCGTAATATAAAATATTTGATTTTTTCTAGCTGTTATTTCTGATATTCCTATTGATGAAAATAATCAAACTGCTTAATGTTATTAATTTCTGTGGATCACTGTTTTTGTTTAGGACAACCTTTTTGAATGGCACTTCACAGTTAGAGGGCCCCCCGATTCTGATTTCGATGGAGGAGTTTATCATGGACGAATAATACTGCCACCAGAGTATCCCATGAAACCACCAAGCATTATTCTGCTAACGGTAAGAGTTTTTGGATTTTTGGAATGCTTGTGATTGAACTTTCTCTGGTGGCTATAAAATATACTCAGATACTATTGTCATTGAGAAATAAAGTAGAACATTGTTATTATTTTGCCTTGGGAAGCCAGGCCTGGTAGGTTTTTTACTTTCAAAAAGAAGTTCTAGGAAGCTGCTGCATCTAAGAAGTGCTGGAGATACTAATGAATGCATAAATGCCCTAGCATGGTCATTAAGGGTCTACATTAATGTTGCAAAAGCATGGGCAGAACGCCTGGCACGCGGTGAAAGCACGGTTGTGCAGTGTATCCTTAGTCATGTCATCTGCTTCAGTGTTCCACCTTTCTACTCTTCCTCAGTTTCCTCCTCTTCACATAAGAACCTGTCCCATTGAATTGGTGTGGAATTAAATGTTGGTGAAGTTCTTAGAATAGACTCTGACACAGAATCCTTAATAAATGTTAGCTATTTTATCATAATTTATATCTCAGAACTTCTCTCCATCTTTACTCATTTTCATGTGAAGGGAAACTGTTGATCTAATTCCTTTCTTCATTGTCAAGCTTTTCATCTCTCATTTCCTTTCATTTTTATATGGTTAATTCTCCCCTAACCTTGAAAACCACAAAAACAAACCTTTCTGTGTCTGTGTCTGTGGCCACTTTTAAGCTGCTCCTGTTTTTGTCTGAAAAGTCCTTGCTGTAGCATGGCCTGTGGCAGTCTGGCTTGCACCCCTAGCACTCTGCTGAAGTATGCCAGTCTCAGAGAGCAGTTTGCTAAATCCTATTTCCTTTTCCTGGTTTTCACCCTGTTCATCTAAGTTACCTGACCCACAAGGTAGCAGATGGTGAAATAAAAGGTATTAATAACTAGCAAATTAATGCAGCTTTGACCTGTGTTTGATATATTGGAAAGAGCGTTTTTTTTTTTTGTTTGTTTTTGTTTTTGTTTTTAGCACACAGACCTGGAATCTGAGCAGTACTCTTTGAGTGCGGTTACATGCTGTCTTTGAGATAGGAGGCTGAGGCAGGAGGATTGCCTAGACTATAATGTGAGACCTTGGCCTCCCTTTCTCAAAGAGAGAGAGAGAGAGAGAGAGGGAGGGGGAGGGAGGAAGAGAGAGAGGGAGAGGGGAAAGAGAGAGAGAGAGAGAGAGAGTGAGTTATCTGTGAAAAGATTTGTGGATGGTAAATACAATCCCACTATAACATTCCTGGCATACAGAAGCTGCCTAATGAATATTAGGGAGTACTGAGAGTTGTTAATGGGGGCAGGAAGACTGGAGCAGAGTCCTGGTGGCCTCCTGCTGTGTCAGCAGTCCCTTGGTTCATTTGCTAGATGATGGGAAGAGCCAGGTGGTGTGGAGGGAGGGACTGGTGTGTGCGGAGGGAGGTGGGGGGAGTGTAGTTGGCAGCAGCTCTTCACCAAGTACAGAAACATTTCAATAGGTAATTAATGGTGGGTCATATTTATCACAATGAAAACCAGCCCTGACATCCTGATACTCAATTTTGCACTCTCTCGGCTCACTTTCTCTCCTCGAAAAGCCTTTTTCAATTTTTATTCCACAGATATTTCTTAAATACATGTCATGTCCAGGCCTATGGGTGCAGCAGAGAATAAGTTAGGTCTCTGGCCCAGTGGAACATACATATTAACTCTGTGCCTCTTCGTCCTCGCTCTCTTCCTAAATATTCTGCCTGTTCGGATTTTAGCTGTTTTCTCTTGTCTAGAAGATGGATGGCATCAATGTTCACCTCTGCAAAGAGCGGTACCAAATATATGCATGTCTTTTTGGTAGGCATTTCTGCCTACCTGCTAGACATCAGTCACTCACCTACCAGGCCATCAGATCCTTGTGCAGACTGACATTGTTATCTGTAATCTACCTCTTCTCTACTTCTGTCTTACTAAGTGCATCATCCTTTCTGAAATCACTCTTACCTTAGAACCTCTCTTTCCATTCCCTTTATGTCAATCCAGTCAGGTGACATAGTCCTTAAATTCCTAGCCTCTCATGTGTCTTCTCTTTAAAAGCCTTTTTTAGCCTACCTCTGTACTATATATAGAGGAGGGAATCAGTACATCTTTACATATTCATTATTTAGATTTAAGTTGTACAACCCGTTTTTTGACAAGATGCTAATACAACTTCTAAAAATAGCTTTTATTCATTTAACATTCATCAGATATTTTTGGAGTATCTGTAAGAGGACAAAAATCTGTGTCCCCTTGGAGTTATATTCTTTTAAAAAATCTTTAAAATTATTATATATATAAACATAAAATATATTTTTTAGAAAATATAAAATAGTAAAAACACCTATTTTTATTTTTATTGTTTCTTTCTAAGGCTAATGGGAGATTTGAAGTGGGCAAAAAAATCTGTTTGAGCATCTCAGGACATCATCCTGAGACTTGGCAGCCTTCATGGAGTAGTAAGTATTTATTAATAAGGAATTTAAATCTTTATATATAACTTTATTCATTTATCAGTAATGAGTGATAATGCATGCAGCATAGAAACTTTTGGGTAAATAATTTGATATTATTGACTAAGGAATGTGCTTTTCCATACCTGGATTTTTGCCAGCCTTTTAAAGCAGCTCCACTACTTAAACCTCTTCTATGAAACTGTCAAGTCTTGTTAAGTTTTGTTTTGTTTTTTCTATTTTCCCAGAGTAAACTCATTTCCTTTTACAAAGTAACTTCAATTGCTGTTCACTTTTTTGTTTCAGTAAGGACAGCGTTATTAGCCATCATTGGGTTTATGCCGACAAAAGGAGAGGGAGCCATAGGTTCCCTAGATTACACTCCTGAGGAAAGAAGGGCCCTTGCCAAAAAGTAAGTTGTGCATTTTATCCTTTCCAGTGCTTTTTGTGGGTAGTGGCTGGCTAGGAAGCACCTTTATGAGTGACCACGGCTAGAGGATGTGGTCTTACCTTTGCTATAACAGAAATCCCGTTCTGTTGATTTTCTTGGGGAGATCAAACTCTTTATAGTTAGTTATGCACATACTCATGCATGTATACACACACATCTATTTTTATTTTTAAATTTTTTTTCTTTTTTTTGTGCTGGGGTGGAGGTGGATCCCAGGGACAAACCTATATTAGGCAAGTACTCTACTGGAAACTGCAGTCCCAACTCTGCTGTCTGCTATATATCATTTTGTAAAAATATTTGATATTTCATTAAGGATTGAGGCAGGAGATTGCATGTGTTCAAGGCCAGCCTGGGCTACACAGTGAGTTCAGGACCAGTCTGGACTGCAGAGACAGACCTTGTCTCAAAAAAAAAAAAAATTATTTTACTACAGTAAGAGATATATTCTCTTAGAAAATATTACTGGTTGACTCCACTCACAGCATTATAGATGAAAAAGAACCAGAGCAATTATCTATGTGTAGTTTTCCTAAGGTTTAATAGGCCTTAATGGTAGGCAGGGAGGGAATCTTACTTTATCCATCTTTGTGTTACAGGGTATCTGGATATGTAGCTCGTTGCTAGTATTCAATAAATGAGCTAGAAAAAAAAATGAAGGAGGTTATTATCAAGCTGTGATTACCTGGTGTTAATTGTTTTCTCTTATTCCAGTTGGATTTTTGTTTACATAACTGAGATTATTCAATTCCCTTGAGAGCCTTTAAAAAGCTGAGATCTAATTCTTGATTTTGATAATTTTCCTGTCCTTTATTCTGCTGCTTCGCTTTAGACAGATTGTGTTAGTTAAATTATGGCCTATTTTGCCCTCCTACCTACTGCCCAAAGTAGACCCTCCACAGATGTTTGCTAGCAGGCCTGGCTAATGTCTGAAAGATCTGGTAGACACTCTGGCCTTATCAGAACTTTTTATTTTTAAATTTTATTCCCAAATTCTGGAGTTATATTTTACGTGCAGCTACTGGCCATGGATTAAAATATGTGCTTTGCATGTATAGTATTTTTGATTTCCTATGTTTTGACTTTCTATCTGGATAATTTTATACAGTTGACTTTATGTACAAGATTTTTAAAAAATGGACTTGGTTTCTTATTAATCTAGGTTTCTCAGTGTTTATATTCTATGTTATCAGCCTATGATAGAGTCCCTATTAGAAATGATTTTGCATTTAGCTATGGTAGCCTACTAATCTTGAAGATGAATATATTAAGAATAAGCGCTCTCCTTTAAAGCTTATCTGACTTCTGAGTTTAAAGCGAATATATTCTAATGAAATATGAACAACAATGCAGCTTCTGGTGAAACAAAAATATAATTAATGTTATTTTACAATTTTTATAAGATAACATTTTGTAAATTTAAATAGCAAGTTCTACAAAACCTGAGTCTTTTGAATTATGTTGATGTAGAAGTACTCAAAGAATAGTTCATTATATTTTTATTTTTTTCCAAGACTAGGGGTTGAATCTTGGACCTAGCACATGCTAAGCAAGTGCTGTATCTTGAGCCATATCCCAGGCCTAAAAACAAATTTTAGAAAGTTTGGCAGTGTAAATACATGTGATTATGCATATTTACTTTTAGTCATTTAAATTCTCATAGGACTCTTGTGAGCTTTCGGGTACTTGTGGGCCCACTTGTAATGCAAGTGGGACAGTGGAAAACAAATATATCTAAGGAAATAAATGAGTTCATTGGTTTATCTTGAGTCTGTATTTAATGTGATCAGTGATAGATTCACTCTTAGTGTTTTCCACAAAATATTCTAAGTCTCAAGTTATACTCCTATTTCAATAAACAGTATTTGCAAATTTCAAGAAATATTTCTAAAGTCTAATTTTAGTTGCCTTTACTGTTTTATGTATTTCTGTTAAGAGATAATTTGAGCTTTATAATGGACCTTTTTCACAAGTTTTAATAGGCTTATGTGTGATCTTAAGGAAAATCCATAGATAATTTGTATCTAAAGCTTAATTTTCTTTAGTTTATTGAATAAATGGAATCTAAGGCCTTGACTTTTTTTAATGCCATGTTAAATTAGATATATAATCAAAACTATACTTACTGCCTTAATTGTCTAATTGACAGCATGTAGATGAGTGTGATGTAGAATCATCCAGTGTTTAAATGTAATCATTCAAGAGTTGAGTATCTTAAGAGGAAATTAACATCCAACTATGTGATTTGTGCTTATCTAACAAAATTGTTTCCTCCCAGATCACAAGATTTCTGTTGTGAAGGATGTGGCTCTACCATGAAGGATGTCCTGTTGCCTTTAAAATCTGGTAGCGACTCAAGCCAGGCTGACCAGGAAGCCAAGGAACTGGCAAGACAAATCAGTTTTAAGGTACCATAAAATACTGAATAAATTCTAATTATCTAGTCTTTTTTTAAAATTACTGAATTCTGGGTAAAAAGAAAGCAGTATAGTTCTATTGCAGTAAGGTTTTACAAATAATTTTTTTCTTACCAAAACCTCATAATCTATACTCATAAAGGCATTGTAACATAGCAGTTAAAATTTGTACTTTCGTATACAATGCTGAGGTTCAAATATCTTTGCTGTTTTTTATTAGTACACGGTCAGATATGTCACTTAACAACTGTGCCTTTTTCTCATCTGTAAATAATGATATCTGTCCTATAGAACTGTTGTGAGGATTAAGTGAGTTAGTATGAGTAGTACATGTAGGTGCATGTAGAACTGTCCCTGATTTTTAATAATTTCTAGCTATTATGATAGAAAATATAGATAATCAGTAATAATAAAATTATAATCTCCATAATTTCATCTCCAAGAAATAACTACTGATAATATTTTGGTATATCTCCTTATTATCACTTTTTCTTAATGTCTTACTAAACCATTAGGATTTATGTAGTATTTTTGTGCTTTGGATAATCACACTTATGTATCTGGAATTTAATTAGGTGTACAGAAAATGGCTGACCCACATTAAGCAACATGCTACCTGCTCCCTTTACTCCATTTCCTTGCATTCTGTCTGTCCTTCTGGGTCCAGTTCTTTGAAGTAGTTTCCCTTCTATTTTATTGTAGTTTCTGGAAGAGGGAGTATAAACACTGGTTATACTTTCTTTCTACTGACAATTTCTATTATGCTTAAAGTCACTTCTCTGAAAATCTTAGGCCCAGAAATTTTGATGTTCTGTACAACAAAATTGTTCCGATTTTAGAAAATATCTCCTTCATAATCAAACCCTTGAATAATTCCTCGGCAGACTGTTTAAAGATGGATAAAGATTGTGTGTGCCAGAGGCATGGGAATGTAGGCCTGTAGTAAAGGGCTTGCCCAGCACACAGAGGCCCTAGGTTTAAATCTCCAGCACTGTCAAATAAAAACAGAAACCTTGCTGAAGATTGGTGATGTAGTTCAGTGGTAGTGTACCTGCTCAGCACACGTGTGCCCCTTACCCAGTTCTCAGCACTGAGAAACAAAAAGATGTGCTTATCTCACATCAGTTCACATCCATCTTCACCTAAAATTACCCAGAAAACTTTTTTTTCAGAGCTTTTTAGAATTGTAGATTGTGAGCTATGGGTGTTCGTTTTGCCTCTCACCAGGTAGTAGCTCCATGAACACAAGAGTGGCCTGTGCCTCTTCCTCTGATACTGGCACTGTGTCAGACACAGAAGGACGCAAAGCTTACAGCTGACAGTATTAATAGCTGTTAAAGTAGAAATTGAAATGAATTCAGAAGAGAATTGAACAGAATGTGTATGTTCTGTACATTTCCCCTAGTGACACTACTCTTGGGTGTACCTTGTTTACAGGCAGAAGTCAATTCACCTGGAAAGACTATTGCTGAGTCAGAATTAAACCACTCCTTTTCAGTAAATGACTTGCCAGATGACATACCTACGACATTCCAGGGTGCTACGGCCAGCACATCGGTACAGTGCTTACTTTTTAGAGAGAGAGAGAGAGAGAAAAAGTGTGTGTGTGTGTGTGTGTGTGTGTGTGTGTGTGTGTGTGTGTGTGTGTGTGTGTGAATTTCTGTATCATTTTATTTGAAATACAAGAAGATTGGTCAAATACCTGAAAATTTTAGTTCTCTGAATGATTGCATTCCAGCCCTCCTATCTCTTTAAGGAATTGTATTATCTCAAGCAAGTTATTAAGACTTCCTGGGCTTTCGTTTCTTTTCTAAGTAGAGCTGGACTGAACAATTTTTAAGTCCAATTGTTTTTTTCTAGTATTCTGTGATTTCTGTAAAAATTAGTTCAACATAATGCTAGATTCTGACTGAAACAAAATATATCAGCTACTCAGAGTAAACACTGTATTTGGGAGGTTTGTTAATAATTTACTGGATTAAGGCATCGTTGATAACCAGACGTTTGCCTTAGGCTGCTCTGTGTGGTGGTCCAGCCACTAGTGATATGTAGCTCTCTCATTTTACTTTAAATTAGTAAAATTTAAGTGAAATTCAAAACTCAGTTTCTTAGTCACACTGGCCACATCCCAAGTGCTCTATAGCTATATCTGGCTAGTGGCTGCCATATTAAAAAGCATAAATATAGGCCTTTCTTACCGCTGTACAGTTTTATTGGCCTTGCTCCCTTAAATGTAGGAAGTGTCTAGTAAAATAATTGTTGGATTAAAAAATGAGTGAATGCTGTGGATGGTGTTAGTTGTGAATTGTCTTTAAAATTGGTGGATCTATCATCAGAGAGATTGATTAAAAAATACAACTGGATTTGTGCTAAATAATTAGAATTATGGGGGAAAACAATGATCTCCTTTTATATAGGCAAAAAATTGAACTAAATTGTTTTGGAGAACTTTTTGATTAAAGATTATATGATTAATTATCCACATGTTTTCCTTCTAATTTATAGAGAGCTCTAGAAGGTCAGGAAACATAAAAAAGAAGGTGGACAAAAGCAAGTTTGCCCTTTACCCAGGAATGACTTACTATAAAGTGAGATAGAATGGTATCCAGTGGCTTTTTTCTGATTAGAGTGAGCTGAGCAGTGGGGTGGAGAGAAGCAGGGGAGAGGCACTTCTAAGAAATGTCCTAGAGGGGGGCTGGAGGAATGGCTCAGCAGTTAAAGCGCTAAGTACCCAGGTCGAGTTCGATTCCCCAGCACCGCATAAACTGGACGTGACAGAGCACGCCTATAATCCCAGCCCTCGGGAGGCTGAGGCAGGAGGATTACCAGTCCAAGGCCAGCCTGGACTCCATAGTGAGTTCAAGATCCGCCTGGGCTACAGAGGGAGACTTTGTCTCAAAAAAAAAAAAAAGAAAGAAAGAAAGAAAGAAAGAAAGAAAGAAAAGAAACCTAGAGGGACTGAGGATGAAGGCATAGGAAAGAAAAGTAGATAATTATAAGTTGTCTTTACATGATCTCATTGTAGTTTTATGAATGCACAGGAAAATAATGAGTTCATTTAAAAGTCATTGTACTTTGATTTGAAATGCTAAAATTTCTGATTACTTTTTATCATTTGTATTCTATTTGCTATTTTATTTTATAGTTTTGTAAGAAATTAGAGCCATACTATTACTGTGACAAGGGTGGTAATCTTTTACTAAGACAGTCTTCTGATATTTGTGAGTTATCTAAATCAGTCCTTTGTGTGTTTAAAATCTATGTCAAGTGCCTTTCTTACATATTCCAGTTACACTTATTCCTGTTGTAACTTATTTATGGTTAATTACTGCCTCTCTCACGTCTCATAGCATAACTTCCCTGAAGTGAGGGTTCTCTGTGGACTAATCCACAGTTTTCCCCGATGCTTGGTTTAGTGCTTTGTAACATAGCAGGTGTTGACTGAATCAGTCTTAGGACTGATATTTAAAATCACTAGGGATACCAATACATAAAGAAGTTTGAACAAATTAGCTTACAGTGGTAATGTCATTATTATAGTATTATTTTCATTTTTATTTTAATGTACATAAAATTTTAAATTCTTTTTCATAGATTTAGGCCACTAGTTGAGACCAGTTTTGTTTAAAATATGCATAAACAATACAGTTGCCTACAATTGCAAGTGGAGCTTTTGATTACACTTACATATAAGCTATTTCAGATGATGATTATATAATTTGACTATGGAAATAGTAGAAACTTGTTTTGCTAGCTACTTTACATTCAGGCATAATATAAATTCACTGAGATGTTACACATCAAATCCCAGATAAGCTACATTTTTTTTTTTAGCCTTGAGGGGGCGAGAGATTGCTGAAAGTCTAAATACTGCAGATAACATCAGGCCATCTGTTAGTTTTTTAATACAGATTGTTAAGCAATGTAGAAACAGGAAAAATACCCAATAGTAGTTTTATCTTTTTCTAGTTTATCTGATTTTCCCATCTTTGCAGGAACTGAGGTTCTGAGTAAGCCATTCCATTTTATATTAAAAGCAAATATAAAACTTCCTCACTGATGCCAGCTATTTCAGATTATATAGAAAAATAGACATATATTTCTAGGGACTTAACTATAACTATGATTGTCTTAAATGGAAAAAAATTTTAGAATTTCATAGCATTGAGGCACTAAGTTTTACAGTGATGTCTTAGCCAAAAGGAACTGTTAGGTTCTTATCAGAAACATAGGTACCTAATTAAAACATTATAGCTGCACAAATATTTCCATTAAATACAAGTACTAAAATGTTACCTACAGTTAGTATTTTAAAGGATTATTTTTCTAAAAATATTACCCATACTAATGTAAGACCAAAAGGATCTAAGTACTTTGCTATTTTTTTAACCTAACTCTGGATACTTCCAAATAATAAGCAGTTGTGTGTCCTAAGCACTTTATGTCATTATCCACCTAATCCTCACAACTGCCGAATTGGATATTATCCTCGTTGTAGAGATGAGGGAGCTGAGATTTAGTTAAATGACTTACTTAGGGCCACACATCTACTAAGTGGCAAAGCCAGCCTAGCAGTAAGTCTCCCTGGTTTGGTCAGGTTATGGGCAGGATGATGTTCTCCCTTCACATCAAAGAAAACGTAATAGGTGTGAAACAAAAGCTTTAATCTGTCCCAGTTTCTTGTGCTAATTTTTAGATGAGTATTACCATCATTTTGTTGTTGTTTTTCTTAAAAACTTCTTTCATTTAAGCCTTGATTACTTTGATTAAATACTTTTTCTTCTTGGCTGAAAAGTCAGAAGAATGGAAGCTTTCCCTAGCATGATTCTGTGTTGACTGCTGTAGCACAGTTAAACTTACTAACGATTCGCTAACTTGCTGTATGACACTTGTGATGGTGTGTGACTCAAGATGCTGAGCTGGGTCACTGCACCCTTCAGAGTGCAGCTTGCCTCTTTGAGTTGTGGACTGTGTATGCCAAGTTCATGTAGCACTGATTCAGGAACAGCACTGTTTTACTTCTGACTCAGTCGGGAGCTCCTTTCTACCTCTGTTCTCTAGATCACTGCATTCGAGTGATTCCTAAGAATGATTCCAAGAAATTCAGATTAATTTAAAGCCTCTTAATACTGAGATAAATGCCCAAATTAAAAATGGAAATTGTTCTGCAGGTTACTTATGTCAGAAGTTTTTTTCCCTAATGTTCAAAGCTGTTGCCAGCACAAAGCTTATCTCTTACTTTTTCAGAAAAGTATTTGAGTTATATGACTTGATTTTTTTTTTCTCTTAGGTAATTATATTTTCTCTAATGGGGATGATTTTAAGTGTTTTATACTGACTTAATGTGTACTATTTCAAATAAGACATGCATTCTTAGTTTTTATTTGAAAGAATGTATACTGTCAATAATGTATAGCGAGTGTACATTGGTTGTTTTTGATAAAAGAATTAAAGGCCTTTATGTTATAAGAGATGGAGTTGTCTTACATCAAATGGAATTCATGTTTTGTACACCTTTCTTGAATATGCCATCATTTTTCTTATCTGTAAGCCATATTTAAAAGATTTTGAACCACTTGCTCTCACATTGTGGTTATGCTCTGACTAAACTCTCAGGAACAGTCAATGTACCAGAACAGATGGTATGCTTTACCACATACACGTGAGAGCCTCCACCTGCCCCTCAGCACTTGCCCAGGGAGCTCTTGGCAACCTCGGGTATCCAGTGCTGTGACAGATACTTTTGGCTGTATAGTTACTTCACTTCTCAGGAATTGTGAGAAAGGATTGTTTAAATGTTGCTATAGAGAATTTACAGTTTGAAATGTTTAAATGTTGCTATGAAGAATTTACCATGTGAAGTTATCTCTTATATTTGTAGTAGTAGAAGGTATAGTAAGATGATATTGGAGGAAACCTGGTTTATGAAAGGTACACTATTGAGAGTTATCTTTTTGTTTGTTTTTTGAGACAGTGTCTTGCTCTGTAGTCTAGGGTGGCCCTGTTGAGGGTTACTTTTTTTCACTATTGAAAATGGGTGATTTTTAAGTGGGAAGTAGAAATCAAATCACTTCCCTTCTTGGATCTTCTGAGAGAAGGGAAGCACCCAGATGCTTAGTGGCTACTGCTGGAGTTGCATCTGAAGAGGTGTAGGAAAACATCTATGAGAAAGGTAAACTTTTGCCCTATCTCTTTTGTTGTTGATAAGTTTCTTCACCTCATGAGTACTCAGAACTAAGTCGTGTTGCTGGCTTACTCAGCTGGGTGAGTTACTAGCCTCAGCGTTCAGAAAGTTCTTTGTTATTTTGCCCTTATTTATATTTAATACTTTCAGATTCTGTATGTTCTTGGTAGATAGCAAGTATATATTCAAATTTTCTTTGCCAATTAAAACAAAATTTCTTAAACTTTCCTAGTATGGAGTCCCAAATTCCTCGGCAGCATCCTTCCAACAACCTACTCAGCCTGCAGTTAAGAATACCTCCATGAGTCCTCGACAGCGCCGGGCGCAACAGCAGAGTCAAAGAAGGTCTTCCAGTTCACCAGATATAATGCAGGGCCAGCAGCCAAGAGACAACCATACTGATCACGGTGGATCGGCTGTACTAATTGTCATCTTGACTTTGGCATTGGCAGCTCTTATATTCCGACGAATATATATGGCCAATGAGTACATATTTGACTTTGAGTTATAATATTGTTTTATGACTTAAAAGCTGTGATTTGACTGCTTCATTAAACATTCTGCATTGGGAATAATCTAAAAATTGTTTACAAAAAGAAAGATTATTTTGTATTTGCCCTTCATTCCTTTTTTGATCCTTATAAATTCAGTATAAATATAGCTAGACATTCAGACTATTTCCAGCAGTAGGTCCTGTGTAGTTTAAGAGATGGAAAGTCAGAGTTTTGTATTTCACTATTTGATCTGCTTCACAGGAAATAACTTATTGTTGTTCCTCCTAGTTTCTTTTTCTGTAAATTTGCAATAATTTTCTGTATAGTTCTTTGAAGTTTTCAGATAAAGATGGCATTTTACGTTTCCATGAGTATTATTACTCAATATCATTTATTAAGTATTGTTTGTGTTCATTAAGAATAGTATAGGGACAAAATTGAAAAGGGAACGCAAAACTCCTGCAGTAGCTCTCTTACAGTGTCATTCATAGGAAATAAACTGGGACTGACCATTCTGTGACTTTGTGTTCCAAACCTTCTTTAGTTAAAATAACTTTTAGTCAAACATTTATGAGGAACTGAGCTTTTACCTTTGTAAGTGGACGTCACTTGAAGAGGAAGCCCTTCATAACCACTTTGCTATGCTTTTGTCATCTCCCTTTCTCCAATATGCACACAGATTTAAAAAGAAAGATGTCATCTTTATCTTCAGGAAAACAAGGTCTAAGCCAAAAAGTCTGCTTGATTTTCTTCCAGAAGTTAAGTGGGAGGATCTCAATATTCGAATGTTTGCTGTGCTTTGAATTGTCTGTCTTTTGAAATGTATTAAATGCCTTGCTTTGTAATCACAGTAAGTTTTAATTGTTCTAGGAATGTACATGACCTACCATTTTGTGTACCATTTTAATAGAAAAGCTCAGGGCCCAAAAAGCAGTGATAGAAATTTGAAAATCCCTTACTCAGCATGGTGTACCCAATCCAAGCCCATGAAAAAAATTTCATGAAAAAGTCAAAGTCAATATACAGCTTAATGCCAACCAGCTCCACATATGGTACTGGGTAGTGTCTTTATCTCATAATTGTGATGCTTGTGAGACTGTATGATCATAGAAAACCTTGCCCTTGGCATGTTTAGTTAGTATTGAGGGTACTCTTTAGGGTGTTATTAATGAAGTTCAGACTTTTTGTTTGTTTTGGTGGTACTGAGGATTGAGCTGAAGGCCTTGAGGCTGAGCTCTATCCCCAGCGCAGTTTTTATTTTTATTTTGAGATAGGGTCCCACAGAGTTGCTAAGTTACCCAGACTGGTCTTGAACCAGTGATCCTCCTGCCTCGACCTCCCAGAGTGCTGAGAGTATAGACCTGTGCCAATAGGCCTGGCAGTGAGTTAACCTTTTAAATACAGGTAGTTCCCAGCTTTCCCTTGGGTTATGCTCTAAGAGTATATTTGTAATTAATTTCTTTTTTATGGCTCATTGAAAATGGTATTTAGGTTTTAGAACAGTCCTTAAAAGTTAGCCCATGTGAGTAGATCAGAGGGGCTATTTATCAGGTCCTTCTGTGGTTTTAACTCAAGTTATGGGCACAATAGAAACAATTTATAAAATTATTTTAAGGGCAAATTTAAGTTTTAGTCAGTATGGGACTTTGGATCTATTAGCCATTAGATATAATTTCTATATTCATTTGATAGCCATTTTTGCATTATGTCTGCATCTAAAGTAAGAATTGTTTACTATTACATAAATAGAATTATCCTCAACTCTAATAAAGTAGCATTTTAAAATTATTCACAGATTGTTTCTGTTATATCTATAGCTGAGGTTCGTAAAGTCTAAAAAGCCCAAGGACTTTATGAAGACTTTATGACAGGAAAGTTACAGATCTTCATTTTATAACTTTATCATCATGAAAAAAAATCTGTTCTGAGGTCTTGACACAGCTATTAGAAATATTAGAAGTCGCTGACCCAACCCAGAGGACCAGGTAGCATTATCACCTAAGAAGGAAATCCCCAGACCCTCACCCTGTGCTGAGACTGTGCTAGGAGCCGTCCTTGCATTTCCCCCAGTTGCCCTAGAGCCAGCTTCTGGGTCTGTGTTTCCATGGACCTTATCATGAAGCACTGGTCTGATCCTTGCAATCTCACGTACGGTCCCTCACCCGTCAGTGACCAGCGACCTGCTGTTTGTATGGGAAAGTGTTTTCTCTTAGGTACGCGTCCGGCAGTAGCTCATCTAGCACTTTGACCCCACTTGTGCTTCCTGCAGCTGCTGAGCAGCTTCTCTGACCTCCACGGTGAGGCTGATGAGTCACATTAAAAATGATCTGGGGCTGTTTTAATTGGAACCTAGTAAAGGGCCTCTTCAGAAAACTACTAATTTTAAAGCCCCACTTTAATCCCTTAATTCCAGCGTAAGACCAGACTGGATCTAATAGGTAAATGCTTAGGACTCCTTAATCCCCCAGTTCTCAGGTTTAGGTAATTCTTGGTTTTTTATTTGACCGATAGAGCTCATGACTGTTTATCAATAGTTAAAATAACATGCTCCAGAAATACATATATGTTTGTCCTGTGACTGTATAAGCCATGAGCCTCTCACACTGATGCACTGTGGGGCTCTTATGTAGCACTTTATGTCTCCATGCTGCTTATACCATTCTACTGAAATAAACGAGTTTCCTCAAAATTCTCACGTCATCTTTTTTTTTTAAACTTTAAAAATTGTGTATGATCTTCACTACAGAAATATAAAATTTTCTACTTAAGGGAAATAAAAACTCCTTATTTTTGGTTTATGAATAAGCATTCCGGTATCTCTAAATTCCCCATTCTTATAGATCAGAATCAGTAAGCCAGTAAACCTCATGCAGTTGGACTTGCCTGAGCGGAACAGAAGGGGAATTACCGAAGAGCCTCCTTTGTTTTACTACTTGCAAGTAAGTATGTATGAAATGTTTGTGTTCAGCGAGGCTGATTTTATCCAAGAACCATGTGTACTTTTACTTCCGCACCAGGTGAGGCCTTGTGGGTGGTACCCATGGCCCAGCAGCAGCTGTTTGGATGCCTCAGAGCAGCTGCCTTCAGAACCAGTGGGAGCTGCTCCGTAAAACCAGGCATGTGTCCATATGTTGTTTTTGACCAAAGGTTCGGTTCTTTGCAATCTGGTCTTACTCTGTGTCTACTTTCTTGAGCATCCTTTTTTTTAAATCCAAAATTAGCCATTATCTCTTCTAAATTAGTGAATTACCTTGAAATAGGTCTCCAGTCTTGCTGTATTCTTCTTCAGCCAGACTCTTCTCCAATGCAGAGATGATCCTTGACTTCTACTGTTTGTAAAGTAGGCTTACACCCTAACTGACACACAGAGCTCTGTGTGACCAGAAACCTGCTGAGCTTTCTGGCATACTCTGGGTTCAGCCAAGGCTGCTGCGGACTTCCCAGAGCTCTGAGCCAGAGGGATCGATCCTGTCTGAAAGAAATAAGCAAGTGTTAAAGAGTTGCATCAACTGTATCCTCGTGCCATAGGCAACAATTAAAATGGATCAAAGACCCAAATACCTGAGCCAAAATGGTAAAACTTAGAACAGTAAATATCTGTCACAGTGAGTAAGGCAGTGGTTCTTAGATAGGAGATCAAAGCCAAGCAACCAAAGAAATTTCATCAAAACAAACTTGCATTTCAAAGAACATTATCAAAATGGAAAGACAATACAATAGAAAATACATAACATCTCTGAGAAGAGATTTGGGTTAATCTCTGAGCAATACTTGTAATTCAAGAGTGAAGAGAACCTGATTAAAAACTGGCAATGTTTAAAGAGATGTTTCCACAAAGAATATATACAAATGGCCACTACACACTCAGCCTCATTAGCCGTTAGGGAAACATGCTACAAATTCACTATGCGTCACCCACTTCATCTTCACAAGAGTGGCTACAGAAATAGGCCAAGTGACAAGTGTTTGGTGAGCATGAGAAGAAATTGTGACTCCTGTGCTTCTGGTGGGAATGTAAATTGTACAGCCACTTTGAAAAACAGTAGTTTCTCAAAAAGTGAAAGATACTTATGATATGAATGATATGACTTGGCCATCCCACTGCCATGAACACACCCAAAAGAAACGAAAGCATGTTCACGCATGAACTTGTATGCAAATATTCATTGCACCAATATTGTTAACAGTGAAAAGATGGAAACTCAAGATGACCAACTGATGAATGGGTGAATGTATTATGTCTATACAATGGATTGACTTGCCCATAAAAAGGAATGCAACAATGCAACACGGTTCAAGATAGACGAGCCTTAAGAGCTGTACTACGTGAGCCTCGTCTGATACAAAAGGCTGTAAAGTGTGTCGATCTATTTAGATGAATGCCTGGAAAAGGAAAATTATACATGCAGTCAGAAAGGTTGGTGGTCAGTAGGGCCTCACTGAAGAATGGGGAGTGACTGCTACAGGATACCAGGATTCTTGGAGGGGCCAATTAAACTATTCTAAAACTAGGTTGTGGTGGTTGTTGTATAACTGATTAAATCTACCAATTTTGTGTGTGGTACTGGGGATCAGCTTCAGGACCTTCACCTTGAGTTACATCCCTAGCCTCTTTTTTGTCGGTTAGTTGAGATATGTCTAAGTTGCTAAGTCACCCAGGCTGGTCTCAGATTTGCCATCCTTTTACCTCAGCCTCCCAGAGTGCTAGAATAACAAGCCTGGGCCGCCAGGCTTGGCTGTTTGTCTACCATTTGAAGGAATGAACTTAGGGTCTGTAAGTATTCCAGTGCAGTGATTTAAAAAAAAAAAGTCAAATCGTCCAACTGTGGTTTCCTCCTTTCTGTAGTTCCAATAGTCATAGAATTGCTAAGAAAACTTAAAAAAAAAAAACAATTTGTGGGACTAAAAGTTGTATCTAGAAAGCAACAAAATATTTCTTGAAAACTACCAATATTTAGGTAGTATTCTAGGCCCCCGGCTGGTCCTTTACAGGCTTGTTTCAAATGGATGAAAGGATGAGAAAGAATTTTTGAGCACAACTTGAGGAAAAGAACTTCAGTAAGTTTTGCACACGGAGTCTTTACTTACTTACTTTTTTAAAGACAAGATCTCACTCTGTAACCCAGGCTGGTCCTGAACTCACTGTGTAGCCCAGGCTGGCCTTGAACTCACAGCAGTCCTTCTGCCTCAGTCTCCCAAGTGCTGGGATTACAGGTGTGTGCCACTACGTCTTGGCTTTATGTGGTGCTGGGGAATCGAACCCAGGGCTTTGCACTTGCTAGGGAAGCATTTTAACTGCTGTAGCATTCCTCCAGCCCCCTCATCACTAAGTCTTTAAGAGTAGACATTTTAAACAAATTTCTGGGCTAGCTGTATAACAGAGCTTGCCTAGCATGTGTGAGGTCCTAGGTTTCACTCTCAGTACCACATACATACATATGTACATACATACATACATACATACATACATACATGAGCCCTAGGTAATTCTGACAAGTGGCCATATTTGGAAACTACTGAGTTATTTATTGAATTTTTCCCACTCCCAAGCACCTATTTAATCCATTGTAATCTGGCTCCCTGGCACATCTCACACGTGCAGGAGCACCTGCTGAGCTCAGGACAGAGAGCTGGCTGTGAGGTCCAGGAACTTGTCCTTACCTTGCTCCTCCTTATCGTGCTGACTGTTGACTCCCCTTTGGTTTTCACCGTCAGCTTCTGTGGCCTTCCTACACCTGTGTTCTGGTTGCTTGGTTCATCCTTAGACTGGTGCTTGACTTGAACCTCTCTTCCCTGGAAGAGTTCACTCTTCCCTAGGGTTGAGCTGCTACCACACCCTAACGGCTCCAAATCCATCCAGACCTACTTATTGGCCATCGTATCTGGAGTTTTGATGAACCCAGAAACTCTACAAGTCCCAGTTTGTCTCATCTCCCCACCCACTCGCTCCCCTCCCCATGGATATCACCTAATGGTGGTTCCCTCCACCTAACTTTTCTGATCCACACCCAAATTAGGATTTTTTCATGCCTTCCCCTCTTTTCTTCTTTTTATTTTTTAACCTGGACACTGAACTCAGGGGCTTGTGTATAACAAGCAAGTTCTGTGCTACCGAGCTATATCCTTAGCCCTGCAAACTAGGATTCTTAATGACATAGTTGACCTCTCTCCTCTCTTACCTCTTAGTGCCAGATGGACACCACAAGTGTACTTCAAAACTAATGTGACCACCTCCTGTATCTGTCTTCCTTCCTCCTGCTTCCTTAGAGAAGGAACTCACTTTCTTTGGTTATAATCTCCAAGATTTAACTATCCCAACTAGGAAGTCTTTTAAAAATAAAGTGTGTCACATCATTCTGCTTTGCTGCTTTTGGTTCTTTTGGCTTTCTTTTTCTTTTATTCTGGAGACAAGGTCTTACTCTCTCACCTTGTAGACCAAGCTGGTCCTGAACTCACTGTGGAGCCCAGGCTGGCCTTGGACTCACAGCAATCCTCCTGCCTCAACCTCCTGGGTGCTGGGATTACAGGCGTGCACCACCACGCCCGGTTTATGTGATGCTGGGGATTCAAACTCCAGTATTTAGTGCTTGCTAGGCAAGCTCTTTAACCACTGAGCCATTCATTCCTCCAGCCCCTCTTTCTTCCATATAATAACAAGACCCCAACTCTGTTTCCTTTTCGGCTCCCCTGCCTCTGACCTCAGTCTCCATCACCCTATTTCTAGTGTATTACTCTTTTTTGCCTGGACCCAGCAGCTGAACAGGAAGTAGTTTTCAACATACCATGTTCTGGGGCTGGAGGAATAGCACAGTGGTTAAAGTGCTTGCCTTGCAAGTGCAAGGCCCTGTGTTTGATTCCCTAGCACCACATAAAGCTGGGCGTGGTGGTTCATGCGTATAATCCCAGAATTTGGGAAGCTGAGGCAGGAGGATTGTCTTGATCCAAGACCAGCCTGGGTTATACAGTGAGTTCAGGACAAGCCTGAGCTCCAGAGTGAGACCCTGTCTCAAAAAAAAAAAAAAAAAAAAAAAAAAATATATATATATATATATATATAATATTCTGTTCAGTAGGTTAAACACAGTTACATATTATCTTCATACTTCTGATGTGTGGAATTCCCTATCACAGATAGGAATCAAGTCTAATTTATGATGTTGACCCATACCTGTTTCAAGAATCAGAGATCAAAGTGAATTTAATGTTCACAGGGAAAAAAGCTTTACATAATCCTGAATTTTCTTTTGGTTTATGCTAGTCTTCAAAATTAAAATGTGTTTTATTCTTTGGTAAGGTGTTTTCACAGAAAGCAAAATGAAATGAAACAGGTGTGTATTAGGAGGAAAAGCAGGTACCTTTGATCCTAAGAAAAGTATATTCTCTTAAGAAATGAAGCAACCCTTTGAAAACAGGTCATTTTTGGTTTTTCTCTGCATTTCCCAAACACATTCGTGACTGTTCTTCGTGTGCCAATCCACTCAGCATCCAAGCTGCTCCCTGCTGGATGTGACAGGCTGGCTTTGTGCAGCCAGAGACATGGATTAATGATCTCAGCAAAAAAGCTGGCATGTTCAAGAGATTTAATTTTTTTATGTAACAGTTTTAGCCAAAGCTGTTCTAGGATTCAGTAGAAGGGGAGTTTTCCTGGAGGACAAACTTCTTGACTAATGGCCAATCTCTAAGCAGCAGGGAAGGCAAAGCCGGTGCTTGTGTCATGGCCTGGTGGGCGGAGTGTGGGGGTGGGACAGGCATTAGTGTCAAATGGTAACTGGGAAAATCTGCCTCACCAACCATGCCCTCGCGGCCTCTCCAAGAATCACGGACAAGTGGCCAAAGACAGAGTCAATGGTCAAGCCAGCGGGAATTTGCCCCGCTGGAGGTTACTGGAAAGCAGCCTGTCTCGTCATAGACACCCACAAGATGCCTTATTTTACAAGACTCATTTTGTTCTTATTTTGCCTGATGGTTCTTGCGGAGAGCAGAAAACCCAGGAGGAAGAGATGGATGGGGCAGCTCGAAGTGCCCAAGCCACGGTAAGGTGGGGTGCTGGGGAGGAAGCTACTCTTGCAGGAACATCAAATACAGCCCGTGGGAGAGTCTCCAGGAGGGGTAGAAATGCGTCCTTCAGTATCCTCTTAGAAACCCTTTTCCAGTGGGACCTCTGCCTCACCAAAGCATAAATACCCTGTCACAAACATCGGGGGCCAAGATAGACAGGGTTGAGCCTTTCGTTCTGAGGCTTGTGTTTGACCAAAGAATTTTGCCAGGATTTTGATGTAAGGCAGGAAGTTGAAGATCAAGTGGATTGTATTGCCTTTATTTCCCCTCAGTATTATACTTAAGGGATGGTAGAGGTCTACTGAGTAATTACATTCAAAAATTTTAGGGGGACCTGTGTGTAGGAATTTAACCTAAACTATTAAGAAACAAATTAGGGTTTGGGTCATAGCTCAGTGATAGAGAGCTTGCCTTGCCTGTAGGAGGCCCTGGGTTTAATATCTAGCACTGGGGAAAAAAAGAGTGAAAAGAAAAAGCATAACTCAGAATTGTTTTCTACAAATTATTTGATAGATAATAACTTTATAATGATACTGGGTTTTGAATCTCGGAAAAGAATTAGTATTTGAAGTTTTCCAGAAAGACAGGTGTAGATGACAGGGAAGGCTATGTCACGGCTCTCATGGAGACGTCTCCAAGAAATACCAGTTAGTCTGAATCTGAATTCAAGACTATTACACGAAGATCCCAGTTCCTAGTTTGTTTTGAACTCACGTACAGAGCATCAGACTGTTAGGCACGAGAAAGAGAAGACCAAGGAGCAGCCAGGTTTACACATCACGTGTGGGAGGGCTTACCCATCCACTTTCCATTCTACACAGTACGAGAACTAGTGGTTTTGAATATAAACTAGTGGTTTTGAATACAATATCATCCTAATTTTATTTTTGTCGTGCTAGAGAGCAAATTCAGAGCCTGTGCTCTTTAGGGAAGTGCTCTATCTCTGAGGCACACCCCAAACCCTAATCTGTTGTCTTGAGGCACATTCTCTGGGTGGATGGTCTGCAGATGTCTTGATAATGCAGTGCGAACATTAACAATTTTTTGAAACTTTACCTGCAATATATCTACATTTACTTACAGATTGTAAACATGGACTATTATAAAAGTGTATATTAAATCTCGACTGTGTCTAAAACCCTAAATATAAATAAGAGTTATTATCTCTACTTCTGGTGCCCCAGTAGAAAGGTAAGTACTTTCTAAGACTGAAAAGCAGACAGGTCAGAATCCTCCAGAATAAGGAAAAGAGACACAAAGGGGACCTATCCTGGTTATAAGGCCAGAATCACAGGCTTGTCCTGCAAAGAACCTTTGAGTTGTCCAGTCTAGGAACTTCCCTGAGCTCTAAATCTGGGAAATGTAAGTAGGGGTTGTGTGAAAAGGGGATTCTCTCTGGATGTGGTGGCACATACTTGTAATCCCAGCACTTGGGAGGTTGAGGCAGGATGATATCTGTGAGTTCAAGGCCAGGTTGCCCTATACAGTGAGTTCAGGGATTAACCTGGACTATAACATGAGACCATTTTTCAAAAAAAAAAAAAAAAAAAAAAAAAAAAAAAAAAAAAAAAAAAAAAAAAAAAAAAAAGAAAAGAAAAGAAAAGAAAAAGAAAGAAAAAAAAGAGTGGGGGGTTGGTTCTAAGGGCAAAGGAGATTAGAAAACACTGATTTAGGCCATTTTAAAGAGATGTCTTTACAGCCCAACTTCTAGAACCTTCACTATGCAAATGAGCATTTGTCAGCCTTGAGGAGAGGACTAAATTATGAAATCCTTCTTGGAAATAGGGAAACTAATTATTGTAGGGTTCTTATTCCATTCATTTTTGGGAAACTGCCCAACAGGTTCATTTTTAAAATGCATAAATAGTAGCTTGGTACAAGAAATAAATCACAGGTCTTGATGGTGGATTCACAGGACTGGAACATACATAGATTCCCAATTTACCCAGTTTAGAGGAAAGTGTTTTCTGAAGCTATCTGTTTTTTTTCTGGGCTTTACATGAGCCTGTTGGGGCTCCTCGGGAACCCCACTCAACAGCCTGGGCTTCTTCTACCACAGTGTATATCACTTCTCAGAAGACCCAGAGTTTCATTTCTAGACATTTGCACGGGTGTGGGCACAGCCTGAGTCTGACTCTTAGGTGTGAGAATTTCTTGAAAGTTGTCCCACGAGATATTAAGGTGGGAAGATGAGCACGTACTTCAAATAACACAAGACAATTCTTGAGCTGAGCTAGAGGAAGGCTGGTGAACAGGGTTGTGGGTCTTTCTGCATCTCCCAGGGCACATGGTCAGAAAGTCACAGAGTTACGTCTCCCTACAAATATTCCAGCCAAGCAACTGATAACCAGTGTTCACAGTTTCTTTTATAATCTACACACAGGGATAAAGCTATTTTAATAAATAGGAATAAAATGAACAGACCTTTTTTGCTCACCATCTGAGAGCACTTCTTGGAAGTCTTGTTCTCTCACACATATCCATAGTCACACACAACACCTCCCGTGAGCATGGTTTTACACAGTCAACCTCACACACTGTCCCTCACATGCAACCCTCCGTTAGAGGTAACACACAGTCCACACACACTGTCAGACTTCTCTAACCTGTCACCCTTCCTTGCCTTGCTCTGGCCAGTGCACTTACACAAAACAGGTGTTCTGCCCAGTAGATGCTTTTGCAAAAACTGCTTCTCGTTTCCTGATCCTGTATGTCCTTGTTTACTGAATGGCTGCCAAGAGAGCAACTTTCTCTCAGATGTTTTCTTGGTTTCTTCCTGCCTTCTTCCCTCTCTTCCCAGCCTGCTACCCAGATTGGCCTCCTGACTGCAGGATCACATTCCTTTCCTGCCCACAGAGGTCCTTCTCCCCTGAGATCTGAAAACTAAGCCACACTCCAGGTTGTGGGAGTCTGACCGTCCAGTCTCAGGCATGGACTCCCTGTGTTCGCCGCTCCGGCTCGCCCCCTCCCCGAGGCACTTGCCTTTGGCCCTCCTCTTGGTTTGCATCACGGTTCTTCATGCTGGACCCGGGAGCAGCTTCATCCTCCTACCATCCAGTGACTCTTGCCCATTGCTCGAGGTCCTAGGAAGGGAAAGGAGTTGAGAGGTCAGAGATGCCAGGTTTAGACCCGGTTCTTAGACCTCCTGGCCATGTGGCTGTGTTTCCTGATATTCTGAACCTCAGTTTCTCCAGCTGAAGAGGGGGAGTAATGTTGGGGTTAGATGTGTCGAAAGTGGCAGTAGGAGCGTGTGGCCTGAGAGCATGATTATGCTGATCACTGTCACTGCCAAAAAAGATGACGCTAGCCCTGCTTCCAGAGGCACAGAGAGCTTACTTTTCTTCTATTCCACCTCTCACCCCCACCCTCAGGGCCACGTGTGAGGTCTGCCGAAGGTTCTGGCTGCCTTGTGGGATGTGGCTCAAGAGCCTGGGGATGAGGGTGGAGGATGCCTGGGCAGTGGCCTGCCAGGCTTGTGAGAAGGGGAACCTGGCTCACACAAACAGCCCAGGCAAGGCCCAGGATCTTAGTAGCTTGAGTGATCAAACACTGGTCTTTAAAAAAAAATTTTTTTTTTTTTTTAGCTGTCAATGGCAGCAGGATTTAGATCTCCTCTCCTGGTTGGGGTGGTAGCATTCAGAAACTTCCGGTTCCCTAATCCTTCCCCAAATAGATGTGGTAACTGTTGACAGGAGGGATTTGCTGCCTGTGAGGCAGAGAGGCAGCGAGCCGGCTGCATGTGCGATTTAATGTCTGTGATCTGCTAAGCCCTTGGCAGAGCCCTTCATCCACCTGCCCTCCCATCTTTGCTGGGTGTCTCTGTCCAAGTCCCACTGTCTCCACCATACAGGGATTAGGGAAGAGATTGGTAGATGTAGAATCCCCTTGGAAGCACCAGGCCATTAGCACTTGTACTTCAAGGAAATTGGACCTATGTCCCATGTCTGGCTCTAGGAGAGGAAGTACCCTGATCACAAAATGTTTTATTGCTAGCTCAGTGCTTCCCTATTTATTTAGTTTTGAGACAGGGACTTACTCTGTAGTCCAGACTGGTCCTGAACTCACTATGTAGCCCAGGCTGGCCTTCAACTCACAGCAGTTCTCCTTTCTCAGCTTTCCTGAATACTGAGATTACAGGTGTGCACTATCACATCTAGCTAATCTTCACGTAGTGCTGGGGAATCAAACCTAGAGCCTTGTGTGTGCTTGGCAAGCGTGCTGACAACTGAACTATACCCCCAGTCCTCTCTTCTCCTTTTTTTTTCCCTCTCTTTTCCTGTTTAGTGAAGACCTTGGTAGTAGACAATGGCTCTAGACTGTTCGGGACTGGACAGCTTTAAGATTCTGTGTAGTTTTGGTGAAGACAGTGACCTGGGAAGAGCATGAAAGAGTGAGAGTATCAGTCCTTTGTCACCTAATGTAGATGAAAGGGATGGGACCAAGTCCTATAGTCCTGGGCTCCCATTCAACTGCTACCATTTCACACTATGGATCCAGAGCAATTCAGCTCCCACTGTGGCCTTGATTCCTGCTGGCTGTGGGTTTTCTGTTCTGGGGACAGAGGCTTTCTGTGGGCCAGAGGTGGGGACGTGTGGCAGTAGTCTGTAGACCTGCCACCTGAGCTGATGGAAGAAGCATCTGTTCTATCTAAGTATCCTATGTCCTAGATACTTAGGATGCCAGCACTTTAAATCTCTGACTAATTTGTCTTAGAATAATATTTATTACAAAGCCAGTATTTTAACAACACATGAAAAGATTTTTAAAAGATTAAAGAAAAACCCAAAAAACAAAAAAACACAGAATGTTCCCATCACTCAACCCAACTATTTTCAAGACAAGAGCTGGCTAGGTAGAAAGCTGTTTGGGGTGTGGTATGGAATCTACTTTAGAAAGTCTCTGGAAGGGCCTGGACCTGTGAGGGTGGGATGATGGTGGGGCTTCTTCAGTCCTCCCTGTCTCTGGGGGACACAGACTGGCAGGGTGGAGAAAAAGTGCCTAACAGGTATATCCTTCAGGGAGTCACCCCCCAAAATCACTTTACTCAGAATCTTAGAGGGTCACTGAGAAAGCATTTTGACTTGTCTTTGCAGTCACCCACATAAAAAGAACCTTGATGTGACCAAAATCCAAAAAGGAAAATCTCAGCCGCTTCTCCGAGTGGATGACCATGACTTCACCATGAGGCCTGCCTTCGGAGGTAGGATGGTGCTCTTTCCTCACTGGCTGCTGGGACCTTGTCCCCAGCACTGCGGCACGGCTTGCCAGCAACAGCCCTTCCTGGGGGTGTGATATTCCCACCTACAATCAGAGAAGCCCGAGTTTGTCCCCAGCCTGACTCTTCTCAGGAGAGGAAAGCAGGCAGGAAGTGTGGACAGGCTGCTGACTGAAGCCATCTGTCTACCTTCACAGAGGAAACCAGCTGAAGGGCCAGCTTACAGAAAGAACCAGAGCTTCCAGGGACGTTGAACAGCTCCTCTGGCTGATGGGGACTAGCCATTTCTTTCATTAGAAGAGAGCTCCAGCCTCATGAGTTACTTCTCCAGGGCCTACCTCCCGATAGCATCGCCGTGGAGATTAGAATTTCAACACAGGCATTTAGTAGAACACAAGCGTGCAGAACACTGCAGCTGGGAAAGGAGCCAATCACTTGCTCCGAACAAGTGTGATGTAGGTTGAGAATAGAAGATTCCATGGAATCCCTGAGCCACTTCACCCCCACCTCTCGCTCCTCCCCCACAGCATGTGAGGAAAGAAGGCCTAGCTGGAGTGCTTCAGCAGATCAGCTGTGGCCAGGCTGCAATTTTTCTTTCTGCTTTTTCTCTTCCTTTCTCGGGCCCCAGTGTTCTCCTGGGCTGCAGTGAAGGTGCAATGGTGACCTTTGGGAAGGTCACCAATCCTTTCTGAGCCTCTGTTTGCTCATTTATAAAATGGGGACAGTAATCCCTAAGAACAGGGCTGCTGCCCAGATTAGACAAGATAATATATGTAAAGCCTCTGACACATTCGTTCATGTCCCCTCGGAAAACCCAGCTGTCAGACCTTCCTCTTGTGTGACTGTTAAGGGATTAAGAAATTAATTTATCCCAGAGGCCTTTGCATTTTAAAAGGCACTAAATTCCCTGAGCTCTGACACCTGCTAAACAGAAGGAGCAAAGCAGGTGGCAAATTACAGTCCTGTGACTCTTCTTCCTTCTCAGATGGCGATCTGATTCACCTCTGCTCCAGGTCAAGAGGCAGTCACCATTTTTCTGGTCTTTCAGGTTTCCTTGAGGTTTGGCATGGATGCTTCTGTCAAGAATTTTATGGTAATGAAGGCTTACGGAGTGGCCAGACACAAAGAGCTGTGAAGCTGTGTCTGCCCCAGGAGGCATAAGCAAGATTAACTCCATGTGCTGCCTCAGTTAAGACTAGAGATGGCCGGTTGTGTGGTTGGCTGGGTGAACAGTAACAAGAACACCAGACTAGTGCTAACACCACTTCGTAGCCGGTGTTCTGGGCCAGGTGCCACTGTGACCCAGATACTCATACATTGCTATATGTATGATACAGGACCTCACACACCATAGGTAGGTGCTCTACCACTGAGCTGCATCCGCCCTGGCCCATAGAGGACCTTACTGCAATCCTCTCATAAGCTTTAAGAGGTGTATATGTTACTATTCCCTGGTGAAGAAACCAAGGAACAGAGGAGTAAAGTGAATGATACAAGTTGAGCCGTACCTTCTAGCTGAGTCTTATACCTGCCACCCCACGGGCCTCGAAGTGAGCAGGCACATCTATTCAGAAGAGGAGCATGCAAGCTCAGGCCACAACACTTAGGAGTTCCTCAACAAGCTATATTTTAAAATCAAGAAAATGACATTTTAGGTAGAAGAAATTAATTTGCTAACACACTATTAATGTTTAAATTTATAGAAAAACAGTTGTAAAACATTTAAAAATATTTTGTACATGAGGTGTGACTGAAAGACACAATGAATATTTAAACTAAAAACTTTAGCACAGTAGAAGACACGTTGCCAAGAGTCTCTCAGAATATCCCCCTTGCTTCGAATACACCCCATCACTTGTGGGCTGGGGACGTAGTTCAGGTCTTAAGGTTTTTGCCTTGTATGTGCAATGCCTTGGGTTTGTTTCCCTAATACCACGTAAAAATTAGGCAGGTGTGGTGGTACCACCTACCTAATTTTTATGAGTTCCGGCACTCAGGACAGAGGAGGATTGCCTTGAGTTTGAGGCCAGACTGGTTTATATAATGAGTTCAGGACCAGCCTGGACTACAGAGTGAGACTTTGTCTCAGAAAAACAAAATAAGAAATCCTACACTGTATCACTCTTGTCGCTTGCTGAAGCCGTCCTGAAAGTCCTCTTTTGTGTCTTTATAAGGCGTGAGGAAAAACAGAGTAAGTGTTGCTGCTAAGTGCCACACAGCAGAAAGGCAGTCTTGTAAAAACATGACGGCAGGTCCTTACCCAGCTCATTTGTTCTTTGTGCAGCTTCTGATCTTCCCCCATGTCTATATCACCATGAAAGGCAGATGTTTTGAACTGATGGAAGACATTGAGGTAGCCATGACAGCTTAATTAAAAACACAGAACTGCTCCAGAAAGTGACAAGTGACAAGTGACAATGGGATGAGTCTATTTGAAATGAAGGCAAATACTTGGAGGGGGATTACTGGCAATATGTCTTTTACCATGATAAAAGAAAAAAATTAAATATCCACTATAATTTTTTATCTTATCTAGCAAAGGAAGAGACCCTTAAAGCCCCAGAACCTCAACAGTCATAAAGCAACTCCATCTCAACGCATAGCTGGGGGTGCTGTATGAGCAATGCTGGTGTTTCAGATAGCGCATTGGTTTTTTTGTTTGTTTTTTTGTTTGTTTGTTTTTATCTGAGGTTGTGGTTGCTGTCACGGTCCTGAGCAAATCACTTGGTCAGTGGTCCCAGTGTAAAAGAAGAGACTGGGCCAGCGGCATAAGTGATGGTCATGGAAAAGCTGGGAGCAGATTGTCATTTTCTTGTGTGACATCTGCTGCAAAACTGAAAGCCTTTGGGAGAAAGCAGGAGCTAGCTCTCAGGAATGCCAGGTAAAGTCCTGCACGTTTCCAGAAAACTGGGCCCTCAGCAGAATCATGCAACACGTGACAACCCCAGGTATGGTGCTGCTTCCTCAAGGTGTGCTTGTGTCCCAATCACTGCCTCTACTGGGTCCACCCTTAGGAGCCCACTGGAGTGTGGAGGGTCAGGACAGTCCCTTGTCTCTGCCTGGGTAAGCTTCTGCCTTGGGGAAGGGCCCCAATTTGGGGGAAGTCACAGAGGAGGAAGGTGTTACCTTCAACAAACGCAGCAAGGCCTGATGGTCTCACATGTCAGCTGTGAAGATCTCCATGGCAAAGCAGAGGAGGGCCACCCCTCCTTCCTTCAGCATTCTTGGATGGCCAACTGGATGAAACAGAAACTGGAAACAAAGTGAGATACTGGGGCTTCATGCCTCCACGAGTCCATAAGTAAAATCTGTGATACTCAGAGTGCTGGACAAACGAGAGATAGGGCCATTCCAGGAGGGGGCTTCCCATCCGTGAAAGTTCCTTGTCACCCACAGTCCCTAGTCTGGAGATGGCTTAGTGCCACGGCGCCTTCCGTGCAGGTGCTCCTGAGAGCCTCCATTCTCCTCAGTGACTTGTCCAGGCAGGGAGCACTTCCCGGGAGTCAGGGAGATGGGGGGTGGGGGGGAGGAGAGCGGACAGATAGCACTTAGGTGACTCCGTGTAGTGTAGAAGGTGTGTATTCCCAGGGGCAGCCCTGAGACAGCCTCCTGGTTAGAGCAGAGCTTGGGCCCAGCCTGCAGTAGGTGCAGGACCAGGCCTACACAACCTTCCTTTGTCCCCAAACATGCAGCAAGATGTTTCTCACTGCCATGGTTGTGGGCATGTCCTCATTCCCATCTTGCTACTCAAAGAAGGACTTCCGTGTGGATTGTTATTTAAAAGTAACTGACAGAGAGGAGTTTATCTGAGGTCAGGTACCCCTGGGATGACCTTTTTGGAGTAGGAGGAAAAAGGATTAAAAATCTATCAGCCTCCTAATAATCCCATGGATCAGTTGAATCAAAAATACCTGGTTTAAGCAACCAGCTGCCCCATTTAGTTGTGTGCCCTGGTTACAACTTCTGTACGCCTGGGGTTTCCCCTGCATTTTTAAGGAGAAACATTGCAGTGTTGGTTTTTTAAAAATTAAATTTTAGGGTTAGGGGTGTAGTTTAGTGATAGAATACTCAGAGGCCCTGTTACATCCCCCAGCACCACATAATAGCTGGGAGTGGTGGCACCTGCCTATAATCTCAGAACTGGGGAGACTGAGGAGAGGGACTGCTGTGAGTTCTAGGTCAGCTTGGGCTACCTAGTGAGTTCAGAAGCAGCCTGAACTACACACTGAAGCCCTATCTAAAAAATTAAATTTTAATTTTTTTAAAGTTGTGGTGAAATACAGTGCATATAAAATTATACAGTCTTGTCAATCATACCTCAATAATACTGAGAATAAATAAGTGAAATCTTGTTGAAATATATACAACACAGAATTTACCGTTTTAACCATTTTTAAAGTGTTTAGCTCAGTGGTGTTAAGTACTTTCATATTGGTGTGCAACTGTTGTCACCAGCTTTTTCCAGAAATTTTCCATCTTCCTGAGGTGAAGCACCAGACCAATCAAGTAATAATAACTCCACCATCTCTCTTGAGCAGCCCCTGGCGGCCACTAATCCTCTTTCTGGCTCTGTGAATTTGAATATTCTAGTTACCTCATAGAAACGAGTCACATAGTTTTTTATTAGCTTTTGTGGCTGGTGTATTTCACCTAGCACAATGTCTTAGAAGTTCTTCTGTGTTACATTGTGTAGTCAGATTTTCTTCCTTTATGAAGCAGAATGACACCTACTGCATGTTTATATCACATTTTGCAAGCCCATTCACCTGTGGAGGGGCACATGGGTTGTTTCCACATTTTGGCTGTTGTGAGCAATACTGTCAAGAACATGAGTGTGCAAATGTCTGTCTGAGATTCTGCTCGGAATTCTTTCGGGTATGGGCTCTAAATGGTGGCACATGACTGTAATCCCCTTGCTGTGAGTTCAAAGCCACCTGGGCTTGCAAAGTGAGTTCAGGACCAGCCTGGACTACAGAGAGGATCCTGTCTTAAAACCAACCAACCAACCAACCAACCAACCAACCAAAGCACCCAGAACAAAACAAAACAAAAAAACAAAACAAAATCAATTCATTTGAGTATATATCCAGAAGTAAAATTGCTGGTCCTCATGGTACTTTTTGGGGGAAAGGATATTAATCATACCATTTTCCACAGTGGCAACAGCATTTTTATTTCCCCTGTATTGCACTTATTTTTAATTGAGACTCTACAGATGAGGTACAGGAAAGATGTGGTATCATCATAGATTTTTATGAAATGTATACAAGGAATTTGTCAGAATGGTCATGAGAAATGATGACAGCAGCGTGAGTCATGTTCTCCAACCAAAATGCTCTTCCCATAAGACAAATATGTTTTTTGTTTGTTTTTAGTTTTTTGGACAGGATCTCTGTCCCTCTGGGCCCAGGAGTAAACAAGACAGACAAGGCCCTTGAAGTTTACACTCTAGCAAGGGAAACCAGTGTTACTGAAATTTTGTGTGAGATTTTAGGGCTGCTGGGAAGGCACATCCAAGGAACTGTCCAAGTGCATAGTAGGGTCATCAGGTGAGTCCCAGGGATGGATATCTGAGGAGGAGCCATGCTTGCCTGGGGAACTTGCGTTATTGGCATCCATTTTACATTAAATTATTTTATGTGAAATGACATGCTACCTTCGGGCAGCCAGTAGGCTCTTGAGAAATGTAAGCATAATTAAGTAAAACAGAAGCACCATGGCATGTCTCTACCGATGAAGAGGGCAGAATAAGTGCTGGCCAGTTCTGCCCAGAGTGAGGACCTGGAAAGGCTATACCCCAGAGGTGACACTGGCAATGAGCCTGGAGGCAGATGCAGTGGGTCAACCGCTGTAGGAAGCTGATCCAGGGAAAAGGATGGCTGTGGGGCTAGAGCGTGAAGCCGAGGAGCCGGTGTCCAGGGTGTGGGAGTGGCTCCCATGGCTGGATGACGCCAAGTGTGGTGTGCGTGGATGGGCAGGAGTGCTGGGCTGGACCCATAGGGATGGAGGGCCAGAGCAGCAGTGGCAGTGGCCCATTCTGGGCAGGTTTGACTGGTTTTAGACTCTCAGCAGCACAGCCTAAGCTGAGGATTGACGGGATCAGCCATATGCCTTAGGCAGCTCCCTGTGGGCCTATGTGGAGGATGCTGGAGGGGCTAAGGAAGGATACAGGATGCTGGCTTTGTGCCTCAGAAATTGTCAATTGAAAGTTGATGACAGGTTGAGCTCAGACCACGGAAAGTACTACAGGGCTCTGAAAGGTGCTAAGGAGGGAGAACAGTCTTGGTGTCTGATAGAGTCAGAAGGATGTGGGGCAGCTTCTGAGTGTCAGACCTGAGTGAGACCATTCACCGAGATGGGGTACAGAGCATCCTGGGATGTGGCCACCAACTGCCCCTCCATTCCAAGTCATACCTGCGTGCTGGCTCCCAGAATGACCTGTCCACACAGCCTGAGCCTGCTTCCAGCACCTGCTTGGGCCTCTTCCCTAGCCGAGCCTAGGAGGGACCCCGTGACCCATTGGTCCTGTGAGTTGCCAAGGTAAAGCTGTTTAGAGCAGGTGTGAGTAGCTTAGACGCACAGTTGTTATGTCCACATGTACGTGCAGGGAGCTGCTGTGGCAGTCTCTGCACCACCACACAGAGCCTAGAACAGAGTCTGAAAATTCTGAATTGGCTAGGACCCCTCCTCCACAAGGTAGAGTTATCACAGAAAGTAGCATTTAAGTATTAGGTTTACGGTCTTGGGTCTGTGGTTGTGCTCTTGCCTGGGTGTGAGCTTACTGATGCTGCTGCCGCCCACTGAAGCCAGTAGCTTGACACACAGCAGGCGGAGAGTGGGTCTGGAGGGGCGAGCTGAGGCTGCCCAGCAAGGACCCTGAGGTTGGCTCTGGAGAAGCTTCTAGAACATAGGAAAACCCTCTGTGCGCCAGCTTCACACAACACGGACTGACATTCAGGAGAAGCGGCAGGAAACATTGGCTCCTGCGCTCTCTCCAGATAGCTATAAAGCCCAATGCTTCCAGCCATCAGTTAGTGAGCTGCTGTTGGCTTTTCTTAGGTGACCCTGCCACAGCCCTTGCTGATTTTTCCCCGTTTGCCTGCCCTGACCAGGTCACTGGAGCTGAACCAATCTGTTGGTGACCGCTGCTGGCATCTGCCCACCACTTCCCTGCCAGCCTCCTCTTCTCACTCCATGTTCTGCATGAGTTCTTGGGAGGCAGAAACCTCCCCAACAAAATTAATTATTTAATGTTAAATTCATTAATAAACTTCAAATATTCCCCTTAGGAGACAGTAATGAGAAAGTTGAGACTACTGCTTCAGGCCACTGCCCTGACCCTAATCCTCCAATGCCACCCTGGTCCCCAACCTCATCTGCAGTCAGGTTCCCCTTCTGGAAACATCTTCTTGATGCTGCTCCCTCTGAGACACTAGGGTTTGCCATACCCAAAGGAAGAAATGCAGCCCCTTGTCCTCAGTGGGCCCCAGAACTGTTCTCTTCTCCCGTGTCCCAAACACCCACCTCCGGCCTCTCACCACCTGGAGCTGAGGGTGAAACCTGCAGGTGGTGGAAGATCTGCATCATCTGCCTCTCCTGCTGAGTTCTGTTCACTGAGTGACCGCAAAGGCCCGTCCAGGTGCAAGGAGAGGGGAGTGTGGTTCTGTCTTCTGATAGGAAAAGTGTTGAGGAAACCACCCGACTGGGGCTCCACTGCCTGGATGCAGACCCCAGCTCAGCCTCTTCCTAGCTGTGTGACTTGGGGCAGTTCCAGAGCCTTTCTCAGTTCTGCAGAGGCCTCCTGTGTTAAAGTGGGGATAATAGCAGCAGCCCCCTCAAAGTTCTAAGTACTGAGTAACATATGTAAAATTCCTAGTACAGTGGATGGCTGGCCTGTAGGAAGTACTCGTAAACACCGTTCTTGTTCACTACAAATGCGTTGCACAACCATGTGTGGTGGTGCCTTCCTGTAATCCCAGCACTCTTGAGAGGCTGAGGCAAGAAAATTACATGTTTAAGTCCAACCTGGGCAATTTAGTTATTGTCTCAAAGTAAAAAATTTAAGAAAGGCTGGGCCCAGTGATGCAGGCCTGTAATCCTAATACTCCAGGAGGCTAAGACAGGAGGATCACAAGTTCAAGTCCAACCTGGGCATCTTAGAAAAAGGATCTGGAGATGTAGACCCTGGATTTAATACATAGTGCAGGTAATAATAAACAAATAAATAAATATTGTAACACAGTGGTTAAGAGCACGGGCTCTGGAGATGTACCACTTGGTATTGCCCACTGTTTGTGCCTCCTTCTGGCTGAGGACCCAGTCACCTTTTCATCCTCAAGTCCTGCCCTGAAGACTAGGGAGGTAGTGGTACTTTCCTCAGCTGGTTGTTGAGATGGGGGAGTTGGATGTCATACTGGAAGCACTTGGCATAGCTTGACACAGCTCGGCCAATGTGAGGGAGGGTGTTGGTGGTAGTGGCAGCACATTAAGCCCCACAAAGGCATCGGAGGAAGATGTGACAAGGACATGGCCCTGTCCCCGAGGAGCCCCAGCCTGTGCCTTCTTGACACAGCTCAGCTCCCTTAGGATTTCAGGGGTGAGAGTACAGTAGTATGTACTTTTGTGTCACTTCAGCTCCCTTAGGACCTCTGAGGTAAATGAGTATTGTGTTCCTTTTCAGGTCAGGGCCCAGTAGCTTTCCCATTGGAACTGTCCTCAATGGGGCACCTTCCCAAGAGTAATTCTGACACGTGATTTTTGCCTTTTTTTGAAACTTTGGAACTGCCTCATGTAAGTTGACCCTATGTTTGTGAGTAGAGACACTCCCTCAGGTCACCATGGCTCTCCTGGTGCTTTATTCTGTCATATCCTCTCTCAGTGAGAATCAACTCTTAGAAATCCAAGCCACAAGAATCTGGTCAAGACCCCAGATGTCACACACCTGGTCCCGTGAGGCCTATGGAAATAGCTAAGACAAGATCGTGGTGGCCCTGTCTCTGTTGGCGCTACAACTCCCCTTAGAGTGCTTCTCAGATCCCCTGGCTCTGCTTGCTGCCTCCCCGCCGCGTGCAACTGCAACACTTGCAGGTGGATGGGTTGGGAGCGAAGCAGGGAGAAAGCTGTCTCTCCAAGCTTCTGAGAGCTTCTTCCGGGGCTACTGCCCTGGGAGGGGAGCGCTCTCAGAACCTCTCTGACGCACAAAGCCCACGCCACCACCCATGGCCTGCTCCTCCTCATTCTCTTCCTGCCATCTGTCCTAAACTGTCCCACCTTTGCAGCTGCCCTTGTGACAACATCTTCCTTTGCCTGGTGCTTCATGACCCCACCGGAGGAAAGATGACAACAAGGTCACCATGCTCCCAAGTGACAGAACAAAGAAGGGAGAGCCTGGCAGAACCAAAAACGTGACCAGCACCAGGAGCACTTGGAGTGAAAGTTCACTGTATCCATGACCCCATGCCTGGCTAACAGGTCCAGGCATAAAGCCAGGCAGAGGTATAAGGGATGAAGGAGTAAAGGATTAAGAAAAATGCAAAAGGGATAAGAATAAAGGGGATGGAAAAGGGGGCAAAAGAGGGTTAAAAAAAGACGGCGCTAGTTATGGAAGTAGAGTGGGTGGATTAGCCACCGTGAGGGGCAGGGATTGGCTGTTTGGCAGGTGTGTGGGTTGGGGATTGGCCAGAAGAAGACAAAGCAGAGTTGCCTGATGGGTTAGGAGAGCAGGCTGGTGGGCTATGGGTTAAGGGAGACAGTCCCTGCTGGGGGCCATGGTTGTTGGCTTCCGTTGGCCAACTGACCGACAGGGTCAGCAGAGCTGCTATGTCAGCGCCTGTGAAGGTTAAGGCTGGGCACAGTTGCTAAGGCCGAGAAGGTTACGATGGCTGGGAGAGACTGAAGGAGAACCTGCCTGTAGGCCAAAGTTGTCCACACATAGCCAAGAGGTGTGTATGGAAATGGAGCTAGCCAGCACAGGAGCTCCAGCATGGGGACGCCACAGTCGTTGAGAATTTTTATTTATTTCTTACATTAAAAAATTATTTTTGCCAGTGATAGGGATCACAGTCTGGATGTCCTACACCTGGGGCACCTTCCACCATGAGGGCTGTGTGAATGCTAGACTTTACCAACTTCAGCCCATTAAAATTTTTTTTTTTTAATTTTGAGTTGAACTGACAAAGAGTATACAACTTGTCGTCGTGACACAAATGCATATTATGAAATAAACACCACAATCAAGTTGATCAACCTAGCTGTCACCTCAGTCAGCATTTTCTTTTTGTGGGAACATTTAAACCTACCTGTCAGTAGATGTCAAGTATACAGTACAACACTGTTAACTGTGGTTCTGTGATCTCCAGAACTTACCCATCGTGCATAACTGAACTTTGTACCCTTTGCCTCCTCATTTTCCTCATATTCCTTCCCTACCCAGAAGCCCTGGCAACCATCCTTCTCTGCTTCTTCAAGTTTGACTATTTAAATTCATACAGCACTCAGATCTGATAGGGATGTAAAGTTTAAGAAATTGGTCGGATATCTCATGGAGACTTCTAAGTGTTTAGACAACTGGAGCTGGATCAGAGATCAGGTTCAGGCAGGTGCCCTCAGCCTCAGGGGAGAGCCACAGAGCAGGGGGTTTCCAAGAGGAGGCCCCCAGAGCAGGCCAGGGTGCAGGCCAAAGCTTCAACTGCTCAGTAGGTGCAGTAGAAAGGAGGGGATCAGAAGTGAAGGTACTGACAGCTGGTGCAGATGTGCTTATAGAAATTTGGGAGCAAAAGAAAGTGGTTACCCAGACACAGGCCGCTCACTGCTGCAACTCCCCTTAAGTAGGCTGGTGATTCCGAAGCCTGAGTGGAGGTCAGCACCACCTGGCAGGGTTACTGAAACTCAGACTCCTGGGCCCCATCCCCAGTGTCTGATTCGGTGGGCTTGGATGTGGCCTGTCTTAGTTACTTTCTGGTCGATGGGACACAAGGCCTAATACCTATAACTTAAGAGGGAAGGTTTATTTTTGAGCACATTCCAAAGGCCTCTGTCTGTTCATGGCTGGCAATAGCAGCGTGGCAGAGGGTCTGGTAGGGAATGGCTGTTCACGGCGTTACAAGAGGAAGCAGAGGGGTCTGTCCACCTCATGCTAGGGTGTGTGCTTCAGAGTATAAATTGGGCACACCTGGTGGGCTCTGGACTCTCACACTCCAGGTTGCATGAAATCATCAAAAGCATCACTTACCTTCTCAATTTCCCTTCAGAACTGGTGGATGCTCCCTGGAGATTAGGTCAAAATGCTGGGCTTGGGCTGGAGGAATGGCTCAGCAGTTAAAGTGCTTGCCTAGCAGGCACTACATCAAGCTCTAAGTACTTGAGTTTGATTCCCCAGCACCACATAAGCCAGGGATGGTGGTGCACGCCTGTAATCCCAGTACCTGGGAGGCTGAGACAGGAAGATTGGCAGCGTGGGCTTCACAGTGAGTTCAGGACCAGGCTGGGCTATAGAGCGAGACCCTGTTTCAAAAGCAAACAAAGAAAAACCTTACTGAGTGTCTAGAGTTTTAAATTGTTAACAGCATTCCAAATGAAACTGAAACATGGCAAGCAAGCTCAAATTAAAGCAAACCTGGCAGACAGGCATGGTGGAAGAAAGCTGCTCAACTCGTGGCAGCCAAGGAGCATGGAGCAGGCAGTAACACAGAATACATGAAAGAGACTCAGCCGCACTTACCCTCCCCGCAAGTCTGCAGTGTCACTCTGCTGGCTCATGTTGACAACTCTCAAATGATGGTCCCCTTCCTCTACCTTGGGAAAATGGTCTTCAACTAAACCAATCCCTGGTGTCAAAAAGGTTGGGAACCACTAGTCTAGAGAGGCAGGACCCCAGATGCACGACTGGTTCTTTGTAGGCAGAATTCCAATGATTAGATGAATGTAGACACAGGCTGCAGGTGAGCCAATGTCGTGTCAGAGGCTCTCAGATCTAGCTCTCTCCTCTTTTTGCATGTCATGGGAGGACAAATGACCAGGTCACCCACTCTGACACTAGAGCACCATTATTATCTCCTCCCTACAGAGATGGCCCTGGAATATATAGAGAGAAACGGTCCAAGGCTGGAGGAATAGCTCAGTGGCTACAGCACTTGCCTAGCATGCTCAGGTCCCAGCGTTTGATTCTCCAGCACCACATAAAAACAAGCCAAGCGTGGTGGTACGTGTCTGTAATTCCAGCAGTAGGGAGGCTGAGGCAGAAGAACTGCTGTGAGTTTGAGGCTAGCCTGGGCTACATAGTGAGTTCAGGATCAGCCTGGATTACAAGAGCAAGTATGTCTCAAATATATATATATATATATATATATATATATATATATATATATATATAAAATTAGTGAATTCATCAATTCATCCAATAAGCATGGATTAAACTTCCACATGGGCCCAAGACTGGCCCATCAAACAGACATAGGCCTCAACAGAGAAGTCTCAGTTGGCCCTCCGGTCAGGAACTAGCAGGAAACCTGCTCTGAACTGTAAACCACTGCCGGACCCTGCAATCCCGGCTTCCCAGGGAAGGGAGCAGTGGCCGCGCAGCTCTGAGGCAGAGAGGTCTGAGGCTTACCTTGTCTCTGCTCTTCCGCAGGCCCTGCCATCCCTGTGGGCGTGGACGTGCAGGTGGAGAGCCTGGACAGCATCTCCGAGGTGGACATGGTAGGCACCCCTGCTGGCAACCCAGGAGGGTTGCAGGCTGAGATGCTGCGAAAGCCTGTGGCTTATGGCCTCTGCACTGCTGGGTGTGTCTATGAGTGGGTAGTGGGAGCTGGCGGTGACAAATGAAAACTTGGAAACTGACCCAGCTGTAGTGAAGTCCAGAGCGGGGAATCTCAAGCTTCATGGGCAAAAATAACATGAAGGGCTGGTTAAATGCATGTTCCCAGGCCCTGCCCCACAACCCTTGTTTTAGAATCTCTGGATGTGAATTCCAGGATGGTGTGTTTTGAACACAGACCCAAATGAGGCAAGTAGATAGATCAGCCACACTTATGGGGGCACTGGATGCGCACATTTTGATGGAAATCCTTCATTCTTTGACCTGCAATTCCTGCGAGCACACACCCCTAACCTCTTCTGCGACAGTGCCCCCAACTTCATTTCTGCTCTGCTCACAAATACCTCCTGACTGTCCTACTGAGGCTTACCTTGGAGGGAGCACTCGCCCCACCCATCTCCAGCCTTATTCTTTCCTGCTCTGCACCATTGTTTCAGTTTGCCAATTTCTTCTTTCTGTACCTCAGGGACCTTGCGCATGTTATCCCTCCACAAGCTATCTCCTTACCCCTAGGTCTCCATGGAACTATGACTTCTTCATAAAGGCCTTCGTGGCTACTAGTCTAAGAGCTTTCTGCTTTTTCTTCATGCCTCACATCATCATTTATAATTAGGCTTTATGTTTATATATATATATTGGTTGTCTCCTACTCTAGACTACAAGTTCCATGAGGGTGGAAAATTGCCTTCCCTCCTCCCCCAATATCTCCAGATATAGCTTTGTATGGGACCACACAGGGCCTTCAAAACATGCATGGGATGAGAGGAAAAGGGGGAGGCTGTCTTGGGCCCATGGAAAGAGTAAGTCTCCTGGGCTCTTAACTGATCTGGCACAGTAGAGCTGATATGATACTGGTTCTGCGTGCCCTCAGGGCTCTGACACCAGGAAGGAATTGGGTCCAGGTGTGACAGTCTTTGAATAGCAACAGCTGTGCCCAGCCTGGCTCCTCTAGATCTGAGTCAGCCCAGATGTTCGCTCTGGATGTGAAGACCTCCTGTCCCATCCACATGTGGCTCAGGATCCCAGAGACAGGTACCCGCAGTGTCTTGTTCCTACCACCAGCTAGGAGCAGGCAGATCACAAAGAAGATGGCAGGTAGATACCATTGAAGTTGTATGTGTGTAGCTGGTTTGTGAGTCTGTAATGTGGCACTCCTCTGGAGCAGTGTCCCTAAGAGCCTGGCCCCAGCTGTGTGAACCAGAGAGACATTTGGCTGTCTCTTCCTACTCCCATATTAGCTGCTCTCTTTGTACATGGAAGAGGAGTTCATGGCCAACACTGATGCATGAGGGACCAGGATCAGTACAGGGATAACTCCATGGAGACACAATCTCAGGTCCTCTCCTCCCTCCCTGGCCTCCTCTTTGCCCTACAATCACCATGAGCCTTCTCTGTCCTTTCCCCCCTTGCTCCCAGTGAGGCTACTTGGCATTTAGCTATTTGCACCTGTGCATGAGCCCTGGCTGTGACACAGGGGAGACTCTTGGTTCAACTTTAAGGCATCCATTCTTTATGTAGGCAAGGGACAGCTTAACAGGACAAGCTTCCAGGCTGGAGTTACAGTAGGTATGTGGATACCCACCCCCTTATTCATTCATCTCCCCATTTTGCCACCTAGCAAATGTTTGTTGAGCATCTAGCATGTTCCTTGTCAGGCATTAAATTAAATGAAGCATGGGAATTCAGGGATGGGCAGGACACCATTCTACCTTGAAGGATCTTACAAGCCAAATAGCAGAAATCTTCCTAAGAGGGACGCTTGGCTGTCCAGGTTTCTGCAACTGACCATTAAGCTGCAAACAAATAATTACCTCAGAAGGCAAGGAGCCCTGTGCACAGGGTCTAGTGGGAAAGAGCAGGGAAGTCCTGCTCTGATGGTCACCGGCGGACAGCATCACAGCTCATTTTTGTTTGTTTTGTTTTGTGGGGTTGGGGATTGAACCAAGACCTCATGCATGTTAGGTAAGCCCTACCTTTAAGCTCTACCCCCAGCTCCCTTTAAAAACTTCTTTTGAGACATAATCTCACAAAGTTGCTAGCCTTAAATGTGCAATCCTCCTGCTTCAGCCTCCCAAGTCACTGGGCTCACAGGTATGTGTCACCATGCTGGCTACAGCTGCACCTTTCCTTTGCAAATCTTAAAGAGTGGACAGCTTGGTCTTGTGGGCGCCAACCTCCAGATGCACGAAAATCAGTCATTCATATTTTGATTGCAGCAGCACCACTGCATTGGCTGCTGTGTCTGGGCTGCTGAACTGTCGCTCTCAGCTCTGAAGCGGAGCCTGAGATCTGAGGCATGCAGGATGATAAGACAGTAAGAAAGGAAGCTCTGTGAGCCGTTTCTATGTGATCTCCTCCCACTGCACAGGACTTCACCATGACGCTGTACCTGCGGCACTACTGGAAGGATGAGCGGCTGGCCTTCCCTAGCACCAGCAACAAGAGCATGACCTTCGATGGGCGTTTGGTAAAGAAGATCTGGGTCCCTGATGTCTTCTTTGTTCACTCCAAAAGGTCATTTATTCATGATACCACCACGGACAACATCATGCTGAGGGTGTTCCCAGATGGCCACGTGCTGTACAGCATGAGGTAATGTCCACAGGGCCACTGTTCCTTAGTTCAACGCCATACCAGTATGTGGCCAGTCCCTTCAGCCTGGAAGAGTTTGTCCCTGTGGTTGGGTCTGTGGGATGGCAAAAGCCTTCTAATGCCAGTCAGAATTGTCCAGGCATGCAGTGGCCTCCCTAGTAGTTGATGACTTCCTCCTCACTGGGATCTTGAGCCACTTTGGCTAGAATGAATGAAACAGATGCCTTCTACATACCTTCCACCCTTGAGAATCTATAATTCTAGTTGATTGACAATAAAGATGAAAAAAATACTAGTTGCTAGTTATTGCGTGCTACTGCAGATGGGCTTCTGGGTGAATGTCAGTGATTTAAATCAACCCATTCCATATCTCTTCCTAGCCTGTTTGTACAATTCATTAGAATTACATGCTAAGACCAGTCACTTTCTGGCCATGGGTGGAGGAATCGGGTGGGGGCTAATCTCCCAGGTGTCTCTGAGAGGAGGCAGCCCTGCTGGCTGAGGGTCATGCCTAGAGAAGGGGACAGAGCTGACGCCCCCAGCAGGTAGAAGAGGGGGCAGCAGCCCAGTAAAGGGAAGCCAGCAGATCTCTTGTAACCCCTGCCACAGGAGACACAACTCTAGACATTAAGGTTTAGTGCCTTAGATATCAATGCTTCCAAACTTCTGAAATAGACACAAGAGGGAGCTGCCCTTGGGTGTGTTCTGTGTGTCCCTCATTCACTGCACAAGCCAACATGTGTATTTGGGTTGTGCAGGATCACAGTCACTTCCATGTGCAATATGGACTTCAGCCACTTTCCTCTGGACTCCCAGACCTGCTCTTTGGAGCTGGAGAGCTGTAAGTATCAGCATTGGAAAATCTTTCACCTTGCTCCCTCTCTGGTGTCTGCTACCTAGTACCCCTGAGGCCGAGTACTGCCTGCTGGGGTTAAGATCTGTTTGCCTCATAGCCGGTGTAGGATTTCACTCTTGCTTCATGCTGTATCCATAGCAAAGGAGTCAACTTAACTTTTTTCCTCTCCCCAAAGATGCATACACAGATGAGGATCTGATGCTGTATTGGAAGAATGGAGACGAATCCCTGAAAACAGATGAGAAGATCTCCTTGTCTCAGTTTTTGATTCAAAAATTTCACACGACTTCCAGACTGGCCTTCTACAGCAGTACTGGTAGCTAACTTTTGTCATGGTCCGACTCAAACATTAAGGAAAACATTAGAATTCTTCTTCAGCCATGAGCTCTTCCATTCCCAATGAAACTAAATCCTGATTATTAAAATAATGTATAGATGCAAAATACAAGTAGTCTTTAAAAACAGGAAGCTGAGAGTTTAAAAAAAAAAAACACTATCTTTGAGATCCCATTACCAGAGGTAACACCCTGCAAGACATTTGGCTTTAACCATGTAGTTTTATAAACATGAAATCATGTTTTACGTGTTATTCTATAACCTAATTTGTTATATTTAGCCATAACAGCAGATAGCTTTCCAGGGGAGCATATTCACTGCCTACATTCAGGTGATAGGGCCTTTTATTTTTGTTTGGTGCTGGGAATTGAACCTTGGGCCTTGAGTATGTTGTACCACTGACTCACACCCCCAGTATCATGCTTACTTTAGTCTCATCTTAGATTCTGGGCTATGTTTGATGTTTTGAGAGGATTCATTTGTCAGTTCTTCTTTAACATCACCTGTAACTCTTAGGATCATTCTTAGAACCACTGAAGAAAATTTCTGAAAATGAGGCACTTAGAACAACAGAAGTGTCTCTCCCTGTTCTCGCGAGATGTGATGGCCTCGCTTCCCTTGAAGGTTCTCAGGAAAAATCTTCTGTCTGCTCCAGTTTCTGTTGGTCACCAGCAATTATTGGCTCGCAGCCACATCACTCCAATCTCTATCTTTGCCATCCCATGGCCTCCCCCTACCCCTGGCCCAGTGGCTGAGTGACCTCACACGCTATCTCCTTTCTGTGTGACCCAATTTTCCCTCATCCAAAGGATCAGCAGTCCTTGGATGGGGGGCCCACCCTAGCCCAGTATGACCTCATTTTACCTTTATCACATCTGCAAATCTGCAAGGATCTTATTTCCGAGTGAAGTTTAATTCACAGGCGCTTGTAGTTAGGACTTCATCATATCTATTTTTTTATGGTACAAAAAAATGAAACCCAGAGCCTGGTGATGGCTAGGCAAGTACCTTACCACTGAGCTTCCTGTGTGGCACCCCCGAATGAACCCTCAGCATCTCCTCAGTGATATGATGCTAGTGGACATCTCACTGTTTCCTTTTGTTCCAGCACTAAGAGCCTGAGCCCTTCTGTGGGAGCTTTCCACACTCCCATCCGCTCCTGCAGAGCCAGCACTGCCACTCCCCTGCCCTACTCACTGCCCTCTGTTTGCAGAACACTGGGAAGCAGTGCGCCTGGCCTAGGTCACATTGCTGTCAGGACAGCCCAGGCTGCTTCTGTTTGTGCTCCAGTGCTCTTCTTCATGCAGCTCTTCCCTTTCACTCTGATTTGTGTGATGCACAATTTTCTTTTCTCATCTCGTCTTCCCAATTTCAAGTCACTAAAGCCACAACTAAAAATTTCTTACAAAATTTTTATTAGGTGCCACTGTTCCAAGCACTTTATATGAGTTACCTGATTCCTGGCCAGCACACCTATGGCGTCAATACTCTTGTTCTAAATTTGTAGATGACAGACCTGAGACTCAGGGAGGATGCTACTTGCTGAAGGTGGCCAGCTGGCAAGTGGCCAGGGGTCTGCCCTCTTGGTTACTCTCCGTGTGATGGTGCACTCATCTGTTCTTTTTGTTCCCCATTCAGCCTTTCCAGAGTACAGATTAAAATGCATCTCCCATCCCCATCGGTTCGCATCACATAAGCATGGCTTGGCGTCCACACCTCAGGAACGGTGAACTCACCTAGGAATGGCACACAGAGTGACATGTTCAAAGTACCTGGATCCCTCCTGGTGTTTGGTGTCCTTAGTTTTCTTAGAAGGAAGGAAGGAAGGAAGGACAACGAGATAGTCCTTAATAGATTCAATGCACTTTTCAGCCCTTCCACAAGGGCTCTGTTAAGCCTAGGGAGTGATGTGGTATGCTTCATGGGTGCCAATTTGAGTAGAGAAAAATACGGCCGACAAGACTGGACAGTGGCTGTGAGAGGGATGAGTGTGTCTCTACCACAGTTGAAGGTCACTTTCTGTTTATCCATTCCACTAAAATCACCTCCACATTCAGACAACCCGAAAGTCCACCTAGTGGTCAGGTGTCAAATTTGGCAGGACCCACCCTACCATCTAGCCTTTTCCTACTGATCCAGACTTCCTCTTCCCTCATTCAGTACTAAACTTGCACTCCAGCCAGAGGTCCTTGTCTCCTCAGCAGTGTTTCTCCGAGTGTACCTGAGGCCCGTTTTATTAGAGGAATGTGTTCAATAAACACATTTCTGAGCTCACTGCAAGCAGAGGGAGTGAGGCCTCCGGAGGTAGAACCAGAGATACTACAACAGGTTGGGCATGTGATTTTTTTTGTGCTCACTGAAATTCAAAGACCACTGCTTTTAGCCAATGTAATTCTCGCAGTGGAGTGCTCAGATACATTTCTTGGGAACTCATGAGCAATCTGTGTCTTAACAAGTCCTCCAGGAGCAATATTCATAGATTTTTGAGTCCCACTCCCCATCATCTGTCATCAATAAATCCCATGAATTCGCATTTCTAACAAGTTCCTTAAGATGCTCTTGCTGCTGACCAAGGAATCCCTCTTGAAGAGTCAGTCACTGCTCTAAGCCAAAGTTCCTCAGTTCGGGCAGCACACTGGAATTGTCTGGGGATCCTCCTGTTGTTGGATAGTTTTCTTTTTTAATATTATAATAAGATATGTGCACATCTTAGTTACTTATTCTCAGGTTGCCATGATGAAGCAGACCCAGATTGTCATTTTTTCCCCTGAGCAATGACCAAATGATAAAAGATTTCCATGGGAGGGTGGAGGGCCAAGAGTAGAATTAATGCCATACTTTAAGATTGCATAATAGATGTGGAGATGGAGTGACCAACCTCACAAGAAAGAGGGCAGGGAGGAGAGCCCAGATATCCTGACTTCTGCCTCGACTGTGGTGATCTCAACACTGAAGAGCCACTCCAACTCATTCTCCTGTGCAGCTAGTCACTCTGGAAATATGGTAGTGGTTTGCAAGCGACTAATATCACACAGACAGTGATACCATATAAAACAGGAAATATACTTGATAGCCTCAAGGTATCTATTCGTAGACTAGAGGGCTTAGTCTTTGAGAAAGAAAGGTGTTGTCTTAAGCCAGCTGCACCTAAAGTGTGACTTTCTGCTGTGGCCGGGGACATGTCAGGGAAGAAGGGCTCCCAGGGAAGAGTTTGTTTCTGCCCCCTACGACACTTTACTGGCTTCTTCCTGTGCCCCCAGGCTGGTACAACCGACTGTACATCAACTTCACATTGCATCGCCACATCTTCTTTTTCTTGCTGCAAACCTACTTCCCTGCCACCCTGATGGTCATGTTGTCCTGGGTGTCCTTCTGGATCGACCACAGAGCTGTGCCTGCCAGAGTGTCACTGGGTAAAATCATCTGCTAAGGTGGGATAGGGTGGTTATGTTTAGCTGATCTCTGAGTACAGGAAAAGTCAAATCATTACCTAGAGGCCTGGACAGGTGGGTGGCCGGAGGCAGGATGAGCCACTTTTCCACCTGCTTCTTGCCTGCACCAGTTCTGATGCAGCTTGTGTCCTCTATTACATTAGGAAAACCACGGGCAGCTGCCACTACGCCAACCTGGACTGCATCAGTTCAAAGAGACATAGCCTATTTGGGGTGTAGATTTCCACAACTGGCAGTGTTGGAGCTCAGTATTTAGGTAAATGAGATGATTCTGCCAAGGCCAATATTTTATTCTGTGTGTACAGAAACTTTGCTCTCCTTGTTTGAGCAGACTGAGGGTTTGGAGGCAGAGCCTGCGTGATTTCAGGGAAAGGAAGGGCTGCGGTTCCCTGCAGCTGTGGTGCTAGCCACTCCGAGGCTCTGAATTCCAGGGTGAGAGTTTAGAACCTATCAATGCAATTAGAATAAAATCAGGCTGGGCTCTGAGAAATGAAAGGTTTTAACTAGCAAGGCACAGTAGGGAGGACACCAGCAATCCCAGGAATTTCCTATCTTCCTGGGCTGAGTAGCTCTGGCTTAGATAAGGGGAGGAGAGGAAGAACATCATTCCTGGAGGTTTGGGAAAGTTCCCTTGGAGATGTCATTGAGTCACTTTTCTTCCTTCCTTCCTTCCTTCCTTCCTTCCTTTCCTTCCTTCCTTCCTTCCTTCCTCTCTTTTTCTTTGTACTGTGGATTGAACCAAGGCCTTCACACTGCACTCCATACCCAGTTCATTTTTATTTTTATATTTTTAATTTTAAGACAGGGTCTCACAGGCTGGAGGAATGGTTCAGTGGTTAAAGCACTTGCCTAGCAAGTGCTATGTCAAGTGCTAAGTACCTGAGTTTGATTCCCTGGCACCACATAGGCCAGACATGGTGGCGTACGCCTATAATTCCAGCACTCGGAGGCTGAGACAGGATGATTGCCATTGAGTCCAAGGCCAGCCTGGGCTCCACTGTGAGTTCCAGACCAGTGTGGGCTACTTGGCGAGACCCTGTCTCAAAAAAAAAAAAAAAGAAAGAAAGAAAGAAAGAAAAGAAAAGAAAAGAAAAAAGGAACTCCTCTAATATAATTTCTAATAAAACGAGTTAAAAAAGAAACGATCTCACTAAAGTGCATAGTTCTTCAGATTGGATTTGCAACCCACCCTGCCTCAGCTTCCCAGGATTTCAGGTATGTGCCACCACGCTTGGCTTTCAGTCACTTTTTTAATTCCACAACACAACATGTCCTTTATGAAGCATTCCTACCCTCTCAGTCACATCAGAGAAACTCAGCTTCCCCAGCTGTTTGAAAGCCAGCAGTGAGCTAGTAAGGTGTGTGTGGGAAAGACCCCTACATCCCCACCAAGTGGACACATGGCTGGGGAATTTCTCATTTGGGTTAAGAGACAGAGCGTGTGAGATCGTGGGTCTGTGGGCTGGGCTCTGTGCCACTGTCTGCAACTGAGCGGAGCCTGGGTTTCGCAGGCATCACGACGGTGCTCACCATGTCCACCATCATCACGGGCGTGAACGCCTCCATGCCTCGCGTGTCCTACATCAAGGCAGTGGACATCTACCTCTGGGTCAGCTTCGTGTTCGTGTTCCTCTCGGTGCTGGAGTATGCGGCTGTCAACTACCTGACCACGGCGCAGGAATGGAAGGAGCGCAAGCTGCGTGAGAAGGTGAGAGAGGCCCCAGCGTTGCCTCCTCTAAGCTAGCACCGCGGGTTGGAGGAGAATGAGACGGTCCACCGGCAGGGCCAGTGCGGGGGGTGTTGCACGGAGAGGAAGGAGATGTGCACACCGGCGGACAACTGTCCTGTTCTAAAGTATGTCCTGACTTCTGATGTTCTAGCTGCTAGGGTCTCAGAAAGGAAGCAGTTTTTTGGACACAGATTACCAATAAGAAGATGGATCTGGCAACAGGAAGAGTTGGTTTAGGCCCAACTTTGCCTCCGTTTCCTCATCTATAAAATGAAAATGACGCAACTCTTATCCAACCTCCCTCCCAGAGTTGTCATGAGAGTCACATAGGATTCAGAATTCCTGGGGCTGGGGGTGCAGCTCAGTGATTAGAGGTCTTGCCTAGGAAGCGGGGCCCCAGGGTTCAATCCCTCAGCACCACATACTACCAGGGTGGGGTGGCACCTGCCTGTAATCCCACCATTTTGGAGGCTGTAGCAGGAAGATTGTGATGTCTGGAGTAGCCTGAACTACAGAGCAAACACCCAAAATAAACCAAAACCAAAACAACAACTGCAAACAGAATTCTGGGATGGCATCTTGGAATTAGCATTTTTAACTGATTTTACCCAAATGCCAACAGTTGGAATAGATGACCTCTTACTGACCTTTTATTCCTCTAGCTATGAGTATATGTTAATTGCTTAGAAATGCAATTGTTGTGTGTTGCTGGATTCCTGTTACTGACAGACCAAGGCATGGAAATGATAATGTATCATTGCACGTGCCTTTAAAAACTAAACCCTAGTCAGGCCCTGGGGGCACAGGCCTGTAATCCCAGCACTCTTGGAAGGGTGAGGCAGGAGTGTCACATGTTTGAGCCCAGCCTAGGCAATTTAGTAACTCAGCAAGACCCAGTATCAAAATCAAAACTAAAAAAATGGGCTAGGGGTGTATCTCAGTATGAAGATCCAGGGTTCCATCCCCAGTACTGCAAAATAAATAAATAAATAAATAAAAATAAACAAAATAAAGGCTCTTAAATCGCAAATGACTTCTTCAATTATAAGAATACTTCAAATAATTCTGATTTTACAGATAGTCATTAATCTGCTTTTGTATTCAAAGGCCTCATGGTATTCACTGGAGTATTCTAAGACCCATAACAACAAGACATGGGTTGTGAAATGTTACTTCCCTCACCCAGGTGGTAAAAACAGGGGCCCACAGGGATGAGACCTAGTTTGAAGCATACCAAAGTCAACACGCTGAGAAGAGTAAGCCCCTGGCCAACCTGCTGTGTCTAGTATTTCCCGTGCTTCTGGCCAGCACCAGCCAGTCAGGGGCCTGCTGGGAGTCCAGGCTCTCCTGACTCTGGCCATGGGGGGAGGTCAAGCAAAGCCACTTTCTCCCTTCAAACTTAGGATTTCTAATACGCAGCTCTACATTTGAAGAACCAATTGAAAGAGTAGAGTGCGCTCTGTGTACTCCACACCTGCATCCAATGTTGTTAACATTTTGCCATTTTTGTGTAAGCTCTTTTCCCATAAGAGCATATTCTTGTTGGTGCAATTGAGCTGTTTAAAAATACGTATAGGCACCCATAACTCTTCCATGTAACTCTTCGGAGTAAGGGCAAGCTCCTACCTAATCAACTTCTGATTTCTGTCCAAGGAGGAAGAATCAGAATCTGTGAATTTAAATTCCTTCTCTGGCATCAGCTGTGAGATCGCAGGGGAGTCATGTAGCTCTCCTGATAATGTGGTTGACCAGATCAGTGGTTCTGGTTCCTGGTTGTGCCACAGAGTCACCTGGGAGTTTTAAATGAACTGGAGATCTGGGCATGGCTCAGGTGACTCTGACACCAGCCAAGGTGGTTTCACTGGCACTCTGGAAATCCTCTCAACTTTGTCTTTTTGTGTTGCGTGGTGGCAGGGCTTTGCTGTCGAACAGGCCATCCCCTCTGCCCAGCTCCGACCTCACTGAGCCCTCTGTGTTTGCTGCCTGTAGGTCCCATGCATGTGTGGAATGCTCCACTCACGAACCATGATGCTGGATGGAAGCTGCAGCGAGTCTGAGGCCAACAGCCTGGCTGGATACCCACGAAGCCATATTCTCACCGAAGAAGAGAGGCAGGACAAAATTGTGGTCCACCTGGCCCTGAGCACTGACTCCAGCTCCTCCAGGAGGAAGGGGCTCCTCAAGGGCCCGGTGGGGCTGCGCATCTTTCAGAACACCCATGCCATCGACAAATACTCCAGGTTGATATTCCCTGCCTCCTACATCTTTTTCAACTTAATTTATTGGTCAGTGTTTTCCTAGGGGCTACAAGGGAAAAGGCACGGACATCGAGGGGTGAACACGTAGGGACCTGCTGACTCTGCCTCAGGGAGAGGAGCAACTTCTGGACCACCCTGAGCAGCACCCTTCTCTCAAGGGAGCCTGGGGGCCTCAGGCTGCCCTCACCCCAACCTCATGGGTTTGCCCCTTGTTTATGCTGTGTTCTATGTCACTCTTCACACCTACCTTGACAGAATTGTCTTCTGTTCTTGCATGTGAGCTTGTGCACAAGAATTCCTCTCCTATTAAAAAAAAAAAAAGAAAAAGAAAGAAACTGAGACGCCAGATGTTCTGAGACCCTGATGAAGCCTCCAGTTCAGCTTTGGAGGGAAAGGAAAAGTGAAGGGCAAGCTTAGGAGCATTCTGGATAGGAGACAGGAAATTGGGAAGAGCAACAACAAAAATCTGGGAACCCCTACAACCAGATTAAGTGCCACCCAGGAAAGAAAGAAAGAAAAAATACCCTCAGAACCTACACAGGAGATGAAATTTGACCTACGTGAAGCTCGCAACCCATGGGACTGGACAAGATTAAGGGAAACATCCTTTCCTCCATCCGTTCAGCCATTCTTTAAATCCTGAGGTCCAAGTGGTCTTTTCCTCTGAGTATTTCTCTAGTTGTGCTCATTCTACTCACTTCGTAACATACCCATGCCGTTCCTCCCCCTCTGACCCCATTTACTGGTGTTATAGCTCCGGATCTATCTAGAAAAGGACTCCCTGTTGGATCAGGAAGCCAGCTCAGCTTCACTCCTGCAATCTCCCTGGGGACAGGCTTACCACTAGGGAGGAGAACAGGGACTTGGGAGCTAGTAAGAGCACAACTTGGTGTCAGAGAGAAGGGGGCTGCTGTGCAACACTGTTGCAGACAACATCCTACTTCTCTTCCTGAGCTCCTCCCATCTCCAGTAGAACAGTGTCCTGAGGGATAATAATGATTCTGTGTCCAAGACCAGCCTCCTGCCAGGGCTCCTGCCTACCTGAACCAAAAGGACCCCACACTCTCAAGTGTTCTCTCCTTACTTCCACAAGCTAGTGATCCTTTTCTCTCGTAATGCAACTAATCTCAGAGTTGAAAGGCAACCTCATTTACTGAATCTACACTTGAGTTGTGAATGGCCTTTTCTCTTAACTGTTTTAGGGGATTGCTGGCTAACAAGTGAATCTGTAATTGGTGAGATTTTAGGCAGTGGAGAGGACGCGATTTTTGTAAGGAGGAATCTTCTTTTAAATCACAGTACTCGACGTCAAAAGGCTGTTCTCTGGGAGCAAGAGGGAGTGCCCACCAGGGTTCCTTGCTCGCTGAAGGGTGTTGCTTTGCTGTCTTCCTCGCTGCCCTACCAGCCTCCTTCCAGGGTCTGCGTGTTTGGTCAAATGTAGAAAAATGACCATCAGAAGAGAACCAGGGAGCCCATGAGTACGAGCACCTCCAGGAGTTTTATGTCAGAAGCCTGCAGCTATCTAATCTCACTTCCTCACTGCCCCGACAGACGTGTGATGGTTCTACGCACTGCCCTCTTCTCTTTTCTTCCCCATGTCAGTCCTCCACCCCTCCCCCACCCCCGTTCTTTCATATACTCCTTGTGGGAACATGGAACTTGCTTCAGCAGTCCTTGTTCCTACTGAGGCTTAGACTCATTGTATCTTGTCACTGGCCCTAATGTGAACTGTGGCTTCCAGCCCACCAGTCCAGAGGCTGTGTGATGGGGCAGTGTTCAAGGAGCTGAGCTCTCAGCTGGGCTGGCTCCAGGCACCCTTGTGGCGTCTAACCTGGGGTTCAGTAGGTTCTCAAGACCGTCCTCATGTTTAAAGATTTTCTATAAAGACTCAAAGAACTCAAAAGCTACTATGCTTATGGTCACAGTTTACTACAGCAAAAAGGACACGGAGAAAATCAGCAAAGGAAAAGAAGTGCATAGGGAGGGCCCAGGAGGGACAGGCACAGAACTCTGGATTGTCCTCTCATCAGAGCCATGTGGTTCCCACTTATTTTTTCCAGCAGGGACATGTGACAGTGTGCATGAAGTAGTGCCAATCAGGGAAACTTGCCCAAGCAGCTTTCCTAGTGCTTTGGCACTGTCCCAAAGTAATTAATATCCCAAACCTGAGCCTGAACACAGGAAGACTTTTCTTATACATAGTTTTTATTTCTTTGTCTCTGCTATACAGGAGTTGGTTGTGACTGGCTACTTTAAACTTGCTGGGCAGTGACACTAATAGTCTAAAGTTACAAGGCGGTGCTTGAACTTACAGGGCAGTGTTAGAGTGTGCATATGTGCTTTTGTTTTGCTACTGACAAGGTCATGCTGCATGAACCCAGTGATAAGGCCATGTTGCCTCCTTTCTTTGTTCTGGTAGGAGCAAGCCCTGACCACTATCACAATTTAAGTTCGAACATATGAACTGGGGTGGGAGCAAACCTTCAGCCCACGGCCAGTGTATTAAATGTGCCATTCATGATTCCAAGCATTTTACAGGTGCTAACTCATTTATCCCCTCAGGAAGTAAATACCAGATTGCTGCTATTCTCATTTCACAGATAAAGAGTTTCCAGTCCGAGCAGGCTTACCTCCCAGAGACCAGAGTTTAAATGGCAATGCTGGGATTTGTGCCTGGGTAGATGTGGCTCCAGGCTGAGTTGTTACTATTGTGCCATCTGCTTTTCTAGGGAGGAGCTGTCACCCCTACTCCAGCACCCCCGCTTCACATGAGCTCTCACCAGCTTCTCCTTACCCGTGGGAAGATTGCTACATTCAGACTCTTTAGGGTATTACCCATCAGACATGACAGAAGAAAGCTGAACATCTGCCTGTACTATCAGTGACTTCCCATATTGGTCTTGGAGATCTGTAGGGACACTTCTGGGGCACCCACATTCCCTGTGCACACAAGACAATCTTTGGTCAATCAGAACCACCAGCCTGATGGAACAGTTGCCATCACCTACTGCATACAGCTGTGTTTCTCAGGACACTCAATGTGGCGTCTGATTGAGATGGGAAATCCCCTGGAACATCAGACGCTAAGAAGGCAGGATCATTCACTCAAATCTCCCCGGCCTCACTATCTGGACAGTCTGGCCCTGCTCCTTATAGACGTCTCTATTGCTACAGGCTCTTCCTTCTTTTATGAGAGGTGAAGAACAACTGGGCATAAGACAGATCTTGCAAGCATGGGCCTGTCATCCCAGTACTCAGGGAGGCTGAGGCAGGAAGATTGCAAGTTCTAGCCCAGCCTGGGCAACTTGGTGACTTAGTGAGATCCTGTCTCACAAAATAAATAATAAAAGGGGCTGGAGATGTAGCTCAGTATGAAGGCCCTGAGTTAATGCCCCCGGACCACAGCAAACAACCAAACAACAGTAACAACAACAAAGCCAAAACCAAAGTATACACCTTGTACGACTGAAGGAGAACAGGTGGATATCGACAGAGAAGCATTTCTTTATTTTTTCATTTAAGAATGAAATAAGGAGCACCAGTTAGTACTCATAAGTCGACTGAACGTAGTTTTCAGCAAAATCATCATGATTGTTTAAAAATTATGTCCCTGTTCCTGAGGTTTCAGAACCTGAATTGTAAAAATTCTAAAGTAGGTGCAACTTAGCAACTCCAGAAAAACTACAACTATTCAACTCAAGATTAAAAAAAACTGAAAATCACCTGCCCTGTCATTTTTAGCATTTTTTACAGAACAACTAGAAACTGAAGTCTCAGTTCCCTCAAACCGCATCACCAGAGACTGGCTAGCTCTATCCCCAGCACTGACAAAAGCAGACAGGAAATTATTTGCTGTACCTAGATGGAGACATAAAACAAAAACTTCTTACAACTTTATAGTCACTTGGAAAAAGCAACTCAAATCGAAGAAACCATTCTGACCGGTTTTTGAAAAGTGGCCAGCTAAAAGAGTCATGATTCTCTATGATGAGACTCCGTTTAGCCCCCACCACTGATGGTCACGGCAGCCCTCCATAGCCTGTGCCTTAGGGTCACATCCAAGCTGTCCTGGATGTCCTTCTTGGTGACAAGACACAGAGCAAGAGTCTGAATGGTTTCAGAAGTCCTCAGGGACCTCCTAAACCCTAGGAATAACCTAACCAGAAGCCTCAGAAGGCAGAAGATGAACAGAAATCTACCAAAATCATTAGTTCCACTGGCTCATGAAGATCTGTAGTGTTTTTTCTGTAACAAAGAACTGAGTCATTAGAAAAAATGAAAACACTTTGCAAGCCAGGCCAGTAGCATAGACCAGCCATCTCAACATTCTGGGAGGCTGAGACAGGGAGATTACAAGTTTGAGCATGGCCTGAGTAACATAGTGACTTAGCGAGATTCAGTCTCAAAATCATTTAGCTCTGTGCAAAGGCCCAGGACTTGATTCTCGGTACCATTAAAATTAAAAAAAAAAAAAAAAAAAAAAAAAAAAAAAACACACTCTAAGGCTTGATATTTTGTTTCTATTTTTCAAAAGATTTGAGGATTCAATTTTAAGTTAATTGATCTTGAGAAATTATATGCAGTTGAAGTTAACCTCTGAGTCAAGATATTTGCATACTGAGAAAAATGGTCAAATACTAAATTGCACAATTTACACTGTATTTTGTTGATCTTGCGTGTTATTTTCTGCTATATATTTATCTAGGCACCTAATTCAAATCTGTTTGTTACACAAACTTAAATCATGCTCTTCCTTTTTTTAACAGTTGATTGACAGTTCCAAATGTAGCTTCTTATTCAAAGAATTCATTCTCATCCATTGCCCAAATGCTTCCACTTCATTCAAATGAATCAGCTTCAATATCTGTCAGAGAATAATCTGAAATTAATTATCTAAAAGTTTTGAGTTTGCCATCAAAATGTCTTGTGGATCAGCATGGCCATCAGAAGACTATGTCACGAATGAAACCATCTCACAGAGCAGCCTCTTCAGGAAGGGGCAGAAGGTCTTGGAATTGATGAAAAAAAACCTCAGATCTTGGGATCAAATTTTTCTTGTCTATTAGCCATGTTTCCTGGGCAAACCACTTCCTTTCTTGGGGCCTCAGGTTCCTCTTGGGGAAGAGGACGTACTTGTCTGCATTGCCTATTTTAAGATCTTATTCTTGAGGTCAAGGGAACCTGGATGTGAAAGTGGTTGCAAATGCCAGGAGTCCCCTCAGTTGCAAGCTACAGTTGCTCAGCAACTGCTGAGTTGTCTTAGAGGAAAGAAGGAAAGAAGTCTCTGTTTTATCTTCAGTCTTCATCAGTCCTCAGACAGTATTACAGAAGACTGATGCTTCGTAATGCTGAGAACACTTCACAGCCCCAAGGAGATTCCTCTTCCACACTCAAAGGGCTTCTCACAGTCACTGCAGCTGTGGCCTTAATGGTTCTCACAGAGTTTCCTGTTTTTGCTACATTATCTGTCACCTGGACTCCCTGGAGATGTGACAAGTACACCAAACCTCATCAGGGATTCTTTAGTAGAGAATCAAAGAAATAAAAATACCCACCCGGAACCTAGAGCCTCAGACTGAGGACTGAGAAGAAGACAGAGAGCAATGGAGAGACCACAGGCAGGGCGTCAGGCTGGGCAGACTTCAGAGAAACCTCAGATGCTTCAGGGATGGAACAGAGTCCGGGTGTGCGTTGAGGGGAGCCTGCTGACACAAAGGATCAGCCCAGAAGACTTTCTGTACACTCGGACATGAAATAAAGAACCTGAAAATTAGAATCACGCATATACTTCTAAAAACTTTGCTGGTTCAAGCATATTGGCATGCTGGATTGTGGCTGTGTTAAGATCTCCATGTCATTCCCCCCTATCCCCAAACTCCCCCTTGTCCTCCGCAGACCCAGAGCTTGGGGTCCATGGCCCCTTCTCCTCCTTCTGTCTTGGCAAGGATCTCAGGCTTTGGGGCCACTGGCTGCCCAGGCGAAAAAGAAAGAGGAAGCAAGAGTCACCCTTCCTCTCTCTGCTTCTCCCTCCATCTACAAGTCCCTCTCTCTGGGTCTTGAATGCTGAAGGAGAACAGAAAAAAAAAAAAAAAAAGAAAAAGAAAAGAAAAAAAATTCCAGTTGATCCAGCTATCTCTTTTCTGGATATCTTCCTGAGTTAGGTATCTTATTATCGTGACACTTGCATACTCATGTTGATATCAGCACAACTCATAGTAGGTCAGTCTCAGACACAGCTGCTTTGCCCACCAACAAGTGAGTGGATGAAGAAAATGTGTACATATGTAACAGAACACTACTTTGCCACAAAAACGATAAAGGTTAGCCTTTTACTTGTAGGAAACTAGGAAACTGTAATCCTAAGTGAAATAAATCAGACACAGGAGATTAAATATCTCATGCTTTCTCTTATATGAGGAATCCAAAATCAACTAATCTATAGAGCAAAATATGAGCTACACAAGGGAGCAGGGAGGTGGGCTCGGGAGAGACTGACAAGGGTTTGGGGGGCAGGAGGAGATGGGAGGGCGGGGAGGAAGAGCAAGAAAAAATGGCTACGATGCGATCTGTATGTATCAATTTCCCCTTAGCCTCCAATTATTAATATTATAAACATATACTAATAAAATAATAGTGATGTGGGAAAAGAATCTTGGAGAGACACGCAGGATATATGCCTCATAGATTGTCAACAAAAATAAAAACTTTATTGAGGTACAAAGAAAAGGACACAACAGAGGACTCCTAGGATTGCTTCAGAAAGTGATAAGAACAATGGCAGAGGAGTGTTCAACAGCGAGTATTGTGAAAGTTATTAATGACTATCTGTCTTTTACTGTAATAATTTTTTAAAATTTAAGCATTCCCCAAGGCTTTTAGTCATATTCCATAAAAATGGATAGTTTATTCACCCTTGGGGTCGTTAGTCAGAAGGCTGTCCTGTCATGTACAATTATAATCAAATAAACACGTCATCCCTTAGGAAAAAAGATACCAGAGGGTTCTGTGTAGTTATATTTGAGTCTAGAAGCCTATGGGCTTCTGTTAAGGGCCAACTTAGAAACGAGTAAAGGCTGCTGTAGACAAGTCTACTAACATTCCAGCAGGGGGAGACAGGACTGCACTGTGCCCCTGGAAATGTGATTGCATTTAGAATTTTACACCACGGATAGTCGAGCTGCCTTCTTCCCGTCCCTAGCAGAAGATGTTGGTAGTAATTTTTGTATCTCTTGGTGGAAAAAGAGATGGCTAAAGGCCATTACAAATTCCACGATCCTTCCAAAGTGGTTTTCCTGCTACTGGTCACAAGAGCCCCCATGTCCCTGGAAACAGCAAGGCAGGCATGTTGGATAGTCAGTCTACAGACACTTCAACCTGTGATGGGGCTATTGGTGGCTGACCTGTGTTCTTGATGACTCCACTGATTCACATCAAAAGACCTTGTAGTCTGGAATTCTTGTTTTATGAGAGAACACATTTCTGTTTAAGCCACTCTGAGTCAACCTCATGAGTCAAGACTGTTTCATTAATATCATTACCTCAACAGATACAGTGCCTGTGTGGATTGGTGGTCGCCCTTCCGTGTCCTGAGGCCTAATAAAAGATCTTCAGCACACAGTGGCTGAAATAGTGGCTGAGAAACAGTTTTCACTTTAAATTACCTAGTCGCTGTTGACAGTGTGGTTCATGCTATTTTTTTTGTGACGTTACTCAGCTTCATGGACACAAATAGTTACTACAGATGCCTGGTCCTAGAGGATCTATAATCTGGACTGATTGTCTCCAAACGAGGAGAGCAAAGTAAGCCAACTCGAAATATAACCCCAGATCACCCCAAAGTCCAAGGCAGTGCTGGAAATACCATGTACTTCCTAAACATCCCTCCCATTTCTAGGTCTAGTTTAATTTGATGAAGGGAAAAATTTAAGTGATTTAAAAGAGCAAGCCGTGGAAATTTTAACAGGTAGAAATCTTCAATGCCGGCCTCCTTTTCTCTCTGTTGTATAGAGTATATACTTTTTTCCCCCTATAGTCTCTTCATTTATAATTTGTGTTTATAACCTTTAATTCATTTACATTTTAAAAACCACATTTGAACGTGGATGTAGGGCACATGTCTATAATCCTGGCCCTATTGTAGGCTGAGGCAGAAAAAGTCTGAGCCTAGCCTGGACAATTTAGTAACTTAGTAACACCTTGCTTTAAAATAAAAAATAAAATAAAGTGCTGGAGATGTAGCTAAGTGCAAAGACAACGGGTTGAGTTCTTAGTACCACTAAACAAATGAATAGAAAAAAAAAAAAACCACTTATGGTTCCTGGTGGAAAAAGCAAGAAACAGTAGGAAGTAGGGCATGACTCACAGGAAGGAGATCAACGTACCCAACTTTAAAAGAAGGATTTTGGCCAAATGTTTAATGGTTTGCTTTGAGAATTACTATATGATTTTTCCAACGAGTCATTAAAATCTATTATTTGATCAGAGCTATGTGACTGAAGAAATAAAAAAAGGTAAATTTCCATCCAATGGTAAACAGTCTTACCTGCTGCTAGGAGTGATAGAAAGATGACATTTAAGCACCTGGACAATCAAAACTAGGGTACATGGCAGAGTAAGTGCTACCAGGACATGGAGAAAGTGAGCCCACACTGAGCTATGGTGGCCAGGAGAGCTCATTTCATGGAGGGCATGAGCTTCACATATGGCTCAATTTTGAATGGACTTCCCAAGCTGAGAAAAACTGGAGCTGCTATGTTTTTTAAAAGTAAATCAGTGCTAATCATAAATATTTTTTTATTTATGACCTTGCTGTTGAAATTCTTCCTAAAATAGGGCTGGAGGAATGGCTCAGTGGTTAAAGCGCTTGCCTAGCAGCACTAAGACAAGCACTAAGTACCTGAGTTCGATTCCCCAGCACCAGGTAAGCTGGGCATGGTGGTGCATGCCTGTAATCCCACCACTAGGGAGGCTGAAACAGGAGGATTGTTGTGAGTCCAAGGCCAGCCTGGGCACCATAGTGAGTTCAAGGCCAGGCTGGACTACAGAGTGAGACCCTGTCTCAAAAAAAAAAAAAAAGAAGAAGAAGAAGAAGAAGAAGAAGAAGAAGAAGAAGAAGAAGAAGAAGAAGAAGAAAAGAAAAAAGAAAAAGAAAAAAAGAAACATTTCCTAAAATATATTAACACATGACATATGAAATTGTTCCCACATTTTAAAATTCTTCAAATTAAACTCAGAAAAAAATTAAAGATATTTAGGTATTTCCTTTCTTAGCAGGAAAAAAAAAAAATCAGCTTTGGACACTTGCTAGGATCATTTACTCACTAAATAGTTATGGAGGTAAGCCAGGGAAGGCCTAAGTGTTGAGCAAAGCAGATCCATGGTGCTGATTATTAACATCCTAGTTAGGGAAACCAACAACAAACAAGTAATTAGAGATGCTTCAGAGGAAAAGAGCAGGTTGAGTGACAGTGAATGGCCACCAACTGTGCTCCGATGGGGTGTTCAAGGAGGGCCCCTCTAAGGATGCACTGCTTGGGTGAGACCCAGAGAGTGAGCAGAGCCAGCTCGGCAGAGTGGGATGCAGGGCTCCAGGCCAGGCCAGGGGACTGCGAAGTTCCAGGGACATAACCGCCTGTAAGACAGATACCTGTTGTTATGGTTTGGATCTGGAATGTCCCTCAAAGCCTCATGTGTCTAGCAGGTGACTCCTCACAGGGGTTAAGTGATTTCCTGTGCTGTTAGGAGATGGAGCCTGGCTGGAAGGAACCGATCCCTGAGGTGTGACCTGGAAGGACGTATCTCCCTTGATAGTTCTGTCCTTCATTCTCTCTGCTTCCTGTTGCAACGACCTGAGCAGCTCTTCTCTGGTGAGGTCACGATTCCTGGCCTCCCACGAATGAACTGAGAACTTCTGAAATCATCAACTAAAATAAACGTTTTCCCCCTTAAGTTGTGAGCGCTGGATATTGTGTCCTAGCAACGACAAAGTAACTAAGACACGTATAGATATCGATAGAGAGTATATATACTTAGTATACTTTATTATTATCAACTGCTTGCTTGAATCACAAGGACCTCAGCAACTGGCAAAGAGTAGCCAACAGGTCAACAGAACAGCACAGGGGATCTCAGAAACAGACCCCACAAATTAGAACTGATTTTTGACAAAGGAGCAAAGGCAATTCAGTGGAAAAGGGTAGTTTTTCTATCAACTGGTGTTGGAACCACTAGCTACCCACCTGAGGCAAGCAAACAAAAAACTAGAAACACTTATTCATGTAGCAAATACTTAACTGATTTTCTCAAATGTCAGACAATAATCTTATGGTGCTACTTATGGTGGAAAAAAAAAAGACATGTAGGGCTAAATTTAAGACTCTGCTGTCAAGATCTTAGTCTGATGGGCTAGACATCCTCAGCATTGTGGTTGTAAAGCAGATGGAAAAAACAGGGCTGGGTATGTTCAGATCAGAGGCTTAGACTGTAAAGAAAATTAATGTCCGCTAATTGAGTTTTTATTAACCTAGATTTCCCATCAATCATGAAAAGTTCAATATAGAAGGCAGGTGGTCTCTACAAAGCCTATCACCACCACCATATTCAATAACTTGAGTTAAATAAACTAAGTGCCTCCAGTGTGACACCACCTGATCTATAGTACTGGTCATTCAGCAAGGGAGGGTGACAGGGAAATGCCTAGAGCACATTACAGATGGGCATAAGAAGACCTAGCGATCAAGGACTCTGACCTGAACTAGAATAGCAGATGCAGAAGCCGGGGGTGGTTACTTTCGAAGGATACTATAAATAATATGACAGCCTCCCCATCATGCCTGACATGAATAGTCTGACCAACATTTTCTCCCTTTGTTTTGTTCAGATGTTCTGACTGATCTGAGTGTTTAGCTCCAAATATGAAGAAGGATGAAGGGGAAAGGAGCCCAGCAAGCAGGTTTATGGGGCTAGAAGCTGGGATTCAGAGGTCATTGCTGCCTGAGTTGGGATGGAGAAAAAAAAAAAACTGGAGAATTCAGCAGACTGCTTATTGCTCCCCCAAACGTGTTATCCTTTATCCCATAACAACAGAATTTTAGCTAGTCCCAAGGTGACTCATGTAGAGATTGCATTTCGCAGACTCCTTGCAGCTAAGAGAGGCCACCAGCCCATGCTCTTACCAACGAAGTGTGAACAGAAGTAATGAGCACAGCTACTGTGTCACTTGCTGGACAGGAAATGGCTTGCCTTTGATTCCTTCCTCCCATGGCCTGGGTTACAGTCGCAGTAACAACCCGACCTTAACTGTGTATGTAAGGATCACACGCCGAGGAGAGACAATAAGGCAGGAGGAGCTTCACCCTGGCGCAGTCTTCTCTTGTCAGCCTGACTACTCACTCACCTCTGACTGTGAAAAGTAAGTATAGTCTATCTTATTGATTGATGTTTGAATGTTACTGTAGTAACATGTGTTAAGGGCTTTGTCCTTAGCCCATGGGCTATTGCAAGGTGGTGGAATCTTTAAGAGATGAAGCCTAGCTGGAAGCCGTTAGGTCACTGGGGACGGAGCCTGGTAGGGAACTGGGGGACCCTGGTCTCTTCCTTTGCCTTTTTTTGCTTTGCTTCTTGGTCACAAGTGGTTTTGTTCTATCATGTGCTGCTGCTGTGATGTGTCATCACGGGCCCAAGGCAACAGGGACTGATCATGACTTAAACTATTAGAACTGATGCAGAATAACCTTGTCTTTTTACAAGTTGATTATCTCAGGTGTTGGTATACTAACAAAAGGCTGAGTGATACACATGTCTTGATTAGGGCTGTAGCTTAAACTGTAGGCTGGCCAATGCAGCAATCCAGCTGCCTCAGGACCTGAGACATAGCTCTTCTGGTCACTGCTTCAACAAATCCCTCTCCTTTACTCTGTAACTTGTCCTTGATGTCCTGCAAAGCAATTCCAAGCCAGACCACAGTCAGGCATTAATAGAAGGCTGGTAGAAGGAACACGGAGTATTGGTGGCAGGATTGAGATGTGTAGCTGAGACCATTGGAATCATTGGCGCCAGGTGTGTTTGCAGCTAGAAATGTATGAGAGGGAGCAGCTTGAAAGCAGGTGATGAACACAGGCGGCCTTTGCCTCAGACAGGGCAGAGTATGGAGTTTGAGGTTTACCTGATCAATCAGTGAGTGTCTTGTGTGCAGTAATGGGCTCGCTTTGATGGCTAGAGGCAAGGAGACACTTGAACCCATGTGAAAGTCAACTAGATTCAAATACTTCCTTGGTCTTCCACCACTAGAGGGATTTCCACCTTGAACCCTCTGTACTAGTATGGAGAAGGTCATGAAAGTTAAAGAATACAAAGAAAAGGGAAAAGGAGAAGGGGAGTGGCATACCTGTTACTAGAGTTTTAGGGCAAAAGCCTTGGCTCCAATGATTCCAATAGTCCAGGCTCAACTATACATTTCGAAACACTAACCAAATGCCAAGCATGGTAGGGCATCCCTGCAATTCTAGCACTCAGGAGACAGACACAGGAGTATCACAGAGAGTTCAAGGCCAACCTGGGCCACATAATGAGAACCTGTCACGAAACACCACCAACCAAGAAGATGAGCAGTAACAAAGAGAATGGCCATGTTGAAAGGACAAATGAAGAGGTTCAAGATCTGCTTCCAGGTCTGCTTGAGCTTGAGTTTTTTGTCATATATATATATATATATATATATATATATATATATATGTATGTTTACATTGAACTTGAGTATTTCACGCACATATATATGTCAAATTACAATCCCCTCCCCTCCTCCTTTCTGACCCTCCCAAAACATCCCCCGTTTCCTAACTCCATCACTCCCATTTGTTTCTTTTTTAAAAAGAACATTTCATTTCCCTTTTTCCTTCCCACTCTTTCATCCCCACTCCCCTTCTCTTTCTACAAGGTCCATCTTCTTACTTTCTTCCATGTCTCTTACATTTTTTATGGTTTGGTTTTCTCATATTAGAGAAACCACATAATATTCAACTTTATGGGTCTTACTCATTTCACTAAGCATTATGGTCTCAAGGTACATCATTTTCCTAAAAATGACTCAAATGTTATTGTTAATGGCAAAGTAATACTCCACTGTGTATATGTACACCACATCCTCTTTATCCAGCTATCTGTATTCATGCATATTGGCTTCTTTCAAGATTTGGCTATTATCAATTGTACTGCTATATAAAAGACATTCAAGTCATTATTACATCAGTCAGATTTCTTATTATATCAAAGACTACATTACATGAACTTAAGTATATATCTCAAAAGCATATCACACATAAAGCAATAGATATAGCAGCATATTTAGTTATTTCAAAATTTTTAAAGAGTTCTTTCCCAAAGAGGAACAGGAAGAAATGAGTAAGATCATTATTACAAATTTAGTTATACAGAGCAGGAAACTGAGACATCAAATTCAAGAGTCACAGGTTGAACTAATAGCTGACTGAGTTCTTAGCCAATAGACTAAGTCTATGTGATCTTTTATCTTTAACACTCAATGAAAGTTTCAAGGACGGACAAGACCCCAAGCACCACTAATTTACCAAAGCTTAATGGGTTTAGAACTAATAATATCCCAAATGAAACCACTGTCTTCTGCCACTTCACCTCCAGCTAAATATCTATACACATCATACACATCAAAAATGTTTCAGATTAAGATTTTATACCAATTCCCCATGTTACCTGTTATGTTTTACAAACTAATGTGCTAATAAAAATTATAATTGTGGGGGAATTTTTACAGATTTTTATGAGAAAGCTACTATTTTAGTGGAATACCAATGGAATGATTACTGTCTATTTTTTGTTACACTTTCTCTTAGATGTTTCCTTTCCTCTATGTGCTTTGGTGCTGCTTGTCTCTCGGTCTCTAAGATTCCTTCAAGTATTTTCTACAGTGATAGGCTGGTAGAAGCATATTTCTTTAGGAATTCTTGGTCATGAATAATTTTTACTTCTCCTTCAATTTTCAGGAATAATTTTGCTGGATACAAAAACATGGGTTGACACTTCCTGTCTTTTAAGACTTGAAAGATTTTGCTCCAGGCTCTCCTGGCCTTCAAAGCTTGCATTGAGAAATCTGAAGTACTTTCAATGGGTTTGCCTTGGTAAAATATGTCTGTTTTTTCTTGGAGGTTGAGACTTCAAGGTTGGGCGGCTCCATCATCTCAGCCTCTGGCCAAGGTTCAGGCTATGTCAAAACATGGCAAATGACATCACGGTGGGAAGCACAGGCAGGGGGGAGAAAGCAGTCGCATGGTGAGACAGGAACCAAGAGAGATTCTGGGGCTAGGTTGGCTCTTTTTATAAATACTCATTCTCTTGGGGACCAATAGGACCTCCTATATTAATCCCTTCTGAAGGCAGCAACTCCCCCCCACCCCCAGGGCCCAGTAGCCTTGCATTAGGCCTAACAACTGGCAAGGGTTCCACCATCCCAACACTGCCACACGGGGAACCAAGCTTCCAACATGCAAACCTTTGGGAGACACACCTAAGACATGTCCAAACCATTGCAGCAGTGAATTCTTGTTCTGTTGGATCTTGGATTAGTGGTTTTATAAAACTGTGTGCATTGCAACTACAGAGTTAGGACTTCTTGCTCAGTCCAACAGTACAGCCTGAGTGTTATCAAAGATTTTCATCTGAGCTTTGAAAAGTCAGTGGTTTATAGTTCTGCATACAATCCACATCCTCAAGGCTCTGAGGCTGTCCTTTAGTGAGGACACAATCCCCAAGCTTGTAGATCACCACAGTTTTTGAGCAAGCATCAAAAGAGAGAGAGAGAAAAAAAACACCTGCAATGAACTGTAGTTCATTTACTAGTAGTAGTTTTTCAAGTGGGAAAACCCATGAAGTTGATGATAAGAATAAAGCAACTGACAAGAATATCTAGCTCTCTCTGTGTATGGAAGTTTTAAAAGCCTCTCCTCACCCTCCCCAATGAAGGCTTGAGCAAGGCCTAGGTGGCCTGGCCAGGTATGGATGGATCCCTGAGAGTCCAGGGATCCAGACATGAGAAGATGTGGGGGCAGGGAGGCCAAATCCAGCCCTTGGCACAGCAAATGGGAGGCTTAAAATAGATCTGGGGAGGAGCTCATTAACATGGTGGACCCTGCAGGGCAGCACCTCTGGTCTTTTTTATGTTGGAAATTGCTTTGGTCGAATTTTTACTTCCTTTTATTCAAAGGACTAAAATGTATAGACCCCATATATTTGCCAATGAACTAATTGAGACCAGCCAAGATAATTGTTGCACAGGGACACAGAAATTCAACCTCAGTTCAGAAAATCCCTGACATCTGACGTAGGAGGATTTATAGGTTTAGTGGAAATTGCTTTCTCCTGCTCACCAGATTACATACCGCTGGTTGATTTTTTTGCATGAGTAAACATCCTTCTAATAATGAACAGACCAATAATGTCTTAAGAGAGCAAAAGAACATCCGTTTCCTTTTTGCAGTTTTTTTCAGAGCGTGGTTTGGATTTGGAAACCCATGTTGGCTGTCCAGAATATGAAATTCAGCATCTTCCTTTTGTGGTGGGGATGGGTTCTGGCCACCGAGAGCAGAGTGCACTGGCCGGGAAGAGAAGTCTACGAGATGTCTAAGAAAGGCAGGTGAGTAGATGCTGAGGGACAGAGGACGTTGGGACAGAGGGTTTGCAAGGGAAGCTTTTGGTGCTGTTCTGGGAACCATTTCCGGCTTGTGCTTTCTGTGTGGGTGCCTTTTTTCTGCTTTTCTCTTTGTCCTCCTGAGTTCCCCCTTTTACGGAATTACAAATAGGTTTTACTTTATCACGATGCTACCTCAGATGTTATCATGGTCTATTTTTAATTATGGTCTATTCCTTATTAACTATTTTTGGGTGAAAGATTGATTCTGGAAAAAGAATGTATTACACTTTCTAAAAGCAGATCAAGGGCAATTCTTTCATGCCTGCATCCTGTGGTTAGAACAAATCTGTGGGTCTCAGATCACCAATAGGACATTTCATCTGGGAACAAGTCTGTTATTTCTAATGATTTCTGTTAATATGCATATGTGTCCCTTTTAATCTAAGAAAAGCAATTTTCTTTAAATTGCATGGCTACGGTAATCATTAGATTGTCCCCTACCTGTAAATGGGGAGGGGCAGGGATGGAGGCACCCACGTGTACGTGCCGCCTGGTCCGTCCAGCCGTGCAGATGGAGCTCAGCCAGGGAGCCTCCCGCTGGCCCCTGAACAGCCTCACCTGGGCAGCTCTGCAGGCTGCGCTGGTGTGTGTGCGCTGCACACCTGCCTGGATGACATTAGTCACTAAAATAGGACACTGGGGAGAGCCTAATGTGATCATATAGCTTTGCTGATAAGGAAGTAAAGTCAGCGAGGGCATCTTTGATTTTTGGTCACCAGGCTTAGCTCCAAATCCAACTTTAATGTTCTTTATCCAGGGGTGTAAATGCAAAGGGTCAGGCGTGTCAGTGCATCTGGAGGGACATGCAGGCTTGGGAAAGCTGGGACTACTGGGAGGGCTGTGTGTGTCTCTCTCCTCGCTGCACTACTCTTTGGAGTTCGAGATATGGCCCCTTGTGCTGTCCTCCAAGCAGCAAGCCGGAGTACACAGCACTTGTTTCAGGCTGTTTTTTTGTGAGCTCACAGAACTAGGACTGGAAATACCCAGGGGTGGCACTGGGAAGGAACACTGTGTTCCCCGGAGTCACACGTTGCCTGGGTAAACAGCCTGATTTGGAGAATGGGGCAGCCATAGAGATTATCTGAACCAAACATGCTCATAGGAATTAAAAGCCACAGAAACAAACCCTATTGGCTGTCATCAAAACTTCTCTGTCTCTATTCCAAGCCAGAGTTGGAGGGGTAACCTATCAGCAAATGCCAACAATTAAGAAATCCTGGAGAGTGAAACAGGCTTTTGCTTTAAAAATTGCTTTTAATTAAGATTGTTTTTATTTTTATAATTTTATATTTTTAAAAAAGATTGTATTGTAATTGGGCAAATAACTGTATGTGTTAATGGAGTAGAAAGTAATTATCGTGTACAATGTGGATTGATTATATCAAGCTGATTAACATATTCATTAGAAAGTGTGGCGCTGCATGCCTGTAGTTTCAGTGCTATAGGTGTTTGAGGCAGAGGCAGGCAGATCACAAATTCAAGCACAACCTGGGCAACTTACTCACTTAGTGAGACCTTGTCTCAAAAAGAAAAAAAAAAAAATTTAAAAAGCCACGCCTGGTGGCACTCACCTATAGTCCAAGCACCCTGGAAAGGTGAGGCAGGAGGATTGCCCCATTCACACCTCAGCTGGGCAGCTTAGTGATTTGGTGAGACCTTGTCTCAAAATAAAACTGATAAATAGCGCTGGGGATAAAGACCTGGATCCAATTCCCAGGGCCACAAAAATAAAAGCAAATATAAAATTTTACAAGAGCTAAGGATATAAGTTAGTGCAAAGGCCTTGGATTCAAACCCAGTATCATAAAACAGAACACATAACCATCACCTCACACACCTTTTTTGTGTGTGTGTCTGTTGTGAGAACATTTGAAATAATTTCTCTTAGCAATTTTGAAGTATACATACACTGCTATTACCTATAGTTACCCTGTGGAATATATTTTTAAGAAGTCATTCCTTCTGTCTAGCTGAAATTTTGTTCTTTTGACCAGCAGATTCCCCTAACCCCAGCCTCTGGTAACCACCACCTACCCTGCTCAGTTGGTTTAGATTACTCAAAAGAGACCAGGTAATAGTCAGATCATGGACATGAACTTAAAGAAATGGGTTAAATGTTCCGTGGAAACCTCTTTTACACATTTAGAAACAATCAGGCAATTAAAGTTGGGTTGGCATTTGGGCCTAGGGAGGGGATGGACAGTTGTCAGCCTGAGGTATTTGTCTGTATCTGGCTTACTGTCCTCTAGGTTTATCTGTGTTGCTACAAATGGCAGAATCCCCTTATTAAGAATGGATACTGTGGGTGTATAACGTGTCTTCTGTATCTCTTTATCTAGTGATGGACACCTGGGGTGAGTTCCCAACTTAGTGCTGTTGTAAGCACTGCTGCAATATGCACAGAAGTGCAGCTCTATCTCTCCTGCTCTCTCTCCCTCCCTCTCTCTTCCCCCTCTCAGAGTGATATATGTGTCAGTATATGCATCTATATTCTTTTTCCCAAGAGTATTCTTTTGTTTCCGTTTGTTTGCAGTACACACAATTGCACCCCCTTGGGAACTTGGTGTGTCTGCATATCTCACCTTCATCGGCTGTACTCCCCTCCCCTTCCTCCCGTCTCCATCCTCCATCTCCTCTCTCTCTCCCCACAAAGCCTTCCTCCGTCTCCTGTCACGTCTCTTTATCTTACTCTCCCACTTATTTATATTGTGTGTTTCTCCCATAAGAGACACCATGCTGTATTTAACCTTCTGTGTGGTATTTATTCACTAGCACAGCAGTGCATAGTTCAACACAACCGAATCAAATCCTTCATTCCTAGACTACACACTTGGGAGCGGGTCTGCCAGACCATACAGAGCTTGATGTTTTTCACGTTTAGAAGACCCTCCCTAGAGTTTCGCATCATAGCTATGCTAGCTTACATTCTTGCTAACTGTATGTAAGAATTCCCCTTTCTACATGTCTTCTCCAAAACTTCCCATTTGGCTTTTTGAAGACAATCATTCTGACAGCTGTAATGTAATATCTTTGTGGTTTAAATTTGCATTTTCTGAATGATCATTAGTGACATTGAGGATTTTCTCATTTATGCATTGTCATTTGTTTGTCTTCTTCCAAAAAATATTGGAATTTTTTTCGGCCTTTGAAATGTTTTGGGGAGGTAGGAACTCACTATGTAGCCCAAGTGGGCCACCAATTCTGGGGTTCACGTGGTCCTTCTACCTCATCTGCTACAGTGCTGGTCTAACAGACACAAACCACCATCCCTGGTTTGCTTTTTCCGCTCCCCAGGACAGCCAACTTACCCCAGGACCTTACATACGCATCAGGTGCTCTAGAACTGAGCTACATTCTCAGCCCTTTTTATTTTGAGAGAGGGTCTTGCTAAGTTGCCCAGACTGGACTCAAACCTGTAATTTTCCTGCTTCAGAGTCTCAATAGCTAGGATTACAAGACTATGCCACCATGCCAGTTTCCAGCTTGACTTTAAATTTTCTTTTTTTTATCACTTTTGTTTTGGGGTTTTGCTGTTGTGTTGATTTCCTTTTGTACTTGGGATAGTAACCTGTTCTCAGATGTATTCCTTCCAAACATTTTCTCCTCATCTGTAGGTTATCCTTTCACTATCCCAGTTGATTGTGTGTAGAAAATAAATGTTTATTTATTTGTTTACTTGTTAGTTTCTTGGCTAATTTATTTGAAACAGGTTCTCACTCTGCAGTCCAGATTGGTTCTGAACTCATTATTTAGTCCAGGCTGGCCTCACACTCATGGCAAATCTCCTGCCTCAGCCTTCAGAATGCTGGGATTGCAGGCACGTGTCACCACTCCTGGCTTTTCGTGTGCTTTCGGCGAATTGAACCCAGGGGCTTAGCCATGCTAGGCAAGTGCTCTAACCACTGAGCTATTCCCCCAACCCCAGGAAATTTTCGGTTTGATGCAATCCCATTTGTCTGTTTCACTTTTGTTGCCTGAGATCTGAGGTCAAATCTAACAAGTCATTGTTGGGACCAGTGTCATGTAGTTTCTCTTGTACATTTCTTCTAGTAGTTTTATGTCTTCCATTTACGTATAATCTATTTGGAGGTGATTCTCATATATGATGTGGATATATAAGTTCCATTCTCTGCATGCAGTTTTCCAGTTTTCCCAACATCCTTTATTTAACAAGCTGTCATTTTCTCCTCATGTGTCCTTTGTACCTTTGCTGAAAATCAACTGATGGTAAATGCATGGGTTCATTTCATGTCTAGACCCTATTCTGACCCACTGGCTGAAGTGTCTATAGTTATGCCTGCTCCACGCTGTTTTAATTACAGCTTTGTCATGTAGTGTGATGCCATTTTTTACTGTTCTGCACAGATTTTAGGTTTTTTTTTTCATTTCTGAGAAAAAGGTGTCATTGAATTTTTATTTTCAGTACTGGGTATCAAATTTGGGGTGACATTTTGCCACTGAGCTACACCCGCAACTGTAAAAAAATTTTTTTTATTTGAAGGCAGGCTCAGTAAGTCACAAAGTTGCCAAGGCTAGGCTCAACCCTGCGATCCTCAACCTCCCATAGTGATGGGTTTACAGGTGTATGCCACCATGCCCAGTTTATCACTGGAATTTTGACCCACTATACCCAGTTTATCATTGGAATTTTTATATGGATTACATTAAATCTATATATGGCTTTGGGTAGTATGGACATTTTAACAATTTAGTATGGATAATTTAACATTTTTTATACATGAACAAGATAGATTTCCATTTATTTGTGTCTTCAATTTCTTTCATCAATTTTTATAGTTTTTAATTTTCACTTTTTGGTTAAATTAATTGTTAGTATTTTATTTTTGGTAGCTGTTATAAATTTATTTCATTATTAGTATATGGTATTGATTTGTATCCTGCAACTATATTGCATTAATTTATTAGTCTTACCAGTTTTGAGATAAAATCTAAAACTTTTTATATGTAATATCACATTATCAGCAAAAAGCATAATTCTTCCTTTCCAATTTTCATATCTTTTATTTCTTTCTCTTGCCTGTGAAGAACTTCTAGTATTATAGTTGAACAGTATTAGCAAGAGTAGTGTCCTTACCTTATTCCTGATCTTAGAAAGTGAAACAGACTTTCTTTTTAAAAAATACTTTTCAAAACTTTTTTTATGACAGATACATATGACTTGATTTGAATTTTTTAACATGGACAAAATCACCAATAATCCCCAAGTCCAGAAAGAACCTTGTTAACATCTTTGTGTATTTTCTTTTTTTCTAAGCATTCACTGACTATAAACTAGCTTGGAATAATTATGTACAAATAGTTTTGTAAGTTTCTTATACTTAATATGTTATTGTTTACATGTTTACTTATTATTAAGGACTATATAATTAATTGGGTGCATAGTTATGTACAATATGCACAATACCACACAATATACCAGTATTTAAGCATTTTCTTTTATGTATGGACGACTAGTTACTTCCTCTTTTTTATTATAAGTACTCTGTATCTATGTTTTTTGTACATAATAATAGCTGTTAGTATACATAATTATTTAGTTAGTAGACTCTTGAATGTGTCCTGGGTCAACTGGCATGGGATATAATTGAAACCTTTAGGTATATTTGGCCAAATTTCTTTTCCAAATGGGAAGTGGTCACAACTTATATCCCATCAGTCAAATTAAAAGGATTTTATGTAGCTTAAATTTCTGAAGAGTTCACTTGGTTCCTCTAGATTCTAAACTCTAAGAGGCTGGTAATATGTGTCCAGGCCTGTTTTCAAGGTCCATGCCAAGAAACCAGGAGGCAAGATAAACACAGGCACACATGGAGCGAGGCAGGTGAGGTACCAGGTACAAAATTTAAGAAAACGTTTGCATAGCCTGAAAGTGACTGTCTCTTTACATTTGGCTATATGGGCACCTCACTTGTCTTCCCTAGTCTCTGCTCTGGTAAATAATTCATACGTTTTTATAAAAGCTCCATGGGAGGCATACTCAGATGGGAACTACCTTCATGAATCTTATAGGGAAAGGATCAGAATGCCCTAGCACTGGATGATGTTTCTAGAATGACTCAATACTTACTTCCTTTCCAGGAAGAATGGAAACATCATGGGTCCCTACCAGAGTCAGAAGAACCATGATAAGGTGTTCTTTGTCATGCTAAGGAATTCACATGTATTCTGACACCAAGAAGGATCCGAGAGGCAGATGTCCATTTTCAGTTCAGAGAGATGGCACTTGCTGTCTGGGTGCACGGATGGAAAGGATGTGAGAAGGGAGACAGGGAAAGCAGTCTGGAGTCTATGCCAGAGGTCGGGTGAGGGATGGTGAAAGCTACAGTAACACCAGCTGAATGAACAAGGTGTGAGAGATGGTGCTCAGAGCTTTTAAGGAACAAGAATTCTCATAATTTTATTGGCTGAAGGGTGAGGGAAAAGTTTGGGTATTTGAATTGTAAGTACTGAGGGCAGGAGGAGAAACAGTCTGAGGAATGAAGAGAATGGGTTTAGGAGAAAATATGGGCCTGGACATATTTAAAGGATACCAGAAAATGCCTGTCCAGTTGCTTGAAGGGATACCAGTCCACAGCTCAAGGGAAACAGTGGGCGCCTGGAGATGTATATTCAAAGAAAGTCCTCATAGGCAGTGGTGGATGAGGTGCTCAGAGAGAGTGCAGGGGTTGAAATAAGAGCAGGATCAAGGACAGATTTATAGGGAAATGACATTAAGGAGGTGTTAGAAAATTCAATGAAGGAAACTGGAAATGAGGGAGCAGAAAAATAGGTGTAGAGCTGGAACAAAGTGGTGTCAAGTATGCTAAGACAGTCATTTACATGACAGTTATCAAATGCTTACTTCAATACAGTTACCATAGTTATCATAGAGCAATGGGGCTTCACCCTTGACTAAACCAGATATAGACCTATAGACAAGGGAGGCATTCCAGTGAGGAGTCAAGGTTTTCCAGAATGACAGAGTGGTCACTAAGGTTGGATCATACCTTCTCTGTGTACAGCTGCTGAAAGCCACAAACCGTACTCATATACTGTGAGCTGCCTTGAAAATTTCTCACACAGCATGCATGATTTTTCGACCAACTGTCAATAGAGTCATCCTTTTTATCTGGAACTTCTTGAACCCAACCTTTCCAATCTATAGTCTCTTGGCATTCTGGTCTTCTGAGCTCTGACAAGAATCTCCCTTCAAGTTGGGTTCACAGTATTCTAAGGCTTCACTAACTGGCATCTTTCCAAACTCCTCCTGCAAACTAGTTCCAAAGGCTTCTAAGGCACATTATCAAGTAGGGTCACAGCAATAACCCCATTTCTCTGGTATAAATTTCTGTCTTAGTTACTTTTTCATTCTGGGATAGAGTACTTGACATCGTAATTTAAGGAAGGAAAGATTTCTTTTAGCTCACAGTTTCATCAGAAGATCTCAGTTCATTCACGGGTAGCCGACAATGGTGGAAGCACATGGCAGGGACCTAGTTGAAGGAAAGCTTTTCATTTCGTGGCAGACAGGAAGCCAAGTGGACAAGGAAGGTCATGTCCCAGTAGTCGGCCCCTTCCAGGACAAGCTCCAGTGTTCTGCCTCTTCCACACCAAGCACAGTATTCCACCCCTGTGTTCTCCTTCTGTGTCAAGTCCCAGTGTTCAGCCCCTTTTAATCTGGCCCCACTTCTAAAGAGCACGTGATTCCATACCCATTCCACAACATTCAAATATACGAGGCTTTTGGAGGACTTTCTAGATCCAAATAATAGCAGAAATGAATTCTAAGACATGGGTTACAGCAACAAGCTACTATGGATCACCTTAAAAAAGAGACAGGTAGTGGTGAGGATGGGAGAAAAGAGAATGAATACAGATAACTCTTAACAAGAAACTCAGCTAAGAATTGAACAAGTCTAGTCTGCTGGCCCGGGCATGTAATCTTAGCACTCTGGGAGGCCGAGGCAGGAGGATCACAAATTCAAGCCCAACCTGGGCAACTTAGCAAGATCTTATCTCGAAATAAAAATTTAAAAAATAGTCTGGAGTGTAACTCAGTGTGAAGTTCCCAGGGTCAATCCCCCATATAGATAGAGAGAGAGAGAAAAAAAAAAAGCTAGACTGGGTGAAGATGAGATGGGGAGACAGAGAAGAGTTTTCAGACTAAGACTTCAGTGAATTCAAACAATGAAGGTTAAGAGCCAGAAGGGAGGCACCAATGATGCGTTAGATCTCCAAGTTAGAAAACAGTGCTTTCTATCACAAATGGGAAAAACACAGTCTGAATATCCCATCAGAAAGATGAGGTGGTGGGAAAATTTCAGAGCTTTAAATTTAGAAGAAGGAACCCGGTGTCTCTCCCAGAGGGAAAGCATAATGTGTCTGTGTTAAGACATATGTACAAGGGGAGCAAAAGAGCAGTCTAGGCTGGGATTTTACCTTAAAAGCAGAAAGGTAATAATACTAGTGCATCCTTTCTACTTCCTGGAAGGGTAACAGCAGGCTGGTCTGTATTAGGGATCTATCAGGTTGTGGGGAATAGAAATCAAGCACAGCCAGACAGCTGGGTCACATGACCCCAAGAGAGGAGGATGGGGTGGTGGTCAAACATCAAAAGGTCAGGCCCATGCTAGACAACTGTTGGCATCCTTTGGTTCCAAACTGCAACTCAGGCAGCTTAGACGCACAGACCCAGGTTTCAATGAGTGTTCCCACTGGCACTAATCAGGGGTCCCCAGAGAAGCAGATCCATAGCATGTACCAATACATACACACATTCATGTTCATATGTCCATCCCTTCGCCTATGAGGGAGGGAGTAGAGAGTTGAGATATTTTAGGAAAGGTGTGAGGAATGCCAAGTCTGAAGTCTGCAGGGGCAGGTGCAGACTGCAACTTCTGGCAGGCACTGATGTTGTAGCCTTGACTCTGAAGGGCACTTAAAGAATTCCTCCACCTCTGGGAAACCTGAGTCTTTTATCTTAAGGCCTTCAACTGATTGGTTGAGGTCCACCCCATGCTGAAGGGTAATCTACTTTACATGAAGTCTACTGATCTAAATGTTAATCACATCTTTAAAAATAACTTCACAGTAACATTGAGACTACTGTTTGGCCAAAAAACAGGCATCATAAAACTAATCACTACACATTCTAGAAGAATGTACTAATCTAGTGATTAGTACTTGAAAAGCAGATTACTAGTTCCCAAATAATCCACCAAGTAAGGAATTGAAGGAAATGAACTATTCACACCCCCTTAAACTGCAGAATACTCATGTGGGAAGGCGCAAAGCCTCTACAATAATTGAGAAAATGTAATGTAAATAACACAATAAGAACACTCTTATTAACACAATGAGAACATTTATTAAATAAATAAAAGGCAAACACACCGCCCCAGTGCTGGTGGTTCTGTGTGGAAATCGACCCCATGTTGCTGGGGCTTTCAGCACCACCTTCTGCCAATACGCCTGGAGCCATAAAGTGCCCTTCACATCCCTGGGATGCTGCTATGCTCTGGAATAGACTTGAGAGCTCTCAGAGCTACCACGAAGCCTAGTCCTTTACTTTAGTGGTCCCAAGCCTTTCGGCACCAGGGATCAGTTTTGTAGAACACAGTTTTCCCACAGATGAGGTGTGTGTGGATGAGGGGAGGGAAGAGGGCTCTAGCATTGCCACCTCAGCTCCACCACAGATAGTCAGGCATTAGATTCTCATAAGGAGTATGCAACCTAGATCTTTGTGTGCGCAGCTCACAGAAGGGTTTGTGCTCCTGTAAGAATCTAATGCCACAGCTGATCTAACAGGAAGCAGAGCTCAGGCTCCCAATCCCTTGCCTGCTTACCTTCATAGCCCAGAATTTATGTGCCCCTAAGATAAGATGCCCTTAAGTGCCCATATGGTAAGGCCACCAGGGTGTGTGTCCTTCAAGATTTCCTTTGGAGTATGCTTAGATACGAACAGGTTAGGCAAACCCAAGAATCCATCACCAGGCCCAAGAGGACGATAGTGAGATGATAGTCAGCCTCTGAATAGTAAGGAGACCTGTCCTTGTGGCTTGGCACCACCATGCACTTCCTCTGTGACCTTGGACAGCTCACTTGATATCCTTAAGGCTGTTACTTCAGCACAATGTAGTCAGTTTTCTGTCACCTCAGGGCTGTTACAAGGACTGCGAGAGCCAATGTGTACCTTCACTGTCATAAACTATCTTAGTTACTTTTTTATTGCTGGAACAGAACACCTGACAGAATATCTTAAGTCATGGTAACTTAGGGGAGTAAAGATTTATTTTAGCTCAGTTTCAGAAGGTCTCGGCGCATTCATGGGTTCATGGCCAAGGTCTAGAGGGAGAAAAATCTGTTTACATTATGGCAGACAGATATCTAAGTGAGGGAGGAAGGGCAGAGCTAGCATAAATCCTTCCAGGTCATGTCCTAGTAACCCAGCCCTTCCGGGTCAAGCCCCAGTGTTTTGTCCCTCCTCACCAGGCCCTATCTATTAGCAGCACGTGGGTCCATGGGTATTCCACAACATCCAAATATATGAGGCATTTGGGGACATTCCAGACCCAAACCATTACACAAACTCAGTAAATCCACAAAGCCTTTGGGCCTCCCTTATGCCATCCTGGGCTGGGCACCGGTGAGAAACATCTGCTCAGGCCCTTATTCCATCAGGAGGCCTTTTGAGGTTATTATTATTTGGGGACAGCCACAATATGCCCATCCTTGCTCTGCCAACCCGGAGGCCCCATCCAGGGGTGGGTAAACAGGTTACAATATCTTATTCACCTTGAAGGCAGTACATTGCTTTGATGTCACTGACACAGTCTAACACAGTAATGGTCCTGAGTTGTTGTCATCAGAGTTCTAGAACATGGCCAGGAATCAGCCCAGAGCTTCACCTCAGCAGCTGCCACAGTCTCCTCTTTCTCTTTTGGGAAATTTTAAGAAAATACATCCCCCTCTATGGTCTGGTCTGGTCTGGCTTCCCTCTGGACTCCCAGGTCTTCACTGAGGTACAATTCTCACATTCTTGAGATATCGCTCATCTGGGTTGGAGGAAACACTTAGAATCCTCAAAATTGGCCAAATAGTGGAACCATCTGAGGAGACTGAAGGCTGTGTGTGCCTGTCCCAGCTTCACAGGTTCTAGCTTCATTGTCCTAGGGTGTGGCCTAAGATGAACTCCTCAAGTGTCTCCTCTGATGGGCAGTCAGGGCTGAGAATTAGAGGATCTCATGTGATCATGCTCCTTAACCTGGGAAGTAATAAGTCCTCACCCTCTTCTCAAGTTGAAGACATCCTCACTGATAGGTAATATCAAAGTAAAATTCGATTCTGTTGGCAGAATTTTGGCCTTCTCATAACTGCTTATTAACATAGCTGACATTCAGCCAGTGCCTTTCTTATGCTGACATCTTGGCTACACAGCAGCTTTATGGAATTCTGCTGTTTTTCATTCAGCTCTTGATTCCCACCTCACATAGACCTTGGTCTCTGTCTTAATTACTTATTCACTGCTGTGCTGAAATACCCAACATCCACAACCTAAGGGAGGAAAGATTTGTTTTAGCTCACTGGCAATGGTGGAAGTGCATGGCAGAGGTTGGAGAGCTGCTCACAGCATTGCTGACAGAAAGCCAAGTGAGTGGGAGTCAGTGGCTGCCTGGAGAGGTAAGGCTAGAGTTTTTTTCAGGAAGAAGCTGTACCAATATCCCACCGACATTGTGCTGTCATCAAACTCATTATTCCTTTCCAAAGTACTTGATGTTTTCAAATTGTCTAAATCAATATGGACAAGACCAACCTGCCTCCCGACTGCACACGTTCCACCGTTGTCCCCCTGCATCCAAATATGTGAGGCTTTGGGGGACACTCCAGATCCAAATCATAGCAATTGCCTTGACAGATTTCTTATTGGTCTACTCAGCCCTCAGGAATTCAGCTGTGGGCTTGTGCTCCCCTTGCACATTTCTGTGTGTGTCTCCAGGCAATGTCAGTTGTTCCTATTGTTTGATTTATGTCTCAACATTAATAATCATATCTACAGCTGGTAAAAAAGATGCCAATGACATGAAAATGTAACTCATAATGTATGTAACTTGAGTGTAAAAATAAGCAGCAAACAGTATGCTTTCTTTCTCTGAGGACTGTAAGGACTTCGAGAGGCTGAGGCAGGAGAATCACATGTTTAAGTCCAGCCTGGGCAACTCTGTGACTTTGTAATGCCTTATCTCTAAATAAAAAAGGGCTGTGAATGTAGCTCAGTGGAAAGGCTCTGGGTTCAACCCCCAGTATTGCAGAGAGAGAGAGAGAGAGAGATAGATAGAGAGATAGAGAGAGAGAGAGAGAGAGAGAGAGAGAGAGATTATTTTTGAGATGCTTACATCTTATTTAATCTATTTAATAATTTTAAATTTTATTTTATTAAATCCCTTAAATTTTTCTTACATGAGTGTACTTTTTAGTAGCAACAATATAACAGACTATCTGAATTCTCTGTATCATATTTGTCTAGGCTAGAATCTAAGTTTCAAGAAGGCAACAGAAGTGGCCTTTGAATTTCATCAGTGTGCAGTGTTATTGCAGTCTGACCCAAAGCCTACACTCAGGAGGCTGAGGCAGAATTGTCAGATCAATGCCAGCCTGAGCAACTTAGCAAGACTTTCTCTCAAAATAAAATAAAATGGGTTAGATGGATTAAGGATATACATAGCTAAGTGGTAGACGCTTGACTAGCATCACTAGTGTGGAAAGAAAGAGAAGGAAGAGAAGAGAAAAGAAAGAAAAGGAACGGCCAAGCTTGTTTTCTGCTCTGACCTCCCCGGTCAGTCCCTCTAACTCTCTCTCCTGGTAGCCATGTTAGTAGGCTGGTTCATCCCCTCCTTTACCTAATGTGTGTCGAGAATCCACTGGGACGCAACTCTGTGCAAGTTGCTGGATGTGAAAAGGTCTCTTTCTTCAGCAGAATGTCTCCTTCTGGCTTATCCCCCACCTGGCCCTGCGGAGTCTACACTTGTCTCTGTTCCACTTTGCTGCAGATAACATAATCCCTGTGATTTGTCCTGCTGTGTTTCCATGCACTGGGGAGTCCCAGAAGCAAACAGCATTACACTCCAAGGGCTTAACTAATGACAGTACAATAAAAGGACTACTCAGAGATGAGGGATGGGAGCTAACTGGGCATGCCGTGCCCCCAGGGACCGAAAAGAGCCGGAAACCATGAATACCCGAGGCAGAATAGCACAGGCATTCCTAGTGCCTGGCAGTAAGAAGGGCGAGAATGAGGAATACATAACCTGACTTCTGCGTCCTCCTCCAAGCTCATCTCCCACCATGCCCACATGCCAGAGCCACAGGCGGAGGGCAAGGATGCCCAAGAGAAAACACTTTACTTCTCTCCATAGAACATGGCAGATCTAAGTAAAAAATATGTGACCCTTCAGAACACCTCTGCAAACAATTTCAGGGCCAGATCAATCCATGGAGGAGTTGCTAGATCAGATCTCTTCGAGTCAGTCTTTCTAAAGAATTGTTTTTCTGGTCATTGCCCTTGTGGCTAGCTGGAAAATGCTTATGGAAAGTGTGGAAAGTTGAGGCAAGAGAATGTCAAGTTCAAGCCAGCCTGGCAACTTAGCAACCCGGTGAAAACCTGCCTCAAAACAAAACAATAAGCTGGGTGCAATGGCACACATCTACAATTTCAGGTCTCCAAGAGGCTGAGGTAAGAGTATTGCACGTCCAACAATTTGAGCTCAGTCTCAGCAACTGAGTGATTTGGTGAGGCCCTGTCTCAAAATAAAATGTAAAAAAGGGATGGGTTTATAGGTCTGTGTGAAGTTCCATTCCCAGTTCTGCAATTTAAAAAAAAAAAAAAAAGGCTAAATGAATGTTCCGAGACTTCCATTTCCCCATATTTTATGCTGGTTAGATTCGAACCCCAACTGGAGGGTGAGGGGTGCTTTATGGGTTGAATCCCTAGACTGCCTCTAGAATGTCTTTATGGTTTATTTTCACAGCAGACCTCAAAGACAGAGACGGGAAGCCCACGAAGACGCCCACAAGCAAGGCAGGTAGGGTCAGAGACGCACACACCTGGTGCTAAGTATGCTTCTGCCCCACACCTCAAATGGGGCAACTGCCAGCACCATCACCCCACCCAATATCGCGAAGCAGAGGACGGGGGACAGAACAGACAGGAGGGCTCCCTGGCTGTGTGAGGGAGGGTGTCTGTGGGCAGCGGTGGCTCCCCCACTTATGCTCCCAGCTTCCTCCCTTACATCCTGGTAGCAGGCAGCCCATCCCTGACTACTGCCCCAGTCTCTCCCTGCCACCTTCCTTGGCCACTGTCAGGTACTGTCCTTACTGGACAAGAACATGCCCTCCTTGGCTCAGAAATGCCAGGGCTCCTTCCCTTCCTCTATACCACTGTACAGCTGGAAAAGCACTGCTACACATGTACCCCTTCCAGTCACAAGCCTTCACCTTGTAGTCTCCTGGGAGACTGAGTTTCGAGGAAGCACATACGGTGCCTGTAGGCACCTGGCAGGCGGTTTTAGAGTAGAGAGCACAGCCCCTTTCTCCTTGTGCCCAGCCTCACATTCTTCTCTCCAACACAAGAGGGTTTGTTCAGGAAAGAAGACAGAATGGGACTGAAGGGCGGCTGAGCTTGGCCCAGGGAGGCGCCCATGTAGACGAGTGGAGGTTGGGATGCCTCCTGTTGTCTCCCGGCCAGCAGCACCTGAACCTTGTTAGTGATGTAAACTGCTGGGCTTGAGCCCAGACATATGCATCAGCATCAGGCACCACAGGGGGGTGGCCAGGAGGTCGGGGAATATAAGTTTTAACAACCCTTCTAGGCTGCTGACCACTGCCAGCATGGGAATCCCTGTGCTGGAGAAAGCCAGAGTCTGGCTCTCAGTGTGTGGGCGTCTCCTGTGTGTCCACAGTGGACAGCACAGGGACAGCTGGGAAGACGGCTAGCTATTTCTGAGGAAGTGAGTGTGGATGAGCAAATGAAGAATGGTCAAGGGTATGGCCCCACTGTTTGTAGTCACTCCATCTCTGTCATGGATTAGGGTCAAATATTCCTGGAACACTATGTAGTAGGAAAAAGCACATGGCTCGGGGCATTCAGGTGAGGAAAAATACCCAAGGCCTAGTAAACAAAGGGCGAGTAAGGCATATAAGAGTTGATGCAGCACCAACCTCTACATAGAAGGGGAGAACTAAGAGAATACATTTGTATTTAATTATATCTACAAGAAACTCTGGCGTGATAGCCCAGAAACCAGTAAGAGAAGGAACCGTGGACGGGACAGAGGGTGCATGCAGGCAGAGGAGGCTGCCATTCTTCACAGTATGCTTTTTTAAAAATTCAAACTCTGTACATATATTACCTACAAAGAAAAACAAATATTTAAAATGGCCCTAGGTGCAATTCCAAAGCTGCTTCTCAAGGAGCTAGAGTGATGAGGTCTTTTGAGTAAGTCCACGCTCTCTCCCCACAATGGCCAGCAAGGGTCAAGGGCACCAGGCTTCCCTTCCAGGCCAACCTCCTCCATAATGGCCAGGGTGCTTTATGGATATATTAGTCACTTCACCCATGCCTGGCACACAATACTCAACACGCACAACTTAAGGGAGGAATGGTTTATTTTAGCTCACAATTCCAGAAGGTCTCAGTCCATTCATGAGTGGCTGGCAATGGTGGAAGGACTCTGTGGAGGCCTCGCTGGAGAAAAGCTGTTTGTGGTATGGTGAGACAGAAGCAGGATGAGCAGGGAAGGATGGAGCTAGTGGATATCCTTTCAGGCCACGCCCCTTCAGCCCAGGCTACACCTCTCAACAGCATAGGAAGTCAGTAGATTAACGCCCACGAATGAATCAGCCTCCATGAATGAGGCTTTTGGGGGGACATTCCAGGTCCAACCACACAAGTCAGAGTTGAGCTTATTAATAAGACCAGGACCGGCAGTTCTCAGTCTTGGTTACACATTGACATCATCTGAGAAGCTTCTCCAGTCCCAGCGGTACTAAGGATGGCATCCAGTGCCTTGTACTTGCTAGTCATTGAGCTACACTCTCAACATTGGGAAGTTTTTAAAACCATCAGTTTTCAGGCCTTAATCCCAGAACATTCAAATCAGAATCTCTGAGGGAGGGCCTGGGCAACACTCTCCTCCATCATGGCTGAGAACTCCTGTCTTGGGCCTTCTCAGCAGTTCATTACCCAGAGAGCTGGAGCAAAGAAGAGGGGATGGCTGGGGACTAAAAGAAACAGCACATCTTGTCAAACTGGCCAAGATCAAGTCAGAATGCACATGGTGGTTGTCTGTCTGGTGGCAGTGTGTGATAGTCCTGCTTTCCCTTCTCTGCAGCCCGATTCTGAAGCGAAGCCCTGACATCACTAAGTCGCCGCTGACCAAGTCCGAGCAGCTGCTTAGAATAGATGACCACGACTTCAGCATGAGGCCTGGCTTTGGAGGTAGGAAGTGGACCCTCTCGATCTTCCTCCTTACGGTCTTCCTGTCTGTCCAGGGATAGGAATCAGGCCCAGGAGCTACCCAGCTCCACCCTCTCTGGATCCCCCCTGCCTCAATGGGCTCAGTGGAGAAAATGCCATCCTTCCAGCATCTTTTGAGCACCTGTCCTGGCCGCCCTGGGTGGCTGACCACATGCCCAGGAGCATCTGCCAATGGGCAGCCCGGCTAGGCCAGCCAGCTGTGCTGAGGCCCCAGAAGTATAGCTAAGGATCAATGCGGCCAACAGCTGGCTGTGGGAACAGGGGCAGCTGCGGCCCAAAGCTGCCTCCTGAAACTGCTCTGAAATGTAGTCTAGCTGCCTTGGCCTAAATCTGCTCTCTTCTGAAAGCTGGCCGATAAACTCAGGGTACACACCTGAGGGCAGAGCTTTGTGGCTAGGCTTAGTGAAATGGAAAGAGCTTGAGAAAATGCTTCTAGGCAGAAGAGTGCCAATGCCCTCTCAGGCTCAGCCTCCAGCAGCTGGGTGCTTAGCCCTCTTAGTGTCAAATAGGGTTTCCCTCTTTATGGTTTTTATTTTTTTCTAGAAAAAAATATGTTTTAGACTAGGCACCCCAAGCCCTTGTGCCATAGCCGATTACCAGTCTGTGGCCTTGGAATGACTGGGGTCAAGATAGATGAGCGGGAGCAGAGGCAAGCAGACAGTGAAGCTCCACCTCCTGTCAGCCAGCCCCTATCAGATTCTGCCGCCTATGCCGGTCTGGTAGGAGGTGGAGCTTTGCTCCGGGCTCTCTCCCGCTGCTGTTCACCATTTCAAAGCTGTATTCCTTCAACCTACTGCATAACAAATAAACCCACCTCCCTCCCTCCTTGGGTGAATGGTCTTCAACTAAACCGGTCTCTGGTATCAAAAATGTTGGGGACCACTGTTTCAGACCATTCTTATGCCTTTTACTTCTTCCAAGCTACCTTTGCCCCCCAAGATGAAGCAGGTCTGTAAGACAGTCTCTATTAGTCTCCATGCATTCCATAATCTATGCTCCCATCCTCCAACTTTTTTTCTGAAACAAGGTCTTGTTCTATAGGCCAGGCTAGTCTTGGACTCACTATGTAACCCAGGCTGACCTTAACCTCAAGGCAGTCCTCCTGCCTCAGCTTTCAGTGTGCTGGGATTACAGGTGTGTGCCACCATGGCCAATTTATGTGGTGCTGGAAAACTGAATTTAGGGCCTTGTGCCATGCCCCGCTCTTCTATTTCATGGTGCTAGGTATCCAAGGCTTTCTTAGTGAGCTACAACTCTAGCCCCACCTGCCTCCTTTTTGTCTGAAACAAGGTCTCAGTAAGCTGCTGAGCTTGCCAGGCTACGCTCAAACTTGTGATCTCCCTGCCTCAGCCTCCCAGAATGCTACAACTTCTGCCTCTTTTACTCTGTCTCAGTTACTTTCTTGATGCTGGGATAGAATATCTGACATCCACAACTTTAAACAGGGAAGATTTGTTGTAGCTCACAGTTTCAGAAGGTCTCAGTCCATTCACAGGTGGGCAGTTGGGAAATGGTGGGGCCACAGCCAGAGCTGGAGCTTGAGAAACAGAGTTCCTCACAGCATGGCGGAACAGAGCCAAGTCTGAGAGGAGGGGCAAAACCAGCATACATCCCTCCACGTCAACTCCCAAGCATCTGCCCCTTCCAGCCAGGTCCTACCTCATAACAGTACACAGTACCCATAGGCACAAGAGGCTCTTGCGGGATACTCCAGATCCAAACCACAACATATTCCATGATAATCCAAGTGTCCTTTATGCCTGATACACATCCTAAAAGGGGAAGGGATGGGGCCATAATTTATTCCCTTTACTATGCTTTCTTATTCTGTATCAATATTGAGCTCTCTGGTCCACAAATGACACCAAACCTAATGTTTTTAAGGCCTGGTGTGCATCTTGCCTCCCCTGGAAGCTAAGAATAGACTAGTGGTTTTGACAGATGATTTGGATATGACTCCAGTTTGGGGTCCTGTTACCAAGCAAGGCCTCTGACAGCCAGGCAAGAGCCACTGGCTTCTATGATGAAAGTGTGCAACACCAGAAAGTAAATACAGAAAACAAAATGGGTGAGCTCGAGCCAAAGAGTAAGGCGCTTCCTCCAATATCAGACCTGGTCTTTGAGTGAGGTCTTCAACACAGCTTTAGACGAGCATGTAGAACCAAAGATAAACACTACATATTAACCTTATCGTGTCAGCATCACCTAGATGAGTCAGAACAAAACACTTGATGGCGAGGGGGAGGGGCTGGGATACTCAAGGGAGCCAGCCTGTGAGCCCATCTTTTTATCTCTGGTCTGACAGACTTTCAGATCTGACATGACTCTGAGGTTTCAGGGAAAACACCCTTTTGCCTATCTTTTACATAGTTAAAAATTTAAATAAAAAGAGGGATTGTTCTTGTCATGCCCTGTCTTTAGGCCCAGCCATTCCCGTTGGTGTGGATGTGCAGGTGGAGAGCTTGGACAGCATCTCTGAGGTCGACATGGTGAGTATTCCTCTGGCCAGTGTGGTAGGTGGGGAGATCCACATGGGCCCATGAGGAGGCCCACACACCTAAATCCACACAGCCCACAACTCCCTGGGAGGTGGGAGTACCAATATTCAATTTATAGGTGGCTCAGGAAGACTACAAAAACTACCGCATATGTGAGAATCAGAGCTAGATGACGACCTTGACCTTCCCCTCTCCAGTAGCCAGGATTTTGCTGCCAGTACTTTCTCTGGGAAAAGGCTCACAGATGTAAACAGCAGGGTCTAAGTTTGTAGACACCAAATAAGTAGCCAGGCATATCTCACTTCTGTGGATTCTGTACCTGAGTACATGTCTTAGTTACTTTTCACCGCTGGAATACAATACCTGACACCATAACTTAAAGGACAGGTGTATTTTGACTTACAGTTTCAGAAGGTCTCAATCCATTCCTGGGCAGCTCGCAATGATAGAAGGGTCAGCTGGAGGATGAGCTGTTCATGGTACTGCAGCAGGAAGCTGAGGAAGTAAGGAAGGGTGGAGCTAGCCTCTGTCCTTTCAGGTCAGACACCTTGATCTATCCGTTCTAGGTCAGGCCTCAATGATCCGCCCATTCTGACCAGGCACCACACTTAACAGAACAGGAGATCAATAGATTTAATTCCCATGATTGACGCCTTGCTTTTCAAACTTGGGGCTTTTGGGGGACATTATAGATCCCAAACATAATACTATGGAAATACAGAAGCAGCAAACATGTTTTTCTCTCTACAGCACTCACAGAACTCTTTACCTTGGTTTGGGCCACTGAAGAAGCAGACCTGAGTCATTGCATCCTGTAGCACAGGCAGTTTATTCGGAGGTGATCCTGGGAAACCACAGAACAGAACGGGGAAGTGAGACGGAAAAAGCAAAAAGCAAAAAGGGCTGTACTCGCAAACCAGCCTCTCCTGGGGCATTTGGTCCCACCAAGGCTTTCCAGGAAGGAGCCAAGTACACAGCTCAGGGTTATCCCAGTTGAGGAGTGAGGGCCCTCCTGTTGCTGAGGGCCGTCAGGGGACTGGCTCCTTCGCACTTGCCATGTGAGTGTCACTTACTGGTGGCAGCAGCCTCCTCAGTGTAGAGGAGATGGCAGGGCCTTGGGGGGGGATGCGGGGGGAGGTGTCCAGGACACTATGTAGGCCTCTGGCCAAACTGCTGGGCAGTTTCTCTTCCTTCAGCAGCAAACATGTGGTCTACAAGGAATGCCTGGCAGGCTGCAGGCTCATTCCCTGCAAGGTGAGTGCAGAAACTGGTGCAGAAACTCCTGCTCACCCGCTGCCCCTCTGCCCTCACTCCAGGACTTCACCATGACCCTCTACCTGCGGCACTACTGGAAAGATGAGAGGCTGTCGTTCCCGAGCACCAACAACCTCAGCATGACATTTGATGGCCGCCTGGTGAAGAAGATCTGGGTCCCTGACATGTTCTTCGTGCACTCCAAGCGCTCCTTCATCCACGACACCACCACGGACAATGTCATGCTGCGTGTGCAGCCTGACGGGAAGGTGCTGTACAGCCTCAGGTGGGAGGACGGCCCGTGCTCTCACGCCACCACGTTGCTTTGCCTCTGAGGGTCTGTCTGCTTATTAGCAGTTACCCAACTTGTCAGTATAAAGGGAAACTATCCTCACACATGAGTAGAGATCTACAAGAATTATTCAGTCTTGAAAATTTATTTGGGGAAGTTTTTCAAGGTGACACTTATGGTTTATGATTTATCCTGTATGTTATGTTGTGATTTTAAGCAGCTTAACAAAAAAAAGTTTAGCTGTGTTTGGTGGTACACACCTGTAATCCCAGTATTTGGGAGGCTGAGGCAGGAAGGTAAGGAGCTCAAGGACAGTCTGAGCCAGCCTGGACTGTACGGTGAGACCCTGTTTCCAAAACAAAACAAAAAGGTTACTTCTGCAGTAGAAGTCAGACAGACTCCCAAAGATGTGCTTCCTCTGAGTTCTCTGCTTCCCATTCTTACGGTATACTTTGAGAATTTTAGTTTCTAAGAAACCTTATGCCCCCACGTGACCACAGATATATCTTCTATCCTGAAAACCTGTGAGGGCCCAGGCATCTTTGACTTTAAATGACACTTTGAACATTGCTTTTACAATAAAACGAATAAAATCTTTTCTTCCCACAACCTCAGAGGCCTTAGAAATGTTCCTTTGTGCATGGAGTGCTGCCTGCAGGAGCTTCCCCTCTGCTCGGTTGTCGCCCTCCCCCTGAGGTGAGCTCAGGTCCTCACCAAGGAGAAGGGAGGCAGGTCTCTGCGTCCTTTGTCCTCATTTACGCATTCTGTGCTCCCATACAGAACCTTTGAGGTTGATGGATTTTTCTTTGGTGTGCGTGTTGACATACCATACAGATGAACCCACACTGATGTCTGAGGAGAAGACTACTGGGAAGTGGCACACTGTAGGTTTATTTATTTATTCATTATTTATAATACTGGAGATTGAACACAAGCCCTTTTTAATTTTTTTTTTTAATTTTGAGGCAAGATCTTATCGAGTTGTTTAGTTGCCCACGCTAGATTTGAACTTGTGATCCTCCTGCCTCAGCCCCCCAGAATGTTGAAATTATGGCATGCACTGTCGTGTACAGTTCAGAGTGTACTTTAGGGTCAGAGATGCTGTGGTAGAATTGCTGCTCCCACCCACCAAATGAATACTGATAATGAGTCCTTAATACGTACCCTGGCTTGAATCTAATCAGTTAGGTACCAGACTTACAGTAGGGATACAGGGTTTTTATCTCCATGACTTAAAACAACATCTCCCATAGGGGTAAAAAATGTTGGTGTGTTCTTTCTGGAACAGGCAATATTTTTGCTTAATTGGATAAAACTTTTCAAATCATGCGTTAATTTTTCCTTAGTGTGTCATGCTATTTAGGGAATCAGAGTATAGCTCAGTGGTGAGAGCGCTTGCCTAGCTAGTGCAAGGCCCTGGGTTTGATTCTCCAACACAACATAAGCTGGATGTGGTGGCACATGCTAATAATGCTGGCACTTAGGAGGCTGAGGCAGGAAGATTGCCATGTGTTCAAGGCCAACCTGAGCTACACAGTCAGTTCAGAACCAGCCTGAGCTACAGAGCAAGACCTTGTCTCAAAAAAAAGTTATACTACTCATAATCTAACAAAAGTTATGTGCACCACCGCATCTGGCGGCCTCACCATGCTGTGGTTTTAGGTTCTAACGTTTGAATTTTGGAGCAACACAGGTGCTCAAATCATAGCAATCACTGCTTAGTTTTAATTTTGAATGATAGCTGTGTTTAACAACTGGCTTACAAACTTTCAAAAAATCTAACAACTGGCTCTTGAAGCCTGAAAAGCCTAGTCTAGTGCAACACTAGGCATGGTGGCAGCAAGTACTACCACACTATAACCCCAGCCTCATTCAACAGATTTTTATTAATAATAGCAGCTTCTGGGCCAGGGTGGCTCCTGGCTTGTGCACATGAAAGCCTTTGCAGGTCCTGTCTCCAGCTCTGGGACACAAGTTGAGTGATACTGGCACCACCCTTGCCCTGGAAAGGGCAGACATGGAACCAAGTGGTCCAAGTGCAGGTTGAGGTCTGGCTTCCGTGTAGGACAAGAGGAGGAGGGAGCAGCAGGCAACAGGGTGGTGGAATCCAAGCTTCCTGGACAAAAATTTTAAAAAGCACACCTCACAAGTGAGGTGTTCTATATTACTAGGTCATTTTTACTAAAGAATATTGAAAAAGTAGTTCCATGGTCTTTGAACTCCAGACATAAGAGCCAGTGAGTGTGGGAGAAAGAAAAGTTTCATGAACTTTTTCTTGGGAGAGGGTTGTGGGTGTCCCATGGGTGGGTCTCCACTGGGACCACGTGCAGAGCTTGGTGTGTATGTGCCTGCAGCTGGGGACTCAGCGCATTAGGAGTGGGAGTGGGGGGAGCTGTGTAGCCAACCTGGTGTCAAGCCAGAAGTGAGTTCAGTCTGCACCCCCAGGTTTCTGGGGAATAGTGAAAAGTGTGGGGGGTGCTGATGGGTGAGCCAAGACCTCAGGCCAGGGAAGTTGCTGCTGGAGAAATGAGAATTGCAGGGAGGAGGTGGCCAGCTGTGGAATGAGGACCCACGGGAAGGAGGTACCTGCTTCCAACATGTACGAGGCCACCAGCCTGGAAACTCCAGCCCCTCCGTCCCTCTCTCCTCTCACTTCTACCTGCGGTGGCAGTGATCAGACCTGAGCAGAAGCCAACCACTCGAATGTGGCTATGTATCTTCACAGAGGAGGGGGCACAGAACTCTTAACGTGAATAGTCAGTAGCATTGGTTAATGTCTCAGACCAAAATGCTTAACCCTGTGACCTACCAGGGTTTTGACGATCATGTGAGGGACAGCAGCAAAGGTATAGGACATGCCAGATTTCCACCCTGTTGATAACTTGATGTAAAGGGACTTGGCGAAACAAATATGGTTTCGGTGACATCACAAACGTTTGTTCAAAACAGAGGTTACGAGTGGGGGAAAAAAGCATGAAGTGGGGATTGGAGGGGTGAGAGAAGGGAAGAGCCAGAGTGAAGATGACTGTGATTCTGAAGAAACGAACACAATCACAAACAAAATTCCATGCATTTGCTATTTCATGCCCTAATGCTAGCTCCAAGGGTCCCCAGGTGTTCTGGTTCTCATTGTTGTTGGTGAGCTGCCATCAGGCATGATGATGTGGTCCCACAAAAGTGCAAGTCCACCTGTCAGGTGTCTGGGCAGTGCCTGCCTGAAGCCCCTCCTGCTGCCTCCCAAAACACTGAAGTTTGTCAAGATTTCCAGGGAATATAAGATCACCCAACTACTGATGATCTGACCCAAAACCATGCCACAATTACAGGAGTGGGGAAAGTGAGGGAAATATTTGGATAATTCCATCTTGAGAGTGCTTCCTTCTTCCACATAACTCTCTCTGTGTGTGTGTGTGTGTGTGTGTGTGTGTGTGTGTGTGTGTGCGCGCGCGCGAGCGCGGATATGAATTATCCAGATTATTTCCACAACTTACATGCAGCAAATTTTGTTTTGTTGGAGGAAAAACAGTACATTCAGTTCTAGCCAGCAACTGCTAATCAGGGTCCTGCTGTGAAATTTCCTATTGGATGGGAGACTTTTTCTACTATGACTAATGATATATATTGGCTTGTTCTTTGATGCAGAAACCTACTTTTATTTTCGTTCTTTCTTTCTTTTTTCTTTTGAGACAGGGTCTCGCTCTATAGACCAGGCTGGTCCTAAACTCACTATGGTGACTGACTGGCCTTGGACTCACAAGAAACCTATTTTTCTGTGTAAACTCTGAAAAAAAATCATTAGATGCCAGCATGTTAGTACAATAGACCTAACACACATGAGGGTCTGGGTGCAATCTCTACTACCACACACCTATGAAATATATGAGAGAGAGAGAGAGTGAGAGAATCATATGACTTTCATTCTATTGATAGAGATTGATGCTTCTTCACATGCTTGAATGTGCCCTAGACATTCCACTGCCTCACACTGACCCTGGTGTAAATATAAATATCCAAGAGTAATCGAGTAATCATCACTTGTCAGCTTCTTATCTAGATCCCAACACACTGCTTAAGAATTGCAAGAAAGAGGTAGTTTTACTGCAAGTAAGTAGAGGCTTTTTATCCTTTTGGACTTGTCTTTTGCAGGCATTGGAACCTAGGTTTTTTTCTTTTTGTTTCTAGGGTTACAGTGACGGCCATGTGCAACATGGACTTCAGCCGATTTCCCCTGGACACCCAAACGTGCTCACTTGAAATCGAAAGCTGTGAGTACACTTGTGCCCAAGCATCAGTGCACAGTCCTCAGTGATTCTAACACCTCTAACTCTCAACATAAGCAGTATGCATCTCCTGCCATAACGATGCTTTTAATAAAAGTGATTTTTTGTTTTATGTTGAGGCTAAGTATTGGATAGCTTTAAAAATCAGGACAGATTTGAAACTAAAATCTTCTACTCCTATAACTGATCTTTTCAATGTCCGGTAGAAATGACATCAAACCACTTTCTATGCAGTGGTCCAAACCTTTCTGATACCAGGGACTGGTTTAGTTGAAGACCATTCTCCCAAGGACCAGGGTATGAAGCTCCACCCGCTGTCAGATCAGCAGAGGCATTAGAACCTAATAGGAGCAAGCTGACAGGAGGCTGCGCTTCGTTCACTGCTGATCTCCTGTCCCGGTGGACAGGTCTGTAGTCTAGTACTTTGGGACCTGTGTTCTGTGGAACCAGGAGTTTTCACAGAATCCCAGGGCAACTGTTTGGGAAAGGGCAGTGGGCAAGTATGTGAATGTAAGTCTCCTTCCAAGTCTCCTCACCTCAACACAAACACATGGATACACAAGACAGAGACACAGACACAGAGACACACACACACACACACACACACACACACACACACACACACACACAAACACACAGTTGATCCAGAGAGTTTGTATCTTGTAAATATGATTTCTGCTAGAAAAAGAACTTCCTATCAGCAAGAAGCTTGGAAACAACTGCCCAGGGAACTGCTGCTATAAGTTTATGTGTTGACTGGGTATAGCCAAGGGATCTCAGGAAACCCACACATACACACAAGTCCTAGTAAAATTTTTACAAAAAAGAAGAACCCATAACCTAATAGCACAGACAACAAAAATAGACATATCATACCTAATCAAAAATGTAAAATTCTGTGCATTAAAAGATACTGTTAGCTTGGTGTTGGAGTACTTGCCTAGCATGAACAAGGCCTAGCACCACAAAAATAGGCTCATAAATTGTATTTGAAAAAAATCACTATCAACAGAGTACAAGGCAACCCATAAAATGAGAGAAAATATTTGTAAATCATATATGATTAGAGATTACTATCCACAACATAAGAGAACTCCTAAAATTCAAAATAATACAACAAACTGCTATAAATATGGACAAAAGGAGCCAAATATACATTTCTCCAAAGAACTTAAGGAAATGCCAAGAAACAATAAAAAAATGCTTAACATAATCAGAGAAATGCAAATCAACCTAATGAGACACCACCTATAGTCATTACGAGGGCTATCAGTAAAAACCAGAAAACAGAGTTGGTGAGGATGCAGAAGAATCGGAACCGTGAGCACTGTGATAACAATGTAGAATAATATAGCCACTCTGGAGAACACTTTGGCAGTTCCTCAAAATATTAAAAAGAAAATCTCCATATGGTCCAGCATTTCCCCTTCTGGGAATTCACCCAAAAAAACTAAAAGCAGAATCTTGAATGTTTGTGCACCATGTTCAGAGCAGTACCGCTCCCAATAGGAACCACGTGAAAGCAACCCAAGGGCCCATCGATGGACATTGTGGACAAACACAATGTGCTACGCACCTGCAATAAAACTTTATTCAGCATTTAAAAGCAAGGAAATTCTGAAACATGCAATAGACAAAACTTAAGTATTTTATGCTAACTAAAGTAAACCACAAAAAGACAAATATTTTGATCCTACCTTTCTGAAGTACTTAAAGTAGTAGAAATAGTACTGATAAAAAGGAGAATAGTGGCTTCCCGGGTCTGGGGGGAGAGGGCATAGGAGAGACACAGAACTGTACACTTATATACAATCAGGATGGTAAATTTTATGCTGCCACAATAAAACAACCAAAACCAGGGTCCAGAAGCAGCCTGAAGGAGGCAATATGACCCAGCCAGTCCTTCCTGTCCCTAGCTCTCCATCCTCTGCCAAAGCTCTTTCCCTGATGGGCACTGTCCTACCTCCTCCAGAACACCAACTCCCACAGTCCCCATGAACAGTGTCACTCCCTGCAGTCCAAGTCCTAATGCGGTCCAGGACATCTCCGTAAGCTGGCCTAGGCTTAAGTGGGTGGGTTGGTGGGTGGCTCCAATCACGTGAGCCAGGGTGAGCAGGAATGTCATCCCCCCACAGCAGGGGCCAAGTGGGCAATGTGGGGAAAAGGTGTGGTAAAACAAGGATCCCCCACCCCTGGGCCGCTGATGGGATGGTCCGTGGCTTGTTTGAAACCGAGCCACACAGCAGGAGGTGGGCCAGTGTGTGAAGCTTCATCTGTATTCATCTTTGTTACTCACATCACTGCCTGCACTCTGCCTCCTCTCAGGTCACAAGGGCATCAGATTCTCATAGAAGCATGAGTCAGACTACGGACTGTGCATGTGACAGCTCTAGCTGAATGCTTTTTCTGAGGATCCAATGCTTAGTGATCTGAGGCAGAGCTGAGGCGGTGATGCTACTCCCACCTCTTCTTTCCCTTCCATCCATAAAACAGTTGTCTTCTATGAAGCTGGTCCCTAGTGCCTAAAGGGTTGGGGGCCACTCTAGTAAAACCCAAGATGAAGGGAGGGACTACTAATTGCAAAGTGCTTTTGCTTCTGTGTTGTCGTGTAACCCTCACAAGATTCCTGGGACAATGTCATCATCTCCATGGTTCAGAGGAGGACACAGGGCTGAGAGGCAGACCATGCTGAAATATCAAGTTCATTTCCAGAGCCTGGTTTTCCCAACTCTACTTGGCAGCTACTGCCTCCATCTGTGAAGTAGCTTCTTCTGTGCTACAGCAGTCAAGGTTCTGCCAAACAAGAACAACTGGCAGGACATAACTAGGAAAAGTTGTTTGCAAGAAATTGACTCCAGGAGTTGGAGAGGCAGCTCTGTTCTCCTGTGCCTGTAGTAGAGGCCATGGTTCGGGTTAGCTGGGAGCTGCTAGGGAGGAGGTGATGCTGTGGTTCACAGGTTGAAGATCTTCCAGGAAACCTCAGCTCTCTTTTTCAGGCCTTTTACCTTACTGGGCTCAAGTCCACACTGGTGGACACTAGTCACAACTACAAAATACCTGCACTTCTCTACTTGCAGATCACATGTACAGAGAAAATTTTAAGAAACCCACACAAAAGAACTAAGAAGCAAGCCTGGGCAAAGGTGCAGGATATAAGATCAATATAAAAAAACCAGGCAAAGATTTCCACTGATCATTAATATCACAGACAGAATACCCCTATATTATGGGCCACCTGATCAAAGTACTTGACACCATCTATGAAATAGCCTTGCTGAAAGAACTTGACTTAGTTCAACCCTCCATGTCTAAGAAACAGTTTGAAGAAAATAAAGAGATTAAGAAACCTGCTAAACAATACTATGGGGATATCAACAGCAAAATCTGGAATGTGGGAATGTATAAGCCAAACAACTCAATTTTTTCCAACAAGTAAATTTTTTTAAAAAGATGACAAAAAATGAAAGATGAACCTATAAATTCAAAGATACATTGAAGCATATTAATCTAATGTAATTTTATGGACCTTGTTTGAATCTTTAATGTATCAACTGTAAAAAAACAGTAAGGGAATTTGAATACACTTGAATAATGGATGATATTGAAAGTTACTATTAAGAAAATATGTGCACAGATTTATATTCAGTTGAATAAGTATGACAGTCAAGCCCAGGTAACCCAAAAAACCTACCATTACACAGATCAAGAGTTGAAAAATGGGATTAATGTGGGGTCAGGGAGCTCCAGAAAGAACAGTTAACACATGGGCTGCTGGGAATGGTGACTCTCTTCAGCTCTACTTCAGTTGTGTTCAGGCTGTAGGAAGGTTTGTGAAATTGGACTAAGAAGCGAACTTGTCTGAAAATTGAGAGAGCTTGGGCAAAAACGGTAACATCAGAGAGGCTGATGAGTCAAGTTTTCAACTTGACTTTGGATAGGTGGGCACAACTGAAGGCCAACAAAGAAAGGTCTGTTTCACTCCTATTTCTTCCTGGGTACTTTCTTGCTAGAATGTAGTCCTTATTACCTGACAGCATTTAAAAGTGTTTGCCATCAATTGATGATGAATTTCTACTCTTTGGAAGAAGGAAGGTGAGAGTGAAATGATTCTTGATTTACAAGGCTAACCCATATGAGAATCTAACCATTTCTGACCTATCAAATAGTAATTTCTTTTAATTTAACCCAATAATAGCAGGCAAAAATTGTTGGGCTGAGTCTTTTTCGCAGTACTCAGGAGCATTTAAGCTTAAGAGCTTTGTTCTGATGATTTCCAGAAAGCTTGGGAGAATTAGATTTTGTCTTTTTTTGCATTTTTTTGTTTGTTTGTTTCAAGTGCAGTTGGCTTACTCAAACTATCTGTACATAATCCCTGTAGTGTTGGGGGGGTGGGGATTGTTGTTCAGAGCACCTGGCTTATACACAGCCCCCGACTGGCCTGTCTTGCCATGCCTTGGGCCTGATGCTAGTTCCCATCTTTCAGATGCCTACACCGAAGATGACCTCATGCTCTACTGGAAAAAAGGCAATGACTCCCTAAAGACAGATGAGCGGATCTCGCTTTCCCAGTTTCTCATTCAAGAATTCCATACCACCACTAAGCTGGCCTTCTACAGCAGCACAGGTGAGCGCGGAGTGGGGTGGGCCGCAGCTTGGCCGACTTCAGGAAATGTGTGCTCTGGCTGTGCAGTGAGCAGAGCCTGTGCCACCTGCCCTTGAAACCAAAAATGGAGGTTCTGAGTGAAGTCTAGTGAGTGGCAAGCACTGGGTGATTGTTTTTTATGTCACCAGCACAGTGGAAGTGACAACCTAGGAAATAAGATTAAGGATGCATGGTAAGCCATATCAGTAAGTTTATCTGCCAGTTCAGCCACTGACATCATGCCCCTGATATGTTCACCAGAAACCCTCTTACACAACAAGAAACAAGTTCAATTTCAGTCTTGCTTTTCACCCGCATTCCCCCCCCCCCCCGCTGCAGCCAGCACCCCTGGGGTACGGTGCTCTCAGTCCCTCTGCTACACTGTCTACATAGCCCCCTGAACGACCCTGGCCGAACCTGAGTGTGGAAACTCCAGTTTTTCCCCTGTGGGCCTGCTCCTGGCCAATTCCACCCTCCACCCCGGTACTGGGAATTAAACCAAGGACCTTCACACTAAGCTATGTTCCCAACCATTTTATTTATTATTATTTTCTTTTTATTTTGAAGGAAAGTCTCCCTAAATTGTTGAGTTTCCAAGGCTGGACTTAAACTTGTGATCTTTCTACCTCAGCCTCCTAAATTATACACCGTGCCCCTGGACCAGCTACGCTTGTTCTTTTTTTGAGACAAGAGGGCAACTTCTGTGGCCTTTGGCAGCCAAGCAGAACTGCTAACACACCTGGGTGAAATCTCTCCACCCCCTGCCTGTATTTTGACCAATCACCTTTCAGGATGACTTTTGAACTCCTGGGGAAGTTTCTGTTGCTACAATGACTGCCATGGAAGCACAACCTTTTAAGTAGCACATATTCGTGCAATCTATAGGCCAGAGCATCATTTGGACTCCACCCTAACCTGGCAATCCTGTGCGTCTTATCTTCTGTGGGTGTCTTGGTTCTTTGGACCTTCAGCATCTTGCTGTGCCCTCCACAATTACTTGCTGGTACCTAGGGGCATGTCCCATGTATTACTCAGGATGCCGAGTACCAAGTTAATTGTGCCACGTTCCCACTTACACTAAGTCCTAGGCATCCCATGTTCATTCTGACTCTCCCTTTTCCTTTTCATCTCCTCCTTGCACCCTTTTACCTTGTAAAGAACACAAGGGCAGAGCAAAGCGTCACTGGACCAGGGAGTGTACACTCTGTCTAAATACAGTATTGTTGAGCAGTTTTTCTTTTTTTGTACCAAGGATGGACCCATGGGCTTTGCACTGAGCTATAACCCCAACCCTTTTTATTTTTCAATTTGTGTGTGTGTGTGTGGAGACAGGGTCTCCCTAAGTTGCTAGGTTGCCCAGTCTGGGCTCAAACTAGTGATTCTCCTGCCTCAGCCTCCCAGAGTATTGAGATTATAGGTGTATACCATCATAGCCAACCTAGCTTGATTATTTTAAAAACATTTCCTCTCATAAAGAAATTTAAAAGAGGTTATTCACACCCATGTCTCTTATACTCTGTCATGCACACGAATCATGTTAAGTGGAGACTCTTGTCAACAGGCTTGGGCTATGGCTCAGGAGTCTGAACTTTTAACCAGGCCCCAGGGGACAGTGAGGTATCTTGGCCCTAGACTATATTCTGTGTAACAGAGTTCAAGTGACCTTCTCCAGGGGTTGTGTGTGTGTTCAGGGCAGAGGTCTATGCTTTCTTGAGGAGAATTCACGCAGGTGGTGTGCGTTGCCTCTGTTCTCTGGCTCTTCTCCCTTCGGCGCCACAAAGGTATGGGAAGGTTCCCAGGGAATGGCTGTGGCATTCATGATTCTCTTGGTAGAATTTCTTTTATGAAGGAGCTGAGCACTTTTGACAGGCGCTACCTTCTCTTCCTGTGCCCTCAGGCTGGTACAACCGACTGTACATCAACTTCACGTTGCGTCGCCACATCTTCTTTTTCTTGCTGCAAACCTACTTCCCTGCCACCCTGATGGTCATGCTGTCCTGGGTGTCCTTCTGGATCGACCGCAGAGCTGTGCCTGCCAGGGTCCCCTTAGGTAAGGAACAGCTCCAGTGCATACACTTCATTTCTAACTTGAAAATTCTCCAAGGTTTTGATTCAGAGGTAAAAATTCAACAATGAAGACTCTTCATAGCAAAGCTTTTTCAGGTCCCAGCAGGTGCCTATCCACATGGCCCACCTTTAGTCTTGTTAGAACAGTGTCCCAGGGTGGCTGCTTTTTCTGCTCATCTACATAATGAATCACATTCTGTAGCAGAGTTTCTCAAAGGGTAGCTAGCCTAAGAGATCATGCAAAAGAACCTCTCAGGGGCACTGTTAAAAATGAAGTGTCTTAGGCCTCATATTATTTGTAGAATCAGAATCTGAGCGAAAACCAGGGACCTGCAACAAGCCTGTCCAATTATTCTCTCTCTCTCTCTCTCTCTCTCTCTCTCTCTCTCTTTCTCTTTCTCTTTCTCTTTGAGCCAGAATCTTGCTCTGTAGTCTAGGCTGCTCCTGACCTCATTATGTAGCCCAAACTGTCCTTAAATTCAAAACACTCCTCTTGCCTCAGCCTCTTGAATGCTAGAATTACAGTTATTTACCACCACACTCAGGTCTAATAATTCTTGTACTTTTTTTTTTTTTGGGGGGGTGGGGGACAGTCTTGAGTCCTGGAGATTGAACTCAGGGCCTTGTGCTCATCAGGCAAGCACTGTACCACTGAGCCATATTCCAGGCCCTCCAATAATTCTTATACATACTCCAAACTCAGATCCCTCTGCTACAAGCTTTCTATCACTGGCGAGCTGCCATCAGCTCTTTCTCACTTAACACTGTACTCCCCTGACCAACCAAATAACACTGTTGTTCAGGCAGTTCCGGGGCTGCAAAGGAGAGTGCGACCTGCTAGGTTTTTGTGAATGTGGATTGGAGCTGGTCCTTAGGGTGACCCCAATCCCCTGTGATTTGATGTTTGCCAAATACATGTTCTGAGCTTAATTTGAAATCCTGGGCAAATGTCCATGGACAGATGCCCTGTCCTCTAACAGTTGTTCTGTAGTTCAGTTATTGTGATAAATAAACACACACTCTGGTTTTAAAATTGGCCTCCTTTAAATGAATTTAAGACCATCATCCTTGGAAGAGTTGACCTCTAAGTCAGCAATGATACTTGGGCATTTGGATCCAGCATGGGGTGGCTGCCAGGGGTGCCAGGCAGGAAGTAAAACAGGTCCAGGACTACGGGACTTTACAAAAGCAAGGACACAAATATTAAAATCAGCCTCATGTGCTTTCTTTCCGTTGGCTGAGTAGTAGTTCTAAGAAACACAGGCTGCTCACAGGTGCTTGCCCACTCCAGCACTGGGTATTGAACCCAGGGACACTCTATCACAGCCGCATCTGTAATGTTTTCGAGACAGTCTCATAAATTGCCTAGTGTGACCTGAAAACTTGTTATTCTCCTGCCTCAGCTGCCCATGTGGTTGGGATTACTACAGGCATATAGCACTGCACCCAACTCTGCAATCTTTTTAAGAAAATGAATCAAAACAAATGTCTTAATGCCAAAACATCTTAATGCCAAAGGATAAAGTTGCGATGTTACAATGAGTACATAGGGGGTTTGGGGGTGGGAGAGGGAAGAGAGAGGTGGCAGAGGAACAAAGAAAGTTTCCTAAAGGTTAAATCCTGAAAGATGAGTAGGTATTTGCTAGATAGAGCGCAGAGTGGAGACCTAGGCAGGGGGCAGTAGAGACAAAGAAGCCCAGTCATCCAGAATTTGGTTCAGGGGTGGGGGGAGCGGGGTGCTAAGTGGGTACAGCACTTGCTTACTATGTGCAAGGCTCTGGATTCCATTGCTCAACTCCATATAAAATTTTACTGGGTGTGGTGGCCAGGCTGGACTTCAAAACTACAGAATGAGACCCTATCATAATCAGAGAGAGAGAGAGAGAGAGAGAAAACAAGAGAGAGGATTTGGTTGGTTCACTTCTCACTCTGGGTTTTGCAGGCATCACGACGGTGCTCACCATGTCCACCATCATCACGGGCGTGAATGCCTCCATGCCCCGCGTGTCCTACATCAAGGCGGTGGACATCTACCTCTGGGTCAGCTTCGTGTTCGTGTTCCTCTCGGTGCTGGAGTACGCGGCCGTCAACTACCTGACTACGGTGCAGGAGCGGAAGGAGCGCAAGCTGCGTGAGAAGGTGACCTTACCATGCAGTTACCAAAAGGGTCTGGGCAGGATGGAGCCTGGCGTGCTCCTGGGACGTGGGCAGGTCAGACCTTCTTTGTAAAATGGGGCCATGATTACCCCACCACCACCACCTATTTCACAAGATCGCTGTGAAGAGCAGACGAAATGAAGTGTAACCGCGGACTTTGCTCTGGGCTGTCTTTCCCTGAAACATTATCTAGCTCCTATCACTGGAGAGGAGCCACTAGCCCTAACTCAGACACGGTCCCGGCAACTGTGGTGGTGCTCAGAGCTTAATGGGAGAATCTCAGAGGGAAAAATATAGATAATTTAACATTAGGGGAAAATACAGATAATTTAACGTTAGGGAACAAATTACAAACAGAAATAGAAAACAGAATGCTTCTTAGGTGAGCACCCTTCACCCTAGGCCTTTTTTCTCTTTTGTGTGTGCCTACTTAAGACATCAGCCATAATTTTCCAGATGTCCTTCCTCCTACCTGGATTCCCGTTCTCCCTCCAACCTAAGCGGAAGCAGCAGCGTCCTCCCACAGTGCCACAATTCCACAGCTTTCTTTCCAATGTTTCCCCCAGGGCTAGGCCACGTGCTAGGCAGGTCACTGCCCCGCGTCCCGAGCCCCCTTATATTTCCAGTTGACACCTCCCCCCCACACACTATGGTGGTGTGTACTTAACTTACCATGGCACGGCGGGACACGGCCACTCAGCTAGCCGCGAACACGCTCCTCCTTCCTTGGTGTGACCTCTGGCTGTTTCCTACGAGCCACCACGGAGGCTCGAGTGCGACAAAGCCAGAAACGTGCGGTTTGGGGAGGTTTACAGTGACGCCCCCTCCTGGGACCGAGAGCAGGTTCCGCACTCCGCCGTGGCCTCGGTGGGCTCCGCGGGCGAAGCGAGCGCAATGCCACGCCAGCGCGCGCGTTTGCTGTGTTCGCAGCTCTCCTGCACGTGCAGCGCGCCGCAGCCCCGCGCCGTCATGCTGGACGGCGGCTACAGCGACGGCGACGTCAACGACCTGGGCAGCTTCGCGCCGGAGAGCGGGGAGAAGCCGGACCGCATGGCGGCGCAGCTGGCGCTGGCCTCGGAGCGCAGCTCCCCGCAGCGCAGGGGCGCGCGCGCCGGCTACGTGAGCATGCGCATCAACACCCACGCCATCGACAAGTACTCGCGCATCATCTTCCCCGCCGCCTACATCCTGTTCAACTTAATCTACTGGTCCATCTTCTCGTAGAGCCTGCAACTCTGCAAATCCCACCTTTCTCGGGGTACGTACTGCAGAAATAGCCCGGTAGGATGTTAAAAAAGAATTTATTACGGTTTTAAAAAATTCCCAGCAGCCATCAACATGTCCACTGTCCCTTCTCCAGCTCTTCAAGGTGACCTTGACCAGACACTCCTTGCACACACTAAGCCGCTGTTGCATACACGGCATTCTGCCAGGTGCCGCGGCAGTGTTGTCACCCAGATCTCCTGGAAAAGCTCAGTACCAGGGTTGTGGGCACCATAGCTCAACCTGTGTTTTTTTAGTTTATCTTAATTAGTGTATGTTTGCAATACATGTTAATCACACGCAACTGGAGATTGGTGGAGGTACATATCACACGGACCCAAGATATCTTTTACGTGAATGGTCTCCTTCATGTGTGTCACCCTGTTGTTTGGGAGCACCGAAAAGTCCTTTGTGTGGAAACTACACACACTAAATTCCCACTGTGACAGAGACTCCCGCCTCAGCTGATAATCTCTCATTTATTTTTATGCATCTTTTCATGTTTAATAAAACACAATAGTCCTTCATATTATTTACAAGCTACCATTCACGCGGTTTCACCTCTTCCCAAGAAAAGTTCTGTAGGTGGTGCAGTGGCTGCTGGGTGGGGTGGAATTTCTCTGGGAGGGAGGCTGGGACGTGTAAGGCTACGTGCATGCATGTTTTGGTTTGTTTCGTCATAGATGTAGGCTAGGAATCTTGTGTTTAAGGATCCCTTTGTGTATCAATGCTCCACGGATCTCTGCCTTGGAGCAGCTTCTCTTTCAAAGTCCTACCTCAGTCATGGGGTGTTGTCACTGAGGAACTTGGGAAGCAACTAATTTCTCTTGTATAAACGATACTTGAGAAAATGTGCAACTTGTGAGAATGAGAAGTAGCATGGTTTCCTAAAGAGAAAAAAATCACAACGCAAAAGAAATGGGGTGACATCACTGGACTTTTGTATTTATGCTCTGCGAATACCAGCATTGCCTATGAGCCAAAAAAACAGTCACCAACTAGACCAGGCAGCCCTCGGGCTAGGCAAAAGGATGGCCCAGTGGCAGTTGACGTCCAGGCGTGGGATTAATAAAAGGGTTCTTATTTAATATAGTTTTAAAATAGTTCTTTGTTATACATTTATAAATTATATAAATTAACCCCAACCAAACTTACCCAGACAAGTATTTGTCTTATTTGAAACTCACTTTAATAAAATGAATTCTATACATATAATTTTTATTTGACAAGCACTAAATAACATCATGGCATTTTTTCCCACAGGGCTATATCTTATTCTAATTTTGAAAAAAAAATAAAACCCACATATTTGCCTAAGTCCTAATTATAAGATGGTCTTTATTTTTCTCCAATAAAAGTTCATCAAAAGGATTTTATTTGGCAAATTTAAGTAGTAAACTTACAGGGATAAGGATGAAATAATTACATATTAAATTTAGATATTTTAAAACACTATTTTTAATGTATTTTCAATCTTATTTTATAGACCAGTGCAGTTAAACTCTTCATGAACATTTTTCCCCCCGTCTTTAGTAGGGCTACTGAATCTTCCTGAAGCTTTCCGGGAAACCCCTCCTGAACCTGCATCTACCTTGTATGCGACACTCCACCATTAGAACCAGCGAATACAATGTTCTGTTTGCTAAAACCTACCACAGCAAAACCGCAAATGGGGTGGCTTAAACAACAGAACTTTATGTTGTCACAGTAATGGAGGCTGAAGTCCAAGATCAAGGTGTTGACAGACTTGGTTTTTCCAAAAGCCTCTCTTTTCCTGACTTTAGAATCCACTTTCTCATGTCCTCACAAGGTTTTTCCTCTACCCACCTGTATCCAGATGTCTTCAATCATATTCAGTGACCTCACTTAACCTTAATTACTTCTTGAAAGGCCCTATTTCTGATCAAAATCATGTTGTATGTTAGGGCTTTAACACATACATTTTGTGGGTGGGGAAGAGACATAATCCATCCATCAGATACCTACAGAAATTATGGGTTGGCATAGCAGTAACATCTAAAACACGTGAGAGATGCTCATTCTTGACCTTTACAATGTAATCAATCACATACGGTATTATTTTTTGTAAGCTTGCTTACATCAGCAGCCTTGTTTGTGATTGAGGAATAAATGATTAAACTTGTATTAAATTTCTATGATGCTTTTTCTATCAATTCTCTGGTTAGCTTTACAAGCATCTGAATTGAGCATTGCTTGAGATAATTTTCATGCTAATGCTTTTTCAAGGCGGTACTTTGTTGTCAAAGATATGTAATTAAGAGAGTTCATAATGTGACTTGTAAGAACTCAAATATAAGGCCATTCCTTCTTTCCTAATGGATACTTTTGAAGAAAACCTCATCATCTATGTATGTAATAAACTTTTGCTGACATGAGTAGAAGATATGATTAATAATCTTACTTGGTTGATAGGTATGCACCATATAGCCATATTGAATAATTAATTTTATAAGTTATACTGTAAATGCACTTGATTATAAAAAACATAATGTAGCCTTTGCTTGATAGTTTCAGAAGGTACATTAGAATTCTGAGGGTTTCATATGATTGTGGTGATATAAAGTGGACATAATCATGATGTGTGTAAATGTTAGCTCATATATTTGGGGGTTTTAGTCAAACCAGCTTTTACTTAGTAGCATATTCTTTCCCTGTGTTGTATATGTTTAACAAATATTCCTTAGTTTTTTTTTTAGAAATCCATTTTATAGATAGTGATGCTGGACTTTAGAGAGAACAAAAATGGTTTATGCTAGCAACTATGAAAACTAATATTACCTCCAAGTAATATATCTGTAAACCCGGTTTCATCAAAAGCACTTGTGTGTTCACTGTTTCTTCTGAATCTAAATGAGGCTGGGAAAGGCAACTCACCAGCAGGAAGCTAACAGGTAAGTTATAATCTCCTGCAGATAATAGATAAGCACTGCACAGTCATACACAATACATAAGCATTCGTATACGGAGGTGTTTTTACCAGTCAGCGGCATCTTTCCATCAAGTAACAGGGCCTACCTCTTAATATATTAGGCATAGCTCTAGGCTGGTTCTTCTCAAACTAGCTGTGCTAAAGGGCCAGTTACAGTTTTTTAAAATTTCCAATAGTGTTAGCTTTCTGTCATTGTCACAAAATATTGATATGTCACCTTAAAAGAAGAAAGGTTAATTTTGGCTGTTTCAGAAGTTTCAGTCCACAGCCAGCTGGCTCCACTACATTTAGGCTGGTGGTAAGAAACATCGTTAGCAGAATGGTGGGGAAAATACAAGCTGCCCACCTTGTACCAGCCAGAAAAGAGACAGAGCAAAAGAGCAGAGAGGGAGAAGCCAGAGGCCAGAAAAAGCACCCAAAGCCATATCCTCGTGACCACTCCCTTCAACTAATACCTCCTAAGTTTCCATTACCTCCAAATTACACATCAAATTGTCATGTCATCAATGAATGAGTCCACTGGTGAGGTTACAGCCCTTGTGATCCAACTGACTTACAAAAACCTTGCCTTTGACACCTGAGACTTTGGGAAGCATTTTTAGATTTAAACCATAACACCAAATAGCTCAGCTGGGACCACCTATACCTATTGATTAGGTCAGAAACCAATTCAGTATTTTAAAGTCTTGTCATTTTAAACTTTCCACTAAGTCGACCTAGACTTTTAAAAAAAACCCGTCTTTCATGTATCTGAAGCAAAATAAGTGACACTGTTCAGATGTAGTCTAGCACTTCCCTCTTCACAATCCAAAATCCTTGAAAGTTTAAGCCGAAATGTGAAGACCAAACAACAATATTGTAACAAAAACCACGTGTAAATGTTTGTGAAAATTTAACATTTAGAAAACACACTTAAAGTATGAGGGTAAAGAAAGATTAATTCCAAAAGAAAATCTGTAATTACAAAAGAAGGGGTCTCTTAAATTCAAATGGTGTAATGAAGATAAGATAGTTGGTTCCTCTGGACATGGGAATTTTTTTATGTACTTATTTATTTATACTCTTTGGTGTAACACAGCTAAATTAACTGTTATATGAAAAGTGAAAATGGATTTTAAAAATATAAACTATACCAGGTATTAGTTAAAGTAAAATAATGCAAAATGCCAAGATTAAAGACATATTCCAAACAGGCTTGAGACTGTCATCTCAAATTTTCTGACATGGTAAGTCTGTGAACATTTTCCCATGGATAAATCCACATTTCACCAGTTTTTAAAAATCAATAAAAATAAAATATAACAGCAACTCAAAAATGGCCCAAATCTCAGCAGCACCTGAAGAGGAGTTCCTCACAGCAGGATGTGGCACTGAGCATCTGTGCAGATCACACCACTGCCCTGGAGCCATGCTGGGCAACACGTTTGTCCTTCTGCACGCTGTCAGAGGCCAAGTGTCCCATCAACAGTAAAATGCTACCCCTGAGCTTTCTCTAACTTGTTTTTAAAAGGTAAGTTAATCACATACAACACTTTGTATGAGGAACAACCAGGGACATTTCACAAGACAGGCTATATCAGTGTGTTGGAATACCAGTTACAATCATTGTTCCGGAATTGTGTCAAAGGTTACAAACTAAAAGTTACTTGAGATGCAAGAATTTCCATTAAGTAATTTGAAGCTTCCATTTAAAACTTTTAATTAGGAAACCAAATGTGCTTGCATAAACCACGTATCTCAGGCAGGCATGTCTAACTCGGCCTGAAGCTTCTGTTGATAACCTCTCCTCTATACCAACCACGACTAACCAGACCATAAATAGACAGTGACTCCCCTGCATACTCAACTCCTAAATGCTAATAATAAAGTCAGACACTCACTTGCTTAGAGGAAAGTCCTAGGGAAGCAGAGTAGCTGTACTCCAGTGTGAAGTAAACGTTAAATGCCGACACTAAATGTCTACTGTGGCAAAACTAACAGTCAGGGGCAACATGTGGGGACACTGACACCTAAATGCTTTTCTCAGTGTTTGCCACACAGGCTTAAAGTTTTATCGCAAGAGATGACCTGGTGGTGTAATGTACATAAAGAAGTAGGTTTTATTTTATTGTTACATAGAATGGGGGCCGGCAAGCCTTTTAAAATTGCAGGCCAGATGTTAGTAGGTTTTGTAGATCACATCATCCAGCTTCTGTTGTTTTTGTTTTACAACCTTTAAGCCTATACAAGTCACTCAAAGCACTTTGGTTGTTTAAAAAGCAGGCTGTCAAATCAGGTTGCAGCCTGCAGACACCAATAGAGAAAAGCACTTCTTACCTATTAACCCTTCCAAATACAACTCTCTTCCCTCGCTCCTTTGGTGACACATAACAAATCTGTTTAATCTGAAGCCCTACCAACATCTTTCCTTGAGGGGGCTCGAGGACTAGCTCAGTGGTTAAAGCACTAGGCCTTGGGTTCAGTTCCCAAGCACCACATAAACTGGGTGTGGTGCACTCTTGTAATCCCAGCTCTCAGGAGGGTGAGGCAGGATTATCGCATGTTTATGGCCAGTCTAGACTAGAGCGTAATTTCAGGACCAGCTTGGACTGAAGAGTGAGACCCTGTCTCACTATATAGCCCAGGCTGGACTAGAACTCACAGCAAACTTCCTGCTCCAGCCTCCTGAGTGGTGGGATTACAGATTGCACCATCATGCCTAGTTACAATGTGGTGCTGGAGGGGTCAAACCCTGGGCCTCAAGTTTCCTAGGCAAGTGCTCTAATCACTGACCTATGCCCCTATGAATAACATGAGTTTCTCATCAACACATCAGAGTTTATGATTCTGTGGGTGTTGTCATTTGGAGTGTCCCCCAAAAGCCTCATGTTCCCATGGATTCAGTATAGGAATGGGAAAAGGCCTAGCTCGAAGGGGTCGATACTTTGGACTTGACCTGGAAGGGCATGTTCCTGGTTCCTCCCCTCCTCCCAATCTCTCTCTTCCACCACGCAGTAAGATCTCTGCTCCAGGAACTCCAGTTCCAGCTCTAGCTACAGCTACACCATGTGATTCCACCATTTTCCAGCCACCCACACATGAATGTACTGAGACCTTCTCAAACTGTAAGCTACAATAAATTTTTCCTCCCTAAGTTGTGGATGTTGGGTACTGAGTCAAAGTGATGAGACAATGGGTCATTTCCACTGGTTGGCAGAAGGCTCTTCCATTAATAGTTCCCATGGTTCCCACTGCATTTTTCTTGCTAGAACTTGGCTCATTTTCAGTCTGAAGAATCACCTCTTCTATTTGGCTAAGGTGAAGATGGTCTTAGAATTTTTCTTAACATATAGTGTTGCTTTAAAGATATCCAACTTCCATTTGTAATCTGTCTTGTATGCTTTTAACAGACTGCATTTTAGGGATTTAATCAATAACATCAAGGGACTATGTATACAGTATTCTTAGCCTCTCGTGTGGATTCACAGTCAGCCTCACAAGGTCAGGGATCTTCCTCAGCCCACCCGTCATGACAGCGCCAAAGAACAGACAACCCAGTCCATCTCTTTATTACAATTTTAAATATATATATATTTCAGTTAGAACAGAAATTAAAGGTTGACTACTGCAAAAGGTGATGTAATTGAAATTTGCAAATGGCAAGCTGATAGTTCCGAGGGCCCAAGTGACTGGCTTGTGCCAGTGACACCAAATTCTTCTTTCTCCTGTTTCTGGAATGCTCACTAAAATTGAGGATTCGTTTTAAAATAGAATATACCAGACCTTTACTATAATCACATTTTAAAATATCTGTTTTACCACATATTTCTCACACTATGTAAGAATCATGAAAAACTTAACAGTTTTTGAATATAAAATTATAATTAAGGCTTATCATACTCAGAATTTTGTGCACTGAGGTGGGCCAGGCAGACTTCCAAGTGGAAGTAACCCGTGCAGGGCACTGAAGATTTCAGACAGGACAGGGAGTGCCTGGCCAGTGTTTCTCACCTCATGCGAAGAGTCCAATCCTGTGTCTAATTTTTCCTTTTACTGGATACTGAGGTCAGAAGTACTTTAACACCACTTCTCAGAGTTAACTTCATATACAAAAAGAACATTCTTATCTTCCTTCAAATGATTAAAACCAAAACTTATTCTTTATGCCTCAGTTTTTCATAGTTTCCTCCAGCATTTCTGAATAAAAGCCTTCTTTTATTACAGTTTTTTAAAAAACCAAAACAGATTCAGCTAGATGCTTGATACATGCTTTCCTTAAGTTTAGAACTTGAACTTTAAAACTACATTAGAAAACATGTTTATCACTCATACCATAAAATTCTTTCATGATCATTCAAGATCTGAAATCCTTTGGAGCTTTAAAAATATACAACATATAAGCTTATAAAATATTTTCAGTGACAAATCATGTACAATTTAACTCTTTCAAAATACCATAATTCTTTCAAGTATAGATTTGCAAAAATTTTCATCTTAGATGAGTTCATGTGTTTTCTCTACCTCTTTTCCTCAACAACTAAGAACACTTTAATTCATTTAAGATAGAAAAGATGCTCTCCTTCATTAAAAAGATTAAAGAAAAAATCATCACTTCTTAATAATTCATAAATGAATCCTAAACCTTTCTTTTATTCTACCGTATTTAAAAGCTGTTCTTCTTGAAGTTTCAACTTAAAGTCCTCTCTGATTCTTTCCAGCAACCCTGGCTGAAAAATAACATCCAACGCAGTCATTGCCAGAGCCTTGGCCGTGCGCAGGGTATAGAGCTGAGCTTCTTGTGACCCTACAAGGTAGAAAAAAAAAGAAAATACCTATGTTTATTAAAGTTTAATTTATTAATTCCTCAGGTTACCTCTCAATATCTAACTTGTCTCTCCAACTGCCCACCATAATACAGCAGCAGTCTCTGAGGTAACATTAAGTATGAAATAACATACTAAATAATTAGACAGCTACTACTGGGGAAAGCCAGCAAACCACTCACATCCAACAACACTTACCTGCAGCTTCAGTATATTGTTCAGTATGATTCAAGGCATCAGATCCAATGTAAAAATACGGGTGAATTCCAGGAACCACAAAAGTAACATTTCCAAAATCAGTAGAGCCTTAAAATACAAAGCATATTTAACACTTTTGAATGATGAAATTAAAACTAGAATTCTGTACTTGATTCAATCTTGGTACATCATATGTACCTAGGAATTTATACTTTAGCTAGGTTCTCAAATTTACTGGAATATAAATTTTCAATAGTCTCTTACAATTCTTTAGATTTCCACAGTGTCTGTTTTAAGTTTACTTTTCTCATTTCTAAATGCACTGATGTGAATTTCTTTAGCATTTCTTTGTCATGAAAAATTTGTACTTCTCCTTCAATTTTCAGGGAGTTTTGCTGGTACAACCACCTCGGTTGATACTTGCTTTCTTTTAAAGTTTGAAAGATTTCGTTCCCAACTCTCCTGGCCTTTAAGGTTTGTATTGAGAAATCCAGTTACTTGGATGAGCTTACCTTAGAAGAGTGTTTTTCTCATACTGCTCTTAATATGTGCTAAATTTCTGAAACTTTGGTTATGATGTTACATCATAAGCTTCTTTTCTCATTCATGTTATTTGATGCTCTACACACTTCTGTGTTTAAATATTAATTTCTTTTCCTAGACTCAGTAAAATTTCTACCATGATTTCAGTGAATAAATTCTTCATACCTCTGTGCCATCTTCTCCTGTTTCTCGCACGCTCAGGTCTCAGGCTGGTTCTCTGCATCACCCAGCAGCTGCTGCATTAGTCACCTTCCCCACTCCTTGCTTGGAGTCAACTCTGAATGCAGCATTTAATTCTTCAGCCAGCTTTTTGTGTCTTCTCTAAACTCAGTGTACTTTTTATCCATTAAGATCATAACTTGTTTAGTAATTTCCTCTTTAAGCTGGCTAGTCATTTCTAGCATTCAGTTAAGTCTTGTCTGAAATGATTGCTTGGTCCATTTGTTTTCTGACTTCCTTTTCTATTAGTTCCTCTATTTCAGGACCCATGAAATAGCTTCCAGGCAGCCAGACACTTCCGCCTGAGTCCTACTGCCTTGTCTTCCCATGATGCTATTGCTGCGGAACTTTAACGGCCTCGCCAAGACTTTGCTCTGAGCGAGTATGAGGATGTGGGAAGAGCCGAAAGCCCAGAGTTTTGTGCTGGGAGTAGGCAGAGAAGGGGACCTAACAGTCAGATGGCCTCCAAGGTGCTTTGTTCACTCCTAGCCCCTACCACAAAGCTCTCGTGTCTGTCCTCACTTCCCTCTGCCGAGGGAGAAGCTCTCCACCCTCTGGCCTGTTCTCATTAGCACCTAAACCATTCAGGAGGTAGGCAGCCTTTTTCCGCACTCTGTGATTGTTTCTTATGCCAGGCTATTGTGGTTTGGCTCTGGAATGTCCCCCAGAAAGCCTCATGTACTTAAACATTATGGATTTTCTATGGAACCATGTGCTGTTGGTAGACTGGGACCTAGTCTGGAAGAGTGGATTACAGGCATGTTAAGTTTAGGATTAACGGCGTGTAGTGGCCACACCTTCCACAACTGGATCCAGGAGGGGCTGATCACTGGGCTGAGACCTGGAAGGATGTATAAGCTGCTTCCTGCCTTCCTTGGAGGATTAGTCTCAACTAGTCTCAGCTTGCCTTCCTGTTTGTGATGTCGTGAGAAGCTGCCTCCACCTCTGCCTCTGCCATGTACTTCGACTGCTGCCAGTTGTCCCTGGATTGTGACTTTCTGAAACTGTGAGCTAAAATAAACCTCTCCTCCCTAAATTTGTGGATGTCGGTTATTGAGTCCCAGCAACGAAAAAAGAAACGGAGACAGGTGTACTTCATCAACATCTATTATATTTTGGGAGCTACACCTCTAACTTTCAAATATATTAGTATTAATAGGATTATAAAAGAAAGTACATCTAAAGTAAACCCACATAGAATTATTTGAAAAATAATTTTTTTGAGACAACAGTCTCACTCTGTAGTCCAGGCTTGTCCTGAACTCACTATGCAGCCAAAGATGCCCTCAAACCCACAGCAATCCTCCTGCCTCAGCTCCCCAAATGTGCACCACCATGCCCAGTTTATGTAGTGCTAGGGAATCAAACCCAGGGCCTTGCACTGGCAGGCAAGTGCATTAATGGTTAAGCTACGTCCCCAGCCAAGGTTATTATAATTCTAATAGCTGATCCTCTTCAGAATCTGAAAATACCCTAGATGACTAGGTATTTAATAATCTGCTTATTGTGACAGTTGAGAATAAATTAGAATTCTACTTCCTTGCCAGTCACAGTGGCAATCCCAGCAGAGTCAGGAGGCTTGCCATTGAGTTCAGGGCCAGCCTGGGATAATGAGTTCAGAGCTAACCTAAACTACAGACTGAGACCCTGTCTCAAAGAATAAGTAAGTGAAATTAATTTAGATTCTAGTTCCTATTTTATTATGTCACTTAAAATTAGAACTAAGCAAATTTAAACACTAGAAATACTTTAATGTAGACCAAAAAGTGGATTGGCTATTTCTAAAAAGAAATCTGCTAACCTGGCATGCTATACTCATTGAAGAGCATGTTAGTTTCCTTCTCCTAACCATTATGTTCATGAGAATATCTTTAAACAGACCACCAGCACTTACTTCCCTCAAACTGTTTTTGAAAAATCATTTGATCAAAAATGGCATTTCTCTTCCTCAAATCGCTCAATACACAATAACATAACTTAATTACCTGAAGGGCCATTCAACATTTTATCTTCTGAAATAAATTCTATACCCAGTTTTTTTCCATTCTCCATATAAGTTTTCCAAAGGCTCTCATTGGGAAGAACATTGTAATAATCATGTACTCCACCTTTAATTTCAACCTATAAAAATTAGAAAATAAATTATGAAATGAATTCTTTCTTATGTACTACCTGAGGCTATGGATGCTTTAGCTATATACTAAATCTACCCTTGTTTTTCTCTAATGGAATATAAGGATAGGTTTTTGCTCCTACATCTGTTTACCATATTTATCTATTCACTAAAACACACATGCTTTTACATTCTTTGCTGGTCACATTCCCTGTGTGAGAGCTTTCATTCTGTCCTCACATATATGAAAGCATGATTATCCTTCACAGCTCAGCTCAGCTCTAGAGTCTTCCATGGCACTTTTCCCCGAACAGCCCCAGACTGCTAGCTTTCCCCCTCAGAGCCTTCCTGATGTCTATTACTCACACTACTCCTGGCACACTTAGTATTCACTATCTGGGAACTGCTGCTACTGTGAGACCTTCCTATCACGTGACTAAATCACACAGCTGGACTAGTACAGAAAAAATGCATAAGATACGCTGTAACGTCTTCACAAACATTATCTTGTTTAATTCTCACAACATCTTGCAGACAGATTATGTTATTATGTCTCTTTTTCAAGTAAAAAAGAAATCAGAGGCCCAGAGATATTAACAATATTTCTCAAGTCTACCAAATTAGCAAAGGTGAGAGACACAGGTAAAAATCTTGTCTCTCCACCTAGGCTATGTGCAAAATTATTAAGTAATTCTAATTCATCCTACTTTATACCACACACTTTGGATTTAATTGTACAACTTTATGGTTCAAAGCAACAAACATCTTTATTACTTTCTGCGCCTATTTTAACTTTCATTCCAATATGCTGTAAGCACTTACATCACTTTCACATCATTACACTCCCCAAACCAGCTTTTGCAGATTTTGTTACAAGGTTCTGCTTATAGGAACTATGCAAAGCAATTCTGAATGCATAAATGCCAATAAGGGCATAACCTGCACAAGAGCAGAAATTCTAGTGCAGCAGTACCCAACTGGTTCTATAAGGAAGGTGACCTGCAGTCTTTCATGCTGTAGATCCTGAGCAACATATACAACTTTCACACAAACTATTCAGTTAACTCATTTTGCATATTCAAGATATCATCAGCCAGCGCAAGATCTTGAGTTCAATATCCACCACCAAAACAACAAAAACCATCACCAGATGAAAAGAGAGGAAAGTTAGGTTTCAATCTAGCTTAGTATAAACAGCCCCAATCCACACATATACCTCTGATTATAATCAACTCTGAAAAGTTCTTACTGTACACCCTGTAGCCAAAGCTGCAGCTCTGAAGCAATCTTCTGCTTTTTTGGTCAAAACTTGAAGTTCTTTCAGTGAGGGTGCACGAAAGTAATAGTTTAATTCAGAATAAGAGGGAACAATATTGGGTTTTACACCACCATTTTTTATTATACCTATAAAAAAACCCAAATTTCTAGAATTAAGCTTTGTAATCATTAATTTAGGCTTAAATATACTCATAAAGTCTGTTAGCCAATATAAGAATAATTTTATTAGCTTTTTTGCTACACCAAAGATTTTGATATGTTATACAACATAAATTTTTATACTCAGGGTGGTATTTCCTAGCTAATAGAAAAAATAATTGACTACATGTATTTTATTCTAAGGCATCTATATAATGTTAAGAAAATATGATCTAGGGCTGGAATATAGCCCAAGGATAGAGTGTTTACCTAGCAGGCACAAGGTCCCCTGGATTAATCCCTAGTAACACCAATAAAGAAAGAGAAAGTAGAACCCTAGAAATTATAATATACTAGGTTATAAACAAATTGTTAGAAATTGTATTAACATACAAAAAATAAACTTAATAATATCTTAAGTTTTATTTCAAAAGGCGTTGTTATAGTTGTATAGTTTTGACCAAAAATAATATGTGTGTGGGGGGGTGCACATATATATATATATATATATATATATATATATATATACACAAACAAACAAAAACACCCAAAAAAAAACAAAAAAAAAAAAAAAAAAACCTGAGCTGGATGTGGTGGCTCACACCTGTAATCCCAGGGGTCAAAAAGCTAAGGATCACAAGCTTGAGCCTAGCCTGAGTTACACAGTAAGTTCAATTCAGCCTGACCCTTAATGAGAACTTCTCCCCCAACCCAAAAAAAAAAAAAAAAAAAAAAAAAACAAGTCCCCAAAACTGGAAATAAAGCAAATAAACAAGCATGGTATGAGGTTCTGTAATCATCCTTACACTTAAAAGAATTTCATAAATATTTTAAATGGCATTTACCTCTGGAAAAGTAAATCTCACACCAAGAAAAGAAAAAAATACATATCACCAGCTACTACAAAATGTCAAAACAAACACATTTATTTGGGACAACACAGATTAAAAATTTATCCACTAAAAGTAAAAACTAAAATCTAATTCCATATTATCTACTTTAAAAAAATATCCATTCTAAAAAAAATCCTATTTATTCCTTTTAAGAAACAAAGGCACAAAGCTAGTAAGAGTGCAATTACAAACTGACTTCTACCTATAATGGAAAGATACATAAGTAAAATAATTTCCAAAGTCATAAGGAAATAAACCAAAAAAATACAATTTTTGCCTTCAAGATAGCATCAACACTTTATTACTTTATTTCTACTTTATTTGTATTATAGTAACATACATCCTTTTAAAAGATGTTACCCAGGATTTAACACCACTTGAGTAGATAAAACCAGTAATCATGACATTTTATTTTAGATTGAAGAAGCAGCAAAATCTGTTATTATTAAGAAGCAGTGGAGAATTAATTCCAATTTTTAAATACTCATAGAACGAACATGCTCCTAAGAAAATTTTTTCATCTTTACTGTTCAAAAGATGACCATTTCATTTATGTACAGTTATCCTGTCTTTCTATCTACATATAAGTATCATTTTCTGAGAATATGGTTAAATATTTTAAATTATTTCAAGTATTTTTCAAAATCAATTATTATGCTGCACTGAAGTACACTCAGCACCATCTATTATACAAAATACTTGATATTCTTACCATGAGCTCTCCAAGCTGGTTTCATTTGCTGCCTTAACACAGACAGATTGTTGTAGGCCAGAACAGCAGCATCCAAGGCATTCACCCCTTCCCAGGGGTAAGCAGCAGCGTGAGACGCTTTTCCAAAGTACTTCACGGTCACACTAGGAAATTTAAAAATCACTTAAAATTACTTTCTTTAGCATCACTAAGGTAAGAAAATCCAAATAGTGAGACTCGTTATTCACAACTAAAGATTGATGAAATGTGATTTACAAATTACTTACAGCAAAAGTACTCCAATGTATTTACATTACAGTTTATTGTAACACAGTACCTGACAGAAAAAAAGCATGAGAAAGAAAGCTGTTCCATTGACCTTCTGCAGGTTAAATTTTTGTACAATTCAATTCAACCATGCAATGGCTCTACCACATGCCAAAATCACACACACACACACACACACACACACACACACAGACTTTTCCTGTCCCCTTTACATGGCATTGGGACTGTTCTATGTCATAAGTCTGCAAAAATTCAGGTAACTCTGTCAGAAGAAGGTCAGAAGAAGACAAAAAAAGCGGTAACATGAAACAAATTAACCTCTGAAAACGAGATTATACTGGCAGTTATAACTGGTTGTTATTCAGGTCCACATTCTCTCTCAGGGCATAACCTCTTTGTAACAATCAAATTAAAATAAACAAAATAGGGGCTGGCGGAATGGTACAGCGGTTGAAGTGCTTGCCTAGCAAGCATAACACCTTGGGTTCGATTCCCCAGCACCACATGAACTGGGAGGGGCGGAGGGGGGTGGGGGGGGGGAATCGTAGAGCACGTGTGTATTCCAGCACTTGGGAGGCTGAGGCAGAACGACTGCCTGAGGCCAAGGTTAGCCTGGGCTCCGAAGTGATTTCAGAATCAGCCTGGGCTACAGAGACAGACCCTGTCTCAAAAATAAATAAATAGCAATAAATAAAATAGAGATGTTTTTCTTCCCAAGTCTAATAAAACTGCTTCTTGCAAATCTTTTTTCTTGCAAAGTCAATTCCAATTCAAAGGACAGGTGCTCTCCAGAAATCAGATTATTCCGAATTCAAAATAGATCACGAATATCTATGTTTTGTTTGCTGTTCTGGTGGTGGTTTTTGTTCCTGTTTGCTTGTTTGTTGTTTTGGTACTGGGGACTGAATCTGGGGCCTTTGCATTGATTTACATTCTCGGCACTTTTTTTTTTTTTTTTTTTTTTTTTTTTTGGACACAGGGTTTTGCACCGCAGTCCAGGCTGGTCCTGAACTCACTATGGAGCCCAGGCTGGCCTTGGACTCATGGCAATTCTTCTGTCTCTGCCTCCCGGAGCACTGGGATCACGGGTGTGCATCACCACACCCAGCTTATGTAGTGCTGGAAATCAAACTCTGGTACTTAGTGCTTGCTGACAAGCACTTTAACTGCTTGGCTATTCCTCCAGCCGCCATTTCCAATCCTTTTTAACAATCATTTTGAGACGTATTCTCCCTGAACTATTGTCAAATTGCCCAAGTTGGCCTCAAACTTGCAGTCCTCCTGCTTCAGCTTCTTAGAAAGTTGATAACACAGGCATACTCCACCACTCTTGGCTAACTATTCCTGTTTTAAGGCATTATTTTAACAGTCCAGTTACGAATATCATAATAAAACTCAATTAGAAGATAGCTGCCAAATGTCATTCAAGGTAAAGCAAGCCATTCCATCCTTCTATCTCCATTTGCTTTTTTTGCTGTTTGTTTCATTTTTGAGACATGGATTCACTATGTTGCCCATAGTTGGAACTACAGGTTCATGCCACTGCACCCAACTCAATTTACTTTTTCATGTAGAGGTTCAGTCTCTGGTTTAGACATGGAAGAACTTCACAGCTTGCTTTCTACTAAGAAGCTTAACTTGATTACTTACTCATGTTCAGCCACATCGGGGAGATACGCAGCATTCTCTTGGGACGGGTGGGCCATAAAAACAACGTCAAGGTTTTCAAAAGCTCCTGCTTCAATTAAATCAATTTTGCCACCACCATCTTCTTCTGCAGGGGTCCCCAGAACAATAACCTAGAAAGAAATATCTACATCAGAGCAAAACACAACACAACAGGAAGCTGGAAAAATACCAAATACATTCACGATCTACATTAAAGTCCTTAAATTATAGAGACAGGGTTTTTCCTGACATTTTTATTGTTGGTATAAATGTATAGCACTAAATTACTAATCTGTGTCAAGTATGTACTAAAGACAAAGCAGGAAAATTTCTCAATTTTATATAATCTCAAAGATGAAAGAAGAGTAACACAACATATTTAGTTCCTCAAAAATTTGTTAGGTCTTTTTTTAATGCTTATTCATGACTAAGTATATGTATATAATTATTCATAAGCACTTTCCTGGTAAGGAACTTTCCAAAGACTTGTTAGCTATCCTCACAACAGCCCTGTGAGGTAGGTCAGCATCATTTTAGAAAGGGTGGTTTTGAGGAACTGAGTGGAGTGTCTAGTCCCAGATCATAGAGCAAGTCTTCAGGCAGAGCTGAGATTATCTTACATATATGTCCTGACCTTCAGACTTACTCTGATTTCTTACTAAGATACCTACTTAAAAAGTCTTAATTCATTAATCATTTATGAAGAACAATAAGCAAATCTTAATACCATGGTTAGAAATGGCCAACTATTACACAAACTTACTAATTCGATTCCACCAGTTCAACCCCAGGCAGACTTACTGGTCGCCAAACACCTAATTAAACAAAAAAAAACTTTACAGAATACACATTTTTACTTCGATATTTACGCTTTAACTTCTTCAAACAGTTTTAAAAAGCAAAAATGTATTATAAATAACTAATACAGTTTCAAGATCATGTATAAGAATACAATGAAACAAGCTAGAGAAAAATCTTGGCTTGTAAAAGAAATCAACTTAATTGCACATGCCTCTAATCCCAGCACTTGGGAGGCTAAAACAGGAGGACTGCCATGAGTCCAAGGCCAGCCTGGGCTCCATAGCGAGTTCAGGACCAGCCTGGGTGAGAGCCTGTCTCCAAAAACAAAAAAAAAAAAAGAAAGAAAGAAAGAAAGAAAGAAAAGAAAGAGAGAAAGAAAGAAAGAAAAATCAACTTAAAATTAAATTCCATTTTCAAATAAGGCAGACAACATTGCTAAAACCAACCAGTTGAAATGAGATGTTGATAAATCTCTTAAAGTCCAGTTTTCTTTAGAAGTTATAAAACACCTTTTAAAATCTTAAGCTGCTCTTCACTCTTAATCTTTGACTTATTAAAGCTGACAGTCTTCAGAACCTTTCATGAACCTGGTTAAAACTAAACATCTCCATATTTTTATGCAATGGCACAGATCCCTCTCCTTCCCAAGTAAGACAAAAACCTAACCAAATATGAGACAAACACCCAGAAGCAGAAGACAGATGACAGCTAGAGAGAAAAGGCCACAGAGATAGAATTGGTGGGACACAAGTTACTGACACTGAAAAAGATAAAGGGGGTAGCTACAGAATTATAATAAAATATGCCTTCTCCTTCACCTGAGTAACGACTAAATCTTAATCTCACAGAATGAAGAATTTATCACCTGGAAACATGGACTAACACCGGCAAAACAAACGGTACAGCGGTCAAAGCGTTTGCCTACCAAGCACAAGGTCCTGGGTTCGATTCCCCAGCATCACGTAATATGGGTCTGGCGGCACATGCCTGTAATCCCAGCACTCAGCAGGCTGAGGCAGGAGCATTGCCCTGAGTGCCAGGCCAGCCTGGCGTACATAATGAGCTGAGGAGCAGCCTGGACTGCAGATTCAGACCCTGCCTCAAAAAAAAAAAAAAAAAAAAAAAAAAAGAGTAACAGATTATACTTGTTTATGACAAACATAAACGACATTCCCCTATTTAAAGAATTAAGATATTTCTTAAAATCGCAAAGAAATAAATTATGAGTTACGGATACAATAAATGTGAGGATCTATACAGTCAATGTTTGCTTCCCCATTACTTGAGAAACTCTTGAGATCTGGCGTCAGCAGCTACTGAAAACGTCCTATCTGGAGGCCAATTACTCAAACCACAATACTTCCCTTTGCAACAAACTAAAAGGCTTTTTTGTGGAATTTACTGAAGAGGAGCTGCTCGTTTTCCACACGAATTACTCCCTCCAAACGTTACACAACCTTGCCAACCAACTGCAGTTGCCTACGGATTACCTAAAACCCACATAGAAAACCAGGCTGGGTTCTCAGGTTTACGGACGAATCGGAGTTGCGTACACAGAGAATAAGGGGAGGAAGGAAGGGCCTGCAGAGTCGCCAACCGCAACGCTGGACTCCCAGCCGGCTCCGGGCCGCCCCAGCCCCGCCGCGCAGCCCCCGCTCACCTGCACGGGTGGGGGCGGCCCGGCCACGCCCTCCAGGGCGCCCCGCAGCCCCAGCGCCGCCGCCGCGCCGACCTCGGCGATGAGGTTGTGGCCGCAGGCGTGGCCGAGGCCGGGCAGCGCGTCGTACTCGCAGAGGAAGCCCAGCTGCAGCGCCCGCGCCCCGGCGCCCGCGGCCCCCGGCGGCCGCCACTCGGCGCGGAAGGCGGTGGGGAGCCGGTAGTGCGGCTGCACCGCCCAGGACGCGGCCGGCGGCTCCCGCTCGAAGAAGCGCGTCAGCACGCCGTGGGCCCGGTGCTCCTCGTAGGCCAGCTCGGGCTCGCTCCAGATGGCGCGGCTCAGGGCCCCCAGCCGCTCGGCAGCCTCGTCGATACGCTCCGCCGCGCGCAGCTTCAGCGCGTCTAGTCGCTCCAGCTCGGAGACGCCGTCGTGCGCGACCCCCTGCACCTGCCGCTGCCCTCCGGGTCCCATGGTGCCCAGAGGCGACCGCTACGTTCTCCGCTCACGCGCGGGGACGGTCCCACCACGCCTGCGCACTGCCCCGGACGCTAGAACTACCTCTGGAAGCGCTTCCGAGAGCCCCGCCCCTAGGCCACGCCCCCTCGGCAGCCTGGCGTGTCTTCGGCGGGGGCGGGGCGGGGCTCTATGGAGAAGGCGGGGCTCCGGTCTCGCCTACTTTCTTTGAGAACTTCGGCCGGTCAGTCAATTGAGTTACACTCCAAAAGCATTATTACTGTTTCCATGTTGTTTATTTCTCCCAGAAGCAGAAGGAGAATGGTCTTCTGGGTTAACAGCCATCAGAAAACCGGCCAACTGGAACTATGTACTCTGAAAAACGGCTTTCTTTTCTAGTAATCGTAATCAAGAATGATACACTGCCGTTTGTGGTGGCACACGGCTGGAATTCCAGCACTTGTGAGGCTGAAGCTGGAGCCTGGATTACGTTGTGAACCCCTGGGTCAAACAACAGAATGTTGTTTCTAAAAGATGGCTTCAATGTGAGCGCTATACGAAGGATGCTAGTCGCTAGTCGATTGACTCCACGTGCTTTCCAGACCTGCTCTTCCTGTCCTTGAGGTTGTTACTATCCAAAAACTGTAACTTTATACATTTTCTTATGAGAATACAAATTTATTAACATCTAAAACAGCGCCTGACTGGGCCGGATGTTGAGGCCTGTCAAATCCCAACACTCTTGGGAGGCTGAGGCAAGATGATTGCAAATTGGGCCTAGCCACCACTATTTAGCAATAGCAGGATTCTTTCTCAAAAACAACAAAAAAGGTTCAATCCCTGGTAATGCGAAAATAAACAAAATAAAAATAGCACCTGGAAAGCTCTCCATCTGTGTGAGCTACTTTATCAATATATTCATCTGAATAGAGAGCTCAGAATTTAGAATTGATTTAAAAATAAACCAGAGTTAGAGGAAGAGCACAGTGGTTTGAGAGCTTGCCTAGCAAGCACAAGGCCCAGAGCTCGATTCCCCAGTACCACATAAGCCGGGTGTGGTGGTGCACAACTGTAAGCACTTGGGAGGCTAAGGCAGGAGGACTGCCATGAGTTGGAGGTCAGCTTGGTCTACACAGTGAGATCAGGACTAATCTGGACTATAGAATACTCAGAATACTCAAAATGAATAAATAAATAAAAGAGTTAAAAAATATTATAGCATAAGTATTCACGCTATTTTGATGATGTGGTCACTGGTTTTGAATAGTATCAGCTTTGAAGGGAACAGATGACTAGACTTATTTATAGTTTTAATTGATGCTGAACTCAAGAAACATAATATGTACAGCTGGTGTTCACATCACAAATGGGTTTTAAATGACTCAGTGATGAAATCGAGATGTCACACCCTTGTTTTTCTCCAGAGTATATCCTGAAGTCCAAAAACTGTTGTTGATTATATGCCTATTAATAACACTGGAGATTTACATTCTGGGGCTTTCCACATATCAAAAGGTTCTGTCAGCTCTTTCTACTCTCCCAACTCTCTCCTTAACTTGTCACAGCTAACTTAGGACAAAATATATCAATATACAATGCCAAATGTATCTTTTGAAAAAAAATCTTAAGGGCGCTAATGTACAGGAAGACTATCAGCTCCCAATCATACTACTTTACATGTTAATAATTTCACTTGAGAATTAACATCTTTCATGGACGGTGGGGAAGGGAAGCAGAAGAATGATTAAAATGGGATATGTAAGATGACATGTAGCTATTGAATAAATAGATAATAAAAATAACAATTATGGAGGGAAAGAAAGAAAAATTAATGTCTTTCTCAGTTAGCACCCTAGCTGAAACTCAGCCCTAAAGATTACATATATGGTCTTAAATTCCTGGAACTCCTCAGCTTTGCCTAATAAACCGTCTCCAGGTAGGGATAACAAAACTCTCCCCTGTGTCTATGAGGTTACCTAAAAATCAGGGCCTTACCAAAATGAAAGCAGTAGGTGTCATTTGCAGGGCAGCTACTCAGTTCCAGGAGCTTTCTAAGTGCTCTACTTGTATTAACACATCCAGTCCACACCACAACTGACAGGATTGTTGATGTGATTGTTTCTCCTCCCCTTATAGATGCATGTCTGAGATGACACAGATGGTGAGTACAAAAGGCAGCGTCACATGGAAGCCAGACTCATTAGCCACCATACTCAATTACTTGTGTAAATGCACCCATACCTCATTGATTCTTAGCAGAACCCACACAAAGCATTCACCTGAAATAAGTTTCACGGTAGCAACTCTGTCTACTGACATCAGTAGAATCCATTTCGTTCTCATCCGGAAGTAATAAACAGCAAAAGAAAGGGGACACATACAAATTTTAGATAAAAGCATAGGAAAGAGCTCTGTTCCTTGGATATATGTGCGTGTGCATGCATGTGTGCACGAGCATATGCATGTATTTACTAGATTTCTATTGTTGGCTGCCTGTATTTCTTCTTATGTGAACTTGTCCTCTTAAATTCTTTTATTTGTAAATTGTGATCATTTGTTGAATGTATATCTTCCCCTCCAGAATTTCTTTTTCTTCCAGTATCAGGGATAGAACCTGGTGACTCTTCATCGCTGAGCTACATCCCTAGCCATTTTTAGATTTTATTTTCAGACAGGTCTCACCAAGTTACCCTGGCTGGCCTTGAACTTGCAGCCCTCTTGCCTCAGGCTCCCACAGCTGGAGTTATAGACATGTGCTTCACTCCCTCCAGACTTAAAACTCTTCTTTCCCATGGTGTTCCCCAGTACCTAACATCGTATGGTTATGATACAGTCCTTCTGCGTCAATAAATATTTGTTGGCTGATTATTCTCCTTGCATCTAACCCTCTAATTAAATAATGATAGCAACCAGATACCAAACTCTTTAAGGATATCGTGTGTGGCAAAGCCATGCTTCTTCCTAGTCCTTTACCCAGGCTTAGGGAGCATGCACACATTTGTATAGCCAACGGCACCTGAAGGTTGGAGTTGGACGCATGATGACAGCAAAGATGCTTGCTTTATTCTATATTTTGAAAGTTTAATGTTTCATTTATTTTCTGGTGAAGTATCTGCATGCTTTCCAGGAATGAAATCATTTCATATCACTTTTATTTTTTGTACTGAGGACTGAACCTGGGGCTTTCACACTGACCTACTCTTCCCACCCTTTATTTATCTATTTTTATTTTGAGACAAGCTTTTACTAAGTCACTGCATTGTCAGGCTGGACTCAAACTTGTGACCCTCCTGTGTCAGCCTCCCAGAGCGCTGGGATTTTAGGCCTGCACCACCACACCTGGCTTGACACCTACCTGAACAACTCTGTGTGCAGGATGGAGGCATGGCAGAGGAATTTAGTGTTAATGGTTGAAGGGTGGCAGAGTCACTGAACGAATTACAGGCAAAGGGAGAATGCAGGGCAAGCAGGCAGAGAGAAGGTGGTGCCACCGTGTGAGGGGAGACGAGCAGGCACGCCGGGGAAGGGGTGCTTCTACACACTGACTGCGCACCATGGTTACACTGGGGGTGAATGAAACCACCCAGCAAGCAAGCAACTTGAGAAGGAAAGCAAAAGCCGACGAGGCAGAGTGGACACCCAGAACCTGGAGAGTAAGCAGAAATACCTAGAAGGCCCTTGCTGCTGCTGGGGAAGGTTCCACTACAGCTTGTTTTCAAGCTGTGCAGAACGTCTCAAGTGGCCCACTACGGGCAGGTGGCTATTTTAAATCCCTGACTGTCTGACACTCAGTGGCATGAGACTCCTATGGCTTCCTTCTCTCTTGCCAGAGAGATTAGCTGCTCTGCTGTCCCTCACCATTCCTGGAAATTGGAACAGTGAGGCTCTCCCAGGGGACAGGTCTCTACTTTGACCTAATTCCCCAATGCCTGTTCAAAACAACACGGCAAAGACACCTGCCCTCATCATTTTGGTGGTACATGCATATTTTAACGTCCCCAGCAGGAGTGGATGACATGCATGGTCACGAGATGTTTAAATCCCTAGAGAGAAATGTTCACAAACAACATGGCAAGAACCATTAGTACAGCTGTGCATGTAGCTCTGTGGCAGAGGGTTTGCTTAACAGGCTGGGGAGCTGGGTTCAATTCCCAGAATTTTTTTTTAACATTAATTAAAAAAAAAAAGAATCTGTGGGCATAGCTCAGTAGTTGGAGCCTTTACCTAGCAAACACAAGTCCCTGGATTCAATTCCCTGGCACTGCATAAACTGGGCATGGTAGCATACACCAGTAATACCAGTATTCAGGAGGATGAGACAAGAGGATTGCCATGAATTCAAGACCAGTCTGGGCTACAGAGTGAGACCTTGTCTCAAACAAACAAACAAACAAATAAATAAATAAAATATGTGAGTCTAAAACAAATAAATATAACAAACATATAGGAATGATAGAAGATAAAGTAAGGATCAAACCAGAAATTTCCAGAAACCCCTATTAGGAAAAAATTACAATGTTCCCAAAGGTTTTCCATATCTAAAATGCCTTTCCTCTTCTGTTTTGGTTTCAAGGTGAGAGGCCCAGAAAGGAATGAGAGACACTAGCGCAAACACAAGGCTGATCAGAAAGACAGGGAAAGCCAGGTGACATCACCCTTGCTAGTTAACACTTACAACTCTTTTCTGTGTAAATATGCCACGAAATAAGCCTCCAGTTACACTGATGGGTTGAAACTGGAGTAACACTGGAAGGCTGAATAGCTGGAGTGGAGTGTGGTAAGACCCTCAAAGCCTGCAGGGTGAATAAAGATCTCATTGTAAGTTATAATATTAAGGATTTATATTAAAAAAAAAGGCAACAGTGAGACACACATGCACAGAAATACAAAACTTTTTTGAGACAGGGTCTTGCTCTGCAGCCCAGATTGTTTCTGAACTCACTATGTAGCCTAGTCTGGCCTTGGACTCACGGCAATCCCACTGTTTCAGTCTTCTAAGTGCTGGGAATGCAGGCATGTGCTACGAAGCCTGACTTTATGTGGTGCTGGGGAATTGAACTCAGGGCTTTAGTGTTTGCTAGGCAAGTGCTTTAACTGCTGTGCCATTCCTCCAGTCCCCATATAACTTCTTAAAAGAGGTTTTCCCAACATTTTCCTTGAGAAATTGCAAATCCTTAATAGAAACAACAACACTAGAACTGAAACCATTCCTTTCAAGAGATCATTCCTGGAAATTTCAATGATAAATGTGAATTAGGTTAAAATGTTCCTCAAAACCTGCATTTTATAGTCCATTTGCTCTCATATTAATTTTATGTCAACTAACAAAAATCACATTGTTATTATAAGCTACTTCATTAAAATCAGCTCCCTTTATTACAAATTAATTTGGCTTAGGAGAAAAGTTCATTCTATCTGAATTATAAGCAATATTCAATTCAATATTTTTATTTTTTCCAGGCAAAAGTGATAGCTGGTTAATTAAAAAAAAAGAACTAGAATGTTACTTTTTATGATCATTTTAGCCAAGCTAATTATACCAAATGGCACTAAGTGGTGTGCTCATTGTCCTGGCCAGAAGTTAGTTTTATAAATTTACCCAAGTGGTGGTGGTGTTGCCACGTGAATGGTCAGCTTCTTGCCCAGAAGCACGTGACCACGTGGTTGTCTGCAAATGTCTGGGGACATGCAATACGAGCCTATCATGTTGTTTTGAAAGCTTGGAAGCCAAGCTTGACCACAGTAAACAACGCCAGTGCGCAGGCACGGGGCAGAGCTAATTGTGAAACAGTGTATACTACTGAATGGAATTGAGCCAAAATTATATTTAAAATGGGAATACAAGCCTTAAAGTCAAACTAATTACCCTGGAATGTCCAATCATTTATATTCCCTATTAAAAATAAAATTCTATACCACACAAATTAATTTTATAGCATTAAACTACCAAAAACAAACAAACATAAAACCAAAACCCCCAACCCAATGCAATGTGTGTCAGGGAAGAAAAAGAGAGAAGAAAAATAGATAAATAAAACCGTATACCACCATAATATGTTTATGTTGCTGTGAACTGGTCTGAATATTTTTGTTTTAAAAATTGGCACTGCAAGACTGTAATACAACACAACACACAAAAATGCATTTTTAGCCTACAGAATACACACTGGAGGTAAAATTTAAGAAGGCACGCTGATAGGGCTGGGGTAAAGCTCATTGATAGAGCGTATATGCACACACAGATAGATGCTGAAACAAACAGCCCTAGATCACTAGCAACAAAGTAATTCTATGAAAGCTGATGTTAAAACCAGGTTTCCACACTGAACAGGCTCTCCAGCAGCTGCTAATCATAGGGGTTTCTTTCACCCTCTCCCCCATCCAAAAGAATTTGATTTTCTAAATAAATTCCATGCACCTGAGCCTAGATTCCAGTTTCTAGGAAGATTTCAAACTGCTTATGTCCCTTTTTTGCCTTTTCAGTACTAATATTTCCATTTATTTTATTGTACATTTCTAAATCAACGAGAGAACTTGGTAAGTACTTGTTTGTGGACGTGGCCTCCAACTAGCATTTTTTAGTAGAGAGTCAGTGAGTTGAGATCCAGGTGTGGTAGGAAATAGCCTCACTTGGTGAACAATCAGCTTAACCTCCCCTGCATTCTGGCAGGTGGAAATCCATGGAAAGTCAAAATCTCCTAGAAACTGCAGAACGATGTAGGGAAAGCATTTTATGTAAAACTGCCTGAAAGGTTAAGACACTATTGTAACTAATTTCAAATGCAGCCTCCACTGCTCATATCAGAGAAATTGTCCAACACCCTTTGTTCAGCTGCTATTTTCTTGTGGTGACTTACAATGAACAACAGAATTGATCAAAGGGAAAACTAGCTGGGCCTGGTGGTGTGGCGGTATTCCAGCATGCTGGGAGGCTGGGATAAGAGGGTCACAAGTTTGAACCCAGCTTGAGGAATTTAGCAGCAAAGTGAGACCTTATCTCAAAATAAAACAATCACAGGCAGCAGAGGGTGTAGCTCAGCAGTTAAAATGCTTGCTTAGCAAGCAAAAGGCCCTGGGTTCAATTCCCTGGCACCACATGAACTGAATGTGGTGGTGCATGCTTGTCATCCCAGCACACGGGAGGCTGAGGCAGGATTGCTGTTTGAGGCCAGACTGGGCTATGCAGGAAGTTCAAGATCAGCTTGGACTACAGAATGGGACCTTCTTAAAAAAAAAAAAAAAACATGGGTGGAGATACAGCTCAGTGCAAAGGCCCTGGAGTCAGTACTGTACATGAGCACTTGTGCAAGAGAAAGAGAGAACACTATTCTGAAGTAATGTATAAGGTTAATAAGTGTATAAAACAAGAAAAAACTTAAATATAAAAGCACATCTAGAGCTGAAGGAAGAGCACAGTGGTTCAAGCACTTGCCTCACAAGCAGAAGGCCATGGGTTCAATTTCCCAGCACCAAAGGGGCTATGATACATTTCCTGCACCAATTCTTTTTTTTCCTTACAGTACTAGAGACTGAACTGGAGCCTTGGCAGTATGCTGAGATACATCCCTATCCCTTTGTCATTTTTTCATTTTGAGACAAGGTATTGCTGAGTTTCTAAATTGGCCAGGCTGGACTTGAACTTGTGGTCCTTCTGCCTCAGCCTCCCAGATTACTAGCATTACAGTGGTGCCTCACTGTGCCTGATTTGTAACACTCTTAAGTTAAAAAAAAATTCATAAAATGTCTCTAATTAAGGCAAAACATACCTTCTGTGAAGTAACATATCCTAAGTGCACAATGTGATGACTGGAAAAATGCAGACATCTGTGCATTTTCCAATCTAGTAATGGCACGGCTTCACTGCCTCGAGTTTTCTCACTCCTCCTACCAGCCAATCCTTATTCCCACATTCCCGTCTAGATACAGAACAGTTTCATCGCTCCAGAAGTCCCTGCCTTCCTCCTACCATTCCTAATCCCCCAAAATACGTTTTGGAAATGTGCTCTGATGACTATCACACACAGGAATTTGGACTCTTCCTGAGCTTCTTACAAATGTAATTAGACAGCAATCTTTTGTGTCTATTGTGTTATTGTCCCTGACACAATGTACTTGGGACTTGTCCATCTTGGCTGACCCGTTTTGTTGTGGTCCACCCTCCTGACTTCCCATTTCCCTCAACCGGCTGCCTCCTGTTCCTCCCCTGGCTCTCCTCCCATTGCACTGGCTCCCCAGCTCTTCAGGAAAATCCCCCTGATGAGTTTCAAGGCATCCTGGGTCACAGAATGAGAGGTTACTCTTCCCCAGTGGCCCATGAAAATTAGCCAGGTGTGGTGGCACATGCCAGTAGTCCCAGCACTCTGAAGGCTATGGCAGGAGGATTGGCATGAGTTCAGGACCAGCCTGGGCTACATAGTGAGTTCAGGACTACAGAGCAAGACCCTGTCTCAAACCAAAACAAAACTTTTTGCTGTTTTACTTTGTCTTAAGTTAGCAATCATTTTTGGTCATGGCCGTCAGTTCACTAGAGGTTGCAAAGTTCTAATAGGCTACCATTCTTTTTTTTATTGACTGAAATAGTTTTAGGAAAATGGCAAACTTCCTTCACCAACCACTTATACTACGCTGAGGAAAGTCAGCTTATTTTTTAGTAAAATAAGGAACTCGTACAGTTTGAAAATACTTGATGTTTTATTTCACTGTGGTTACTCTTCCTGATACTCACATGGCCCCGTCTTTCACCCGTGTTACCTGGGAACCCTCTTGACATGAGTCCAGAAGCCTTCCTTGCTGCTGTGAGAAGTCCTTCTCGGCTCATCCTGCCCCTTTCCAGCCCAGATCTGGCATCAGCCACTCTCCCAAAGAAACCACAGTTCCTTTAAGAGAAAATGGCATTTAGAAACTGTGGTCTGGGTTCCTAGGGCACAGAGAGCTTCTAGAGTCCTCATACTTTTGAAGCTTTTTCAGTGGACAAAACTAATAATTTCTTTGAGGAACAACTAAATTCTGCCTTTAGAAAGGAGTTATGGTTACTAAACAATTGTCAGATTAGCCAGTAGTGTGTTTCTTGGGAATCCTCTGGAAATTTATTTATTTGTTTGTTCATTTACTTTGAGACAGGGCCTTGCTCTGTAGCCCAGTCTAGTCCTGAACTCTCTATGGAGCCCAGGCTGGCCTTGGACTCACAGCAGTCCTCCTGTCTCAGCTTCCTAAGTGCTGGGATTATGGGCGTGCACCACCATGCCCAGCTTATGTGGTGCTGGAGAATGGAACTCGGGCACTCAGCACTTGGCTTTGCACTTGCTAGGCAAGCACTTTAACCACTGAGCCGCTCCTCCAGCCCCTCTGCTGGAAATTTAGATAGAATATTACCTCTCCCAAGCCTTTAGAGTATCATTTGGTGCCTTAAAGAAATTATTCAATAAAGCAATAAATGGTACTTAGATCCTAGGACTTAGTATAACTATGAATATGTTTTTGAGTCCAAGGATGGACAGGTTTGTTAGTCTTAACTTAAGCCTTTCCCCCATTTCTTTAAGAAGATCCCTGGGCCCAGTGGCACAGGCCAGTAATCCCATACTCTAGGAAGCTGAGGCAAGAGAATCAGGAGTTTGAGCACAACATGGGCAATTCAGTGACTTAGTGAAATCTTATCTCAAAACAATAAAAACATGGCTGAGGACTTAGCTCGGTGTGAAGGCCCTGGGCTCATCACCTGCAGGAGGAAAACAAAAAAATAAACCAGAAATAAAGCCACAAAAAGATCAGTGAAAATACAGAGCACAATTTCACTGGTTACTCATCAGCTTCACTGGTTGAGACGCTGGCCAGGTCCAGTGTAGGACTGCCCATGGCTGGAAATGGTCCTGCCTCAGGCCTTCTAACCAGAAAGCTTGGACTTCTTAAACTTAACTACTTCAAATCATACCTGAAAATAGGGAGAACAGATATTTCTATGCAATATAAACAATGATGACTCCACAAGTTACTTCAGATCAATTTTAGCTACGCTTGCATTTTAAATTTTGAAGTGAACGTTCTTTCACATTGAAGACTCTCTTCAGATACTTCCATCAATAGGTAAAGGAAAGAAAATCCCCATACACACTGTCCTTTCACATCCTCCTATCACAGCTTCCCCCGCACCTCAAACTGGTAAAAGGAGCTAGGGGTGTAGTTCAGTAGTTAAAGCACTTTCCCAGCAAGTGCAGGGCCCTGCGTTCAACTCCCCAACAACACACAAGCTGGGCATGGTGGTGCACGTCTGTAATCCCAGCATGTGGAAGGCTGAGGTAGGAGATTTGCTGTAAGTCTGAGGCCAGCCTGGACTTCCAAGTGAGGTCAGGAACAACCTACAGAGCAAGACCTTCACTCAAAAATTTTTTTTAATAAAAAAGAACTGTAAAGAATTTTATGGGTTTTTTTTCTAATTATGAAAAAGAATTTCAACAACAATCGGAGCCAGCTACTCAGAAAGCTAACGTAGAAGGATTGCAAGTTCAAGCTCAGGCAGGGTAATTAACCAAGACCCTGTCTCAAAATAAAATATAAAAAAGACTGGGCGTATAACGCAATGTGAAGCCTCCAGGAAAAGGGGGAAAAACCTAAAAGTATCAAAAGGTAAGAAAAAAGTTTTAAAAAAACAGTCTTGGGCATGGTAGCACATACTTGCAATCCCAGGACCCCAGGAGTCTGAGGCAGGAGGGTCACAAGTCCGAGGCCAGCCTGGCAGGGCAAGTAACAAGCTTAGCGCAAAGGACCTGGGTTCAATTCCCAGTGCTTCAAAAACCACAATAATGCTTCCAACCTGGAACAATTCTATATACATGAACATACAGACCAATATACTTTTAACGAGGTAGGTTCATAATTTACAGAGGCTATTTTGTCCCTCTACTTAACAACACGCAGGATAACTGTGACTGGCTGCCAAGTCGACTTTTGTTTCTTTCCAAGGCAGCGTATTGGGTTATCAAAGAGGACCTCCAAAAACCATGTGTCCACGTTGTAACTTACCAGGTCCCTGGTCTGCGAACTCTTATTTGGAAAAAAAGCCTTCACAGGTGTACATACAGATTTCGGGTGAGATAATTCCGGGGGTGGGGTAGGCCTCAATACTAGGAGCCCTTTACAGTATGAAAGACAGAAAAAAAAGAGAAAGAAGTAGATAGTTTACATAGCCACACCAAGGAGTATGTAGGGCCACCACAGACTAGAAGAAACAAGGAAGATTTCTCTCCTGGGGGAGGCGGGGTTGAGAGGACGAGGGGATGGAATATGGCCTTGTATACACCAGTATACACCAGTTTCAGACAACTGGCCTCCAAAATTATAACAGAATAAACTATAAATTATAAGACAATAAACTTCCATTGTTCCATTTTCGGCAATTTGTTGCAGCAGCATGTGCACGGGCCCTGAGGCAACGTAAGAAATGAAAGGGGGCAACAGAGGTATAATGCACCTCAATACCCCTAAAACACGGCGCTCTAAGTTTCCCTATTGTAAACCTAACACGATCTCCAGCTTCATTTTCTAATTCCGAGTGCTGTTCCAGGGTACAAATGCTCTTCTCCAAGCCTTGTCTCTGCAAGGCTTCTGGGAAGAGTTAACTGACCTTCTAGCCCACAGGTAGGTCCCTTCTCGTTTGGGTTTGTCTCCCTGGGGAATCCAGTTAGGGTTCCACCATAGAGTGCCGGCAAGAGTGAGGCCTAGGATTTGATCCTCCGCAACCCACACAGACACGCACGCATCCAAAGATTCTGTCTCCCTGGCAAATCATAGATTTCTTAAGCAGCAGCTGTACCTCACCTCCCACCACAGTATTCCCCGTCACTTTTCCAGAAAGTGACGAAAGCCCACTTTTCCAGAAGCTTTACAGACTTGGGAACCTCTCCTACCTAGAAAGGGTGGTGGGCTGCGTCAGGTGACCATGTGAATTTTACTCCAGAGCGGCTAAGTAATTAATAATTGTGATTTATCTGGTTGTAATCCCAGCCGTGGGGAAAAAGGTTTGCCAAGCAAGAGAGCACGGAGAGGCAGATGGAACTACACTTTTTGAACAAATCAGGAAAAGATCGTCTGAGGTTTGCTAAACCGTCACTGCATTTTTTTTTTTTTTTTTTTTGAGTCAATGTCTCACTCTGCAGTCCAGGCTGGTCCTGAACTCACTCTGTAGCCCAAGCTGGCCTGAAACTCACAGAATCCTCCTGCCTCAGCCTCCTGAGTGATGGGGTTACAGGCGTGCCCCACCGTGCCTGGTTTACCTGGTACGAGGGAAAAGAGCTCAGCGCCTTGGGCCTGCTGGGCAAGCGCCCCAGCCCCCGCACCTTAACTTCCTCCTTGAAGACCAAGTGCGCACTGCCCCCGATTGCTGTCGGTGGCTGTCTCTCCCATGCGAACCGCAACGGTCCCTTCACTCTCCCCTCACGCACTGACAAAACGCTGCCAGCACAGTAAGCACCTGGAAGACTGGCGTGCTAACGGCTGAATATTTCACCCAAAGCGAGGAATGAATCCATCAAAACACTGAGAGCTGGGCAAGGTGGTGCACCGCCTGTAACCCCAGTTCTCCGGGAGGCTGAGGCAGCAGGAGAATAGCAAGTTCAAGTCCAGCCCAGGCAACTTAACCCCGGTCTCTAAATAAATAAAATAAAAAGCAGCAGCTCAGTGCAAAGGCCCTCCGCGCAATTCGCAGTACGAAACAACAAACCAAAACCAGGGTCCTCGGTGAAAAGAGGGATCGTTCACAATTTTAAAAAGCGCAAGACCAGGGCGGCCACCCGCTGGCACTGCCGTGGCCGGGCAGAGGCTGGCCCGCACCTCCACCCCAGCGTCCTCCGTCCCGACACACCCACCTCGGTCCCGGCCCGGCCTCCGCCCTCTGGCCCTTCGCGTCGCCGGCGCGGCGCCCACTGCAGGCCCGGGGCGCACCGCGGAGCCTCCCGCGGCTCGGGACCCCGCCCCTCCGCGGCCTCGCCCCCGCCCGGCTCGGCCGGAGCTCGCGCCGCCCCCCGCCCGCGCCGGCCTCTGCGGCTGCGCGTCGGCGGCCCGAGCCGAGAGGAGGGGTCGCGCGGGGGCTGTCCGAGCTGCTGCGGCGGCGGGCCGGGCCGGGCCTCAGCGGGGTCGCCAGCGTCATGTCTCGCTACACGAGGCCCCCCAACACTTCCCTGTTTGTCAGGAATGTCGCAGACGCCACCAGGTGAGCCTCGGCCGCCGCGGGCTGCGGCGCGGGCGGGGCGGGGCAGGCGCGCGCGGGCACCCGGCCGGGTGGCCTCCTAGCGGGCCGCGCCTCGCCGCCCGGCGGCACGTGCCCCCGCCCCGCCCCGCCCCGCCCGCGCGGCCGGCCGGTCCCGCAGCCGCGGCCCCGCCCCCCCACCTCCCACCCGCCCCCCCACCTCCCACCCGCCGGGCGCTCGGTCGCCGGGTCCTGCGAGCCGCGCTTCTGGGTGGGGGAACTGGGGACGGACGTCTGCTCGAGTCGTGCGGGCTTGGGCCTCCCGCTCTCCTGTCCCCGCTTCTGGTCTACTTGCCAATGGTGCTCCTGGTAGAATCGGTTCTGTATACAGTTTTGAGCTGTATACAAAAGGTCGTTTCCGTTTTTCTTTGAAGTTCTGAGCCACGGCTTTGGATGGATTGAGCGAGTTAATTCTGATGCTGTCAGTTCCCCCCTCCCCCCCACCTCCCCTGAGTCCTCCTTTGAGAATTTTGTCTACAGGGCATCTGCACCTAGACCTTAGGGAGTGGCTTTTTAAGATAGCACCTTTTTTCTTTAATGAGAGCTGGAGAGATTGGAAGCCGTTAGCAGACACTTTAATTTCCCTGGGTTTACCCAGCCCCTTCCACCACAGTAGTTAACGAAGTATTATTTTATGTAAGGAAGAGCTTAGTGATTTAGTTGGGCTAGACAGGCTCGCATAGGTGGAGCTCTTGACTTGTGATCATCTGGAGTAGTCATTTTCCATTGAGGAGTAATGTGAAGTACTTTAAAAAATTTAGTCCCTACCAAAATATATGTCACAGCTACACAGACTGAATATTTCTTAGTTACCATTTTAAAGATTGTTTTACATTTCTTCTCCCATCTGCTTATCATTACATTGTATGAGAAAGCAAATTGTGTGATTTGGGCAGAACTTTAGAAAATCTCAGTTGAACAAATCTGAAAACTGAGCATCAACTCTTTAGCATGTTTAAAAGCCAAAAAACAAACACACCCCAATAATTTCCACTTGGAATGGCTACAGTAGCCAGCCAGAGTAACAGAAATGAGTGAAGGGTCAGATTCTAAGGCACAACAGGATGGGGTGGGCTGTACTAAATGATTAAGAACATGGGCCGTCCAAAGGGAAGAGATCTGCTGCCGAGCTTTAGCTGATAACTGTCCTGTCAATATTTGAACTGTCTGTTGTCACATCTTATTTGTGAGACAGCCCAGAGAACTGTATCTTGAATATGTAAACTCAATTCCACAATATTAGCATTTAGTAAGTTGGAATATAGGATATTCCTACTTTAGTAGATTTGGGGGGTGGTATTAGGGATTGAGCCCCAGGCCTTGATATTGAGCCCATGTTTTGTGTTTTAGTTTTGAGGCAGGGTCTCACTAAATTGCAAAATTGCCCAGGCTGGGCTCAAACTTTGATACTTCTGCATCAGCCTCCCAGAGTGCTAGAGAGTATAGGCTTGCATCACTGGGCCCACCTTGATTTTTGTAGATTTAGAAGCTAGAAAATATTGGCATTTTCATATTTCCATACATTTAGAAAATATTTAAACATTAAGGGCTGGGAGTGTAGCTTAGTTAAAGTACTTGCCGACACAGTGGAATGCCCTGGGTTCGATTTCTCAGCACCTCATAAACTGGGTGTGGTGGTGCACACTTATAATACCAACACTCAGAGGCTGAGGTAGAAGTATTGCCATGAGTTCAAGGCCAGTTTAGACTACATAATGAGTTCAGGACCAGCCTGGACTACAGAGCTGGACTCTGTCACAAACAAACATTAGGTGTGCTAAGTAAGACATATCTGGGCTGGGGCTGTGGTTCAAGGTACAACATTTGCCTAGTATGCATGGGTCCCCACCACAGCAAAAAAAAAAAAAAGACTTAAAAAATCTGATGAGATTGTGGAGAGGGACAAGTGAGGTGGGCTGAGGGGGTGGGTGGGAAGTAAAAACAGTTAAGATGTGATATGTAAGTAAAAAAATGTCAAAAAAGTCCAGCAGAAAAAAATGCATGTGACAACTAAACTTTGATGTAGGTAATCTTTTGTTGAGTATTAGAACTAATGATTGATATTTATTAATTTCCACACCCATTCTTTCACCACTTTTTAAGTACTACCCCTGAAGAGGGAATAAGAATTTAAAATATGAAGTTGTATTATTAAGTGTTAACATTTTTTAAGTGCTTACTCTGTACTAGGTACTAAAAACTTTACATAATTAAATTTTCACATTAATCCTATGTATTTCTTATTAATCCTATTTACAGATAAGAAACAGGATTGCAGAGATTAAATATCTTGCCTAAAAGTGCATAACTGGTGAGTGGTACATCATGGTAGTAGAATTATCATGTGTAACCTATGTTAACCTCTTTTTGTACCATGTGATATACAGTGTGAGTCAACTAACAGTGTGACACATTGATAATATGTTGTGTAGCATTAACTTTTAGTATACTTATAAGAAGGAGATCGACATAGTATGTGGGCCTCGTGTGTATGTCCTCAGCCTGGGGCATCGGGGAGCTGATGACAGGGCTGGCCAGAAGAAAGGCAGAAACTCTCCTTCAGAGGGAAACTGGCATCAGTGGGTGGCTCTTACAGAGTACTCAAAATCAGGTACCATGGGGATTAAGTTTAGGCTGTCATCATGGCAGTCACTCAGTTTTGGTTTAAAGTTTACCTGCCTACCAACAGTAGTTTTGTTCCTAAGCAGATGAGTATGCAGATCTAGCAAAGGAAAGAAATTAAGTGGAGACCAGATTCTGTTGCCAGATTTGTTTGACCATCCATCAGTTCCTAAGCTGAGAGATTGAGAGTGGACCTTCTGGGATGAAGATGCACCAAATGTAAAGAGTGAAGGAAGGGATGGAAACATGTCCACACAACAAAATCCTTGATTGTTTTAAGGACATGACACCAACTATAAGGAAATCTCTGAAAATTGTCATTAAGAGAGACCTGTTGAATTTTCGCACCCCCTGTGGTAGGTTAGGTTTCATCAGCAAGTTAGCAGCTAAGATCACAGATTGTCCTTTCACTTACAAGTCTTTCGAATTGGATGACTGATACCTGGCAAGAAAGTGCCTGTGAGTGGAAAGAAGATGCAGCCTGGCAAGCAGAAGACGTTCTGAGGCAACAGAAAATAGGGACAGAAAGGAGAGAGCAGCAGAAAAAAGGAAGAAAACAGAAAAGGAGCTTGAGGCGAATGGAGAAGGAAAAAACCAAATTGGGGTGAAACTCGTAGCGAATATGCTTCAGATGTAATAGTGCTTGTGGGAAATGCCTGTGCTCCACAGCCAACACGGCATTTGTGTGTTACGAGTATTTTCAGGGTCCAAACACACTGCTTGATGTTCAGACACTCATCAGGCCATCCAAGACCCAGGATTCTCCTGACGTAGTTTGAGCTCTTAGTGATTGAGACTGAAAAGAACGAAAAGCACTTTCACATGCTCCAAACATGAGACAGTTGTTTGCTGTAGAGAAATTATTACAAATAAACCACACCAGTTCCTCCAGTTGAAAGTAATTATTATGTGTCACAAATACATACTAATCACAAGAATAATTTGGGGGAAAACCTGCAAAAAAGTAAATAAAAAATAAATACAAAAAGCAAACATTAAAGAATAACAAAACAAAATATGTCAGTGTTTCTCAACATAGTGTTTCTAGCTAAATAAATGGGCATAAATAGTTTTATGCTGGAAAGGAACTCTGCTGTTATGTTTTCCTTCAATGTGCATAATTAGAAAAGATAATTTTAATGGTTCTTCATGTCACCTAACCTAAATTAGACAAATTACAGGTAGGGTTTTAACCTTTTTTCTTTTGCTGTCAGAAGCTGGTGATAACGTGTTTTCTGTAATTTGAACTGGTCTTGTTTACGTTTGATGTAACATTCAGGAAATTCATCCTGATTTTCCAGAAAATGACATTAAATTCAATAACATTATCATTAAAAATATACTTATAAAAGTAGCTAGGATAAAATATCAGAACCAACTAGGAGAGCTGGAGGAATGGCTCAGTGATTAAAGCACTTGCCTAGCAAGCATTAAGTACCTGAGTTCAATTCCCCAGCACCATGCAAACGGGGAATGGTGGTGCACACCTGTAACCCTAGCACTCCGTTGGCTGAGACAGGAGGATTGCCAGGTCAAACTGGGCTCCCAATTCAGGACCACCCTGGGCTACGGAACGAGACCCTGTATCAAAAACACAACTGGGAGCCAGGCCTGGTGATGCAAGCCTGTAATGCCAGCACTCTGGATGAATGAAGTAAAAGGATATCAAGCTTGAGCCCAGTTTGGGCAGCTTAGCAACTTAGTAAAACTCTGTCACAAAACATAAAATATAAAGGGGACTAGGATGTAGCTCAAAAAAAAAAAAGACAGTTTTAAAACAAATCCAAAGTGGTACTGGAGATTGAACACAGGGCCTTCACTCTAGGCTCTATTCTTACCTCCTTTTTGTTATTTGAGATGGAGTTTCACCAGGTTTCCAAGTTGCCCAAGCTGAGCTTGATCTTGGATTCTCTGGCCTCAGTCTCCTAAGGTGCCAGGATGGCAGCCTTGTGTCACCAACCCTGGCTCAAAGTTTTCTTTGAAGCTAGGTGTGTGGCACATTTCTATAATCCCAGGACTAGGGAGTTTTAGGTAGAATCCAGCCTGGACTGTATAGTCTCAATTAAAAAATAAATAAATAAAAATTTGCATCAAGATGGCCTTCTTAATACATTCCATAAAGCAAAATATGTTGTGGGTTAGTGTAGAATCTAAGAAGTTAGAAAGTAATTGAGAATAAGAACTGAAGAAAAATTTAAAATAAGGTTTAATTTTGACCTGGGCCAAGTAACCCAGGCCTGTAATCTACCACTCTGGGAGGGCTGAGGCTGATGGAATGCACATTTGAGCCCAGCTTGAGCAAAACTGTGTCTCAACAAAATAAAGACTGGAGATATAGAAAGACCATGGGCCCTATCCCCAATAAGTACGTTAAAATTCTGTGTTTTAGTTTGACTGATGAAACAAAGTGTGGATCAGGAAAGTACTCATTTTAATATCTTTGCTTCTTTCTGTGTAGAGGAATAATTTATAATGGCAAATATAATGTACTAATTAGTGGAACAAAATAACATCCAAATCTCAAATGTACCATTCCTATTTTGATATGCAAGATCATGTCAGGTTGGGGAGCAACAATCAAATACCTCTCTTGGACTGTGTAGCAGTGTTCTTTGGTTATAGCAAATATGACGTTCTATTTTTTGATAGTGATACAGAAAAAGCATTTAACAAAATACCACAAAATTCATGATTAAAAACTCCCAGGAAACTAGGAATAGAAAGGAACATTTTTGGCTACAGAGTGAAACCATGTCTCAAAAAGAAAAAAGGAACCTTGTCAGCCTATTAAAGGACATCTATGAAAAAAACCTTTATAGGTGCAGTGGTGCATGCCTGCAATCCCAACACTGAGGAAGCTAAGACAGTTCAGGGCCATGCTGGGTTAAATAGCAAATTCAAGACCAGCTTGAACTACATGGAAAGACAGATCCTATTTTTTAAAAAATGCTCATAGTTAACCTCATAACTTAATGGTGAAAGATGAAATGCTTTCCTCTTAAAATCAGAAACAAGATAAGAATGCCCACTCTCATTCAGTCAACATTTTATTACAGACCCTAAGCAGCACAACAAGTGAAGAAAAAGGAGACTAAAAATTGAAAGCAGAATCAAAACTGTTGTAGACTGCTAGTGGACTTTTTAAACGTAGAAAACACAGAATTAGCCAAACTCCTGTAACTAATATTGAATTTAATAAGTTACAGAATACAAGGTAAACTTACAGAAGCATTCTGTTTATCAGAAGCAAACAGTTGAAGGTAAGATAATAATGAAAAAATAATTCCCACGGCTGGCTCAGTGATAGATAGAATGCTTTCCCAGCATGTTGAGGCCCTGGGTTATGTTCCCAGCACAAAAATTATTTAAATTAAACTCAGTTCTCATTACCCTCAAATCAAAGAGTATATTTAGGAGTAAATTTAACAAAAAAATGCAATTTTTTGTATTGAAATCTACAACATATTTCTAAGAGAAATTGTAAAACCCTCAATAAATATACCACATTCATAGATTGGAAGACATCATTACCATTTCTCTTCCTAAACGTTCAAGAAAAGCCTAATTAAAGCCTTATTTAAAAAAAAAAACTGACAAGTTCATTTTAAATTTATTTCAATAGGCCAGAGAAGATCTAATAATAGCCAAAGTAATATTGAAAATAGACACTGAAACTAGAAGTCATCAACTACCTGACCTTAAGACTTACCTAAAAAGATACAGTAACACAAAATATTGGCCCCCGAGTAAACAGATAGGTCAGTAGAACAGAATAAAGAGTTCACAAGTTACCCACACTTACTGATTAGTTTTTGACACAGGCAAGGAAGAGATCCAGTGGAGAAAGGAAAGTCTTTTCAGCAGTGATGAAACAACTAGATACCCATGTTGGAGGGAGAAATGAACTACACCTGCAACTTCTACCTCACATCGTAATTTGAGCTGGGTCATTGACCAAAGTATAAAAGATATGCAAACTTCAGGGGTTTTTTTTTAAGAAAAAAATGAGAGTATCTTCATGACCTGGCCTGGTGACAGGCGTATACCTCCTTCAGGACAAAACAGTTATCGTTAAAGAAAAAAAAAATACTGATTAAATTAGATTTCACCAAACTTAGGATTTGAAGTCATAGACTGGTCAGGAGGGGTGGATTGTATGTGTGAGGTGGAAGATAGGTGTGTGGTGATCAGGGATGTGTTATAGATTATGGTTGTTGGGCACATTATTGAATGTGTGACTTGGAAGGAGTGAATCATTAGGGCTTAACCTGGAAGGGGCAGAGCACTGAGGCTGGACCTGGAAGGAGTGGATCGCTGGGACTAGACCTGGAAGAGTATATAGTAATTCCACCCTTTCTCCCCTGAGTTCGTTTCTGTCTGCCATGCCGTGAACAGCTAATGCTCCATCATGTGCCTCCACCATTACCAGCCACCCATGAATGGACTGTGACCTTCTGAAACTATGAGCTAAAATAAATCTTTTCTCCCTTAAGTTGTGGATGTCAGGTATTCTTTTCCAGTTGACAAATTAGTACCTTAGACGCATCCCATTGAATGGCTGAAACTAAAGACTAACGGTAGCAAGTGCTCTCTGTGAACACCACTGGAATTATACTTTGCTAGTGCAATCACTTTACAAAGCCGCTTCGCATTTTCATTAAAGTTAATTACATGCATCCTCTTTGACCCAGCTTTTCTACTCTTAGGTATTCAAACCAAACAAATGGCCTGTAAGCATAAAAAAGGTAGTAACCATATTGGTGATTAGAGAAGTTAAAATTAAAACGAAGAGGCTGGATGCAGTGGTGCTTGTCTGTAGTCTCAGCTATTTGGAACACTGAGGAACACTGAGCCTAGAGGTTCAAGGCCAGTCTGTGCAATGCAGTGAGACCCCCAACTCAAAAAAAAAAAAAGGAAAAACAAAAGAAAAATATTAACACTGGACCTATAAGGCCTATAATCCCAGCACAGTTGAGTACAGGCTAGGCAGTTAGTGACTGAGACCTTATTTAAAAATAAAGCCTTCAAAATGGGCTGAGATATATTTATAACATAGGAAAAGGCCCTGGGTTCCGTCTCTAGCACCAAAAATAAAATAATGAAATAACTTATGAACTCTATAGTCTTAAGAATGGCTGAAATTGAAGAATATTAATGAGGAAGTGGGATTGTGTGAAATGTAATAGTAGGCTTTGGGGGAGTAGAATCCCTCCCCCCTCCTTTTGAAATAGTGAAGTTGAAGATAGGTATATTCTCCAGCCCACCAAATCCTTCGCTAGTGATATGCATCTTGTAAAACTCTAGCAGAACTCTGGGAAGCATGTATATAATATGCATTGCAACAGAGTTGGCAAGTAGAGAGTTTTTTGAAAGAGCTGGGATGTGTGGCTCAGTGGTAGGATACATATCCAGCATGTGCAAGACCCTGAGCTTGATCTCTAGTTCTGGAAAAAAAAATACACACACATACACATACATAAACATAGGTGTGCGTATATGTATGAGTATTCACTGAAAAGTATGCAGGTAGAGCAAGTATCGAAATAAATTTTACACAGAAGCATAAGCATTTTATTCTTTATAATATATATAATTCTAAATACATTTTATGAATGTTGAAGTAAATCACACCAAAAAATGGAAAAAAAAAGAAAATAAACATTTAACAGCTGAGTGGAGTCCACTCTTTTCAGTCTTCTGTTTCAGACTGTCTCCCTTGGTTTCTAGGATTCCAGGCTGCTAAGATGCATGTTGCACCAGCTTTGTTCTTTCTGTTACCTTTCCTGTTGCCATCTACATTTAGTCGATGGGATTGGTTAGTTGCCTTAGAAGTTCTTCATTTAAATTCTAGCTTTGCTTTCTGGTTTATCCAATGGATATGTATGGGTGTGGTCAAGGTAACTTCTCTCATCCTAAGTGTACTTGACTCATATGTAATAGTAATATGTTCTTCATGCATTAATAGGTAAAACTCATTAATAGGTAATTAATAGGTAAATACATATTGAGTGCTTTATTCTGTCCCCATCAGCTATACTAAGTTTGAAGATGTGCTAGGCAAGATACCCCCATTAGCAGTAATTCTCAATCTTCAGTCTAAAAATTGTGTAATGTAGCTTTCTTTTTTGCTGTACTAAGGATTAAATCTAGAGCCTTCTGTATGCTGGGCAAATGTTGTACTAACGTGGAAGAGGCCTGGGCTTGTTCCTAATGAAGAAATAAGGCAGTGTGGCCTTTATGGCACCACTGAGTCTTTAAAATATACATAAACATACATACATACATATATATATGTATATATATATATATATATATATATATATATATATATATATATATATATATTGAGACAAGGTCTTGCTAAATTGCCTTTGCTGCCCTTGATTTTAAAAGTCCTCCTGCCTCAGCCTCCTGAGCATCTGGGATTACAGGTGTGTAGCACTGTGCCTTGCTCTAAAGAATATTTATTTAGAGACAAGTCTTACTCTCTAATCCAGGTAAGATTCTTAAAAGGTTAAACTAACTGTGCTTCAGTATGGAAAAAACACTAATTAGGCCCAGAATTCATGTATCAGCCTAGAGTGCCCGTTCCTGGAGCATCCCCTTCGTAGATGATTCCAATATTTGTGAATGGTTGAGAATCTCTTTCTTTCTTGTTCTTGTTGCTGTTTTTTCTTTCCTTTTTTTTCAAGTTGTAAAGATGATAGCTTTATTTTCAAAACAAGGACAGAGGAGTAAAAGCTTCCACTAATGGGAAGAGGACCTCCAAGGTGGTTGCCCAAGAATCTGTATCCCACAGTTAATGTTCTTTGGGAGCAAGAATTGTGGTTTTTTTTTATTCCTCACAGTATCCTCTAGAGCCTGGCTCACAGTAGGTGCTTAGTAATTACTTGCTGAACAAATAAGTGAAAGAAAAAAATGCATTGTCCCTGTTTAGTAAGCTCATGGGAAACAGAGAAATGTTATTGATAGTATTAAAGTATATTTACCCTAGCCTAGGGACACAGGTCTGTCCAAATACTCTGGAAGACAGAGGCAGGAGGATCGCATGTTTGAGCCCAGACTGGCAACTTAGTTTGTGAGATCTTGTCTTGAAATTAAAAAAAAAAAAAAGTTGGAGGATATAGCTCAGTTGTGAAGGCCATGGGCTTGATTCCCAGTACTGCAAAAAATAAGTAGAAAGTATGTCTTATTATGGCCTGTGCTGCCTAGAATATAGAGAATGCTTAATATTTGTTGAATTTTTATGTAATAATGCTTACATCCCCATTTCTAGCCCTAATCACTGGCTTGTCTTCTAGTCTTGAGAGAAAATAATAATTTGAATAATCATAGTTGTCAGTGGTTTATAGAATTTTTATGAACATTCCACTGTCTTTTCGAAGTTACCATTTCTGAGACTGAAAGCGGCTGCTTTTGCCTCTTTCTCCCTCTTGAGTCTTTCCTCTGTACACAGTGTTAGAAAGTATTGTTGCATCTTCTGTGCTCAGAACTTGGTACTAAATCCCTATGAAATTCTTCCTTTCTTTATTTTTTAATTTTTCTGAGACACAGTCTATGTAGTCCAGGCCCGCCTGCGCTCCTGAGCCCCCTGCCTCAGTTGCTCAAGTTCCAGGATTCCAGGCACGCACTCAGCATGCACACACTTCTGCCATCTGCCTGAGGTGCTGTGGTGCCAGGCTACTTTCAGGCATGTGTATATTCCCAGCCGTGTCATTACTGGCTCCATGACTTCAGGAGGATCAATGTATGTCCTCACCTGTAACAGTTGTTGAAAGAACAAAATGCTTTTAAGGCAAATAGTGATTAGATTATAAATATACTATAACTGTCAGCTTATTATTGCTAAATATTTTACCTCTTCAGGTAAGTTGTAGCTCTAGGAAGACACATACGCACCCTATTTCTTTGGTGGCATTTTCAGAACCTGTCACAGAAGAAGGCATTAGAAGAAGCTCAAAATACCTGTCAGATTTGAGAATATAATAGTTAATTTGCTTTATGTTTGATAATAAAACATCTGGTTTTCTTAAAGCCTGAGAAATAGTTTCAGGAGTTCTTTAGAATCTGGTTCTTAGCCAGGCATAGTGGCACATGCCTGTAATCCCAGCAGTGGGGGGATGAGGCAGGAAGACTGCCTTGATTTGAGGTCAGACTGGGCTACATATCAAGTTTCAGGACTAGCGTAGACTGTGGAATAAGACCCTATCTCAAAACAAAACAACCTTCTTCCTGCCCACACCCCCCCCCCCAAAAAAAAAAAACTTGGATGATTCCCACAAGGCACAGTTTTAGAAAATGACAATCTGAATGAAGCGCTTTACTTTGAAGGATTCAACTAGGTTTCTGTAGGCAAAATATTTTAATCCAGCTATTCGTATTTCTTTGCCCTATTTCTAAAACACTTCAGGCCTGAGGACTTGCGCCGTGAGTTTGGTCGCTATGGCCCTATAGTAGACGTTTACATTCCGCTTGACTTCTACACGCGCCGCCCGAGAGGATTTGCTTATGTCCAATATCCTTTATTTTGTATGCATGTGAATATACTACTTACATGTGATTACACATATATGTATTTGGGAGCACATGTTAAGAGACTAACAATGCCTAATTAAATGTGTTTATTTCTTTATCTCAGAAAATCTAAACAGTCCACAGTAGCTGGCAAGCGCCCCCAGTTTGAACCAACCTGTTAGCTAGAATCCAAGCATAAACCGAGCAGGAAAGACAAGGCTCCTAAAGGCCAAGTGTTGAGGAGTAAAGAGGGAGGGTGGACACAAATACAAAGACCTGGAAGAGGGGAAGTCTTTATCAAGCAAAAGACAAAGCCAACTTTGAGACTTCGGCTTTCCTGCATTTACTCAGAGTTCCCTATTCAAACCAAGTCTGATTTGGTTGGTTCTGCATCTCTTATAAAGTCCATCTTGCAAGTCTTAAAGAGTTAAAGGTCAAGATTCAAAATCAAGTGACATTGAGGTAATCGCCAGTCTCCTTTTATAACAAGCTTTATTGTTTCTTAAGCTTTTTTGTTTGCTATTAAAAATTTGTTAATAACCTCCTAAAATACAGATATTTAATCATTTTTATAGCAAATATTCATTATAGTTAGGATTAGTATTTTATAATTATATAGACAAGGGAGGATAGTGGGTTATTTCAGACCAACATATGAAATCACAGATGTTTACGCGTTGATTTTATGTTTCTTTTCTACTTAAATCCTAAGTAATAAAAACGTACAGCATTAAGTGGTAGATTCAAAAGATATAATTTTGAAGAGGTAAATCAATTTTTGTAAGCTCATTTGTATGTGTACAATTTTACTTACCTAATTTCTTATAAGTGTCATAGTGATTAAGCCTTTTAATGAAAGAGGAAATTTCAAAATAAAAGCTTCTGCATGGTAATATTACCAGTGAAAAGCCTAATGAATCCTTTATATGAAAGAAGAAAGCTGGGCATGGTAATGCGTGCCTATAATTCTTATATTCTAGGAGGCTGAGGCAGGAATGTCATATGTTCAAGCCCAGCCTGGGCAACTGAGCAAGACCTTATCTCAAAGTAAAATATAAAAAAAGGCTGGGATATAGCTCAGTGTGAAGGCCATTGTGTTCAATCCCTAGTTGTAGGAGGGAGGAGGGAAGAAAAAAAAAGACAGAAAAAGGGTATGAGTCTAAAAAGTTTATTTTGACCATAATGCTAGCTGATTTGGGACTAATTTTTTTCTTATAGCATGTTTCACATTACACATAGACATAAACATACATACACACACACACACACACATACATTAAAAGTACAGTTAAGCCAAGTGTGTTGGTACATACCTGGAATTCCAGAACTCAGGAAGGGTGAGGCAGGAAGATCACAAGTTTGAGCCCAGCCTGGGTAAATTACTGACCTAGTGAGACCCTCTCTCAAAATTTTAAAAAAGGGGGCTAAGGATGTAGCTCAGTATAAATAAAGGTCCTGTGCTTGGTCACGATTGCGACAGAACAAACAAAATAAACAGTTATGTGTTTGGTTTTGTTCTGTTTTTAGATTTATTATTATAAATAATAGGGCATTTGTTTAATCATAAAAATGGATTTTTTCTGATTATTCATATCAGAGATGTGTACTAAATTTTTCCAATTAATTTAATTTTACATGTAAATAATACCTTAAAATACTTTTGCTTGCTATCTAATGTTCAAAGTGTCCTTAACAGCTAGTCATATTTGAAGATGTTCGAGATGCTGAAGATGCTCTTTATAACCTCAATAGAAAGTGGGTATGTGGCCGTCAAATTGAAATACAGTTTGCACAAGGTGATCGCAAAAGTAAGTGACTAAATGTTAGATTTTGTTTATTCAGCAGAATGAGTTTTAGCAATGACAGATTTTTTATTTTCGTTTAAAATTTTGTCTGAAAATGATACCAGTTGAATGGCTGTCATTGTGGTTTTTAGGTATTGAGTTATAGTATAAGCTTCTTTTTTCATACTGCAGCACCAGGCCAAATGAAGTCTAAAGAACGGCACCCTTGTTCTCCGAGTGACCACAGGCGGTCCAGGAGCCCCAGCCAGAGGAGAACTCGGAGCAGGAGCTCTTCATGGGGAAGAGACAGGAGGCGGTCGGACAGCCTTAAAGAGTGAGTGCCACATATAAGAAGGAGGAAAACTTGTACTTTCTGTGGAAAACATCTTAATGAGCTTTTTAAAAAGAAGTCATTTGAATCATTTGTTTAGTATGCATAAATAATGAAAATTTTTAGAAAGACTTAGTTGGATTTTTTATATCTTTCATTGTATTTATTTCATGACCGATTTTTTTAAAGTGAAAAAATCCTAGTTACCAAAAAAAGCAAATATTTTAAAAATACTTGACAAACAAAGTAAAGAATTTTAGACAAATAAAAGTTTCCTAACCTCAACAATTTAGCATCTTGAGTTCTAAAAATCATTAAACTCATAAGAAATATAATACAGTTTGTACCCTAGAATTCAGGAGGCTGAGGCAGGAGGATTGCTGTGTACTCAAGGCCAGCCTGGGCCATATAGTGAGTTCAGAACCAGACTGGATTACAGAGCAAGACCCTGTCTCAAAAAGAAAGAAAGAAAGAAAGAAAGAAAATGAAAAGAAATACAGTACAGAAACTTGTGAAAGGAAGTTTCGTAAAATTAATAAATCAATTAAAAGCTAAATTTTTATCAAGAGTAAATTTTAAGCATAGGAGTAGCATTGAAGGGAGAATCCATGAAAAATAGTAAGTTTGGGCTGGAGAAATGGCACAGTGGTTAGAGCACTTGTTTAGTAAGCACAAGCCCTGAATTCGATTTCCCAGTACCACATTAGCCAGGTGTGGTGACGTACACCTGTACTTCCAGCATTTGGGAGCTTGAGGCAAGAGAATTGTGAATTTGAGCTCAGCCTGTACTACAGAGTGAGACCATGTCTCCAAAAAAGAAAAAAAAAAGTAAATGTGAAGGGCAAAGATATTTACAAATTATTTTGCTAAGAAGGAATATATTTCCAATGTATAAATCACAGTAAAGACTGATTATGTAATAAAGCTATTGAAATGAAATGGTAATTATAATTGTATTGGCATGTCTGACTTCTTAATTTATAATACTGATCTTGTCAGGCATGGTGGCACACCCCTATATCCCAGTACTTGGGGAGGTACAAACAGGAGCATCAGCCTGGGCTGGAGAGTGAGACCCTGCCTCAAAATATAAAATCACCAGTGTGATGGTTCCTGTCCATAATTCCCACATTCAGGAAGCTAAAGCAGGAGGATCTGGTCAAGTTTTAGGCCAGTTTATGTTACATAGTGAGTTCAGGACCAGCCTGGACTACAGAGCAAGATTCTGTCTCAAAAATAATAAGTAAATTGAGTAAAATAATAACCCCAGTTGAGTGTGGTGGTGCATTCTTGTAATCTGAGCTTTGTGGTAAGCTGAAGCAGGAGAATCACAAGTTTGAGCCCTGCCTAGGCAACTTGGCAACTGAGACCCAGTGTATCTCAAAAACTCTAAAAATCTCCTAGAAATGTATTTTGGTGCAAAGGCCCTGGGCTTGATTCCTGTACCACCAAAAGAAAAAGAAAAAGTTTATTGGGTTAAGAATGTGTTTCTGAAAATAATAGTAATGATGATGATGAAAGGCATGAGAGCCTAAACTCTTTTTTCTCCTGATTTACATAAGGTGAATATTCATGTCATTTTCTGCTTTCCTTGACAAGCATAATAAAGTGGCCATTAACCATCCCAAATCATCATGGAGTATCCGTGTGTTTTAAGACAGTGCTGTCTGCTCTGTACTAGCTTCAGGAACATTGCTGAAAAAAGCAAACATTGCTTAACCTCCTCGACCCACTTCTCATTTTAACAACTGTTACAGAGAATGTAAATCTTACCTTAGTTCTCAGCATATTTTAAGGACTTAGTTTTATGTGTTGGTGGGTCTGTGTATATAAGTTTACTTATGTGTGTGGATTAGGATCTGTGTAAGTGTAACATCTACGGCAAGTGTATGTGCTACATGTAGTAAGAGGTCTTTTACTTTGCCTTTAGTGGATATAATAAAAAAATGAGTTTGTTGTTTTCCCTAGGTCATATGTTCTTTCCCTTTTTACATTTACATTTTCAATACTGAATAGTACTTTTAAATTTACATTAGGTATTTTGTAAGTCTTTGTTGACTTGCTTGTCAGTGAATGTGTGTATAAGAACTCTAAATGGTCCAGAACGATGTTAAAATTGCTGCTCAGGCTTTTCTTTTCTTTTCTTTTCTTTTCTTTTTTTTTTTTTTTGTTTGTTTGTTTGTTTTTTGAGACAGGGTCTCGCTCTGTAGTCCAGACTGGTCCTGAACTCACTATGGAGCCCAGGCTGGCCTTGGATTCGGCAATCCTCCTGCCTCAGCCTCCCGAGTGCTGGGATTACAGGCTTTTGCCACCACGCCCCACTTATGTGGTGCTGTGGAATCAAACTCAGGGCTGTGCACTTGCTAGGCAAGTGCTTTAACTACTGGGCTATTCCTCCAGCCCCTGTGTCACTATTTTTAATCATTTTTATTCATTTTTTATTAAGGAGTTGTTTAACCTAAACTGAATATAGAAGATATTTTTCAGAACTGACTCATAAAATATATGTAGCAAAGTAAAAATTTTTGATCATACATTCTACTATAACAAATATTATAAACATGTTATGGGCTGGGGTCATAAGCTCAGCAGATAAAGTGCTTGCCTAGCAAGCACAAAGCCCTGGGTTCCCCAGCACCACATAAGCTAGGCATGGTCACATACACCTGTAATCCCAGCACTTGGGCGGCTGAGGCAGGACAATGAGCTTGAGGCTACCCTGGGCTACATAGTGAGTTGAGGACCAACCTAGACTGCCAAATGAGACCCCATGTTTAAAATTAACAACAGCAAAACAAACAAAAAACAAAAACTGCTATTTATGTTTGAACCAAACAAATGTATAATAAAATTAGTGTTTCTTTTAGCGGTTAAGTGTACAGCTTAGTGGTAGGCCACTTGCCTAGCAGGCCCACCACCCTGGATTTAATCCTCAGTACTGTTTTTTAAAAAGGGGCCTGTATGTAGCTTCCCTAGTAAAAACAGTTTGTGTTGTGTCAAACATAAAGATTCCTAAAAGTGTTGTTTGTAAACTTACCATTTTGTATGAAACATACACTCTAATATGACTAATGTTTGCAGGTCTCGACACAGGCGATTTTCTTACAGCCAATCAAAATCTCGCTCCAAATCCCTCCCACGGCGCTCTACCTCAGCAAGGCAGTCAAGAACTCCAAGAAGGAATTCTGGTTCCAGAGGACGGTCAAGGTCCAAGTCCTTCCACAAAAGGTCCAAGTCAATAGGAAAATCACAATCAAGTTCACCTCAAAAGCAGACTAGCTCAGGAACAAAATCAAGATCACATGGAAGACATTCTGACTCCATAGCAAGATCCCCATGTAAATCTCCCAAAGGGTACACCAATTCAGAAACTAAAGCACAGACAACCAAACATTCTCACCTTCGGTCACATTCCAGATCTGGGAGTTATCATCATAAAAACAGTTGGTAAGCAGTACCAGAAGAGCACTACATAGTCTTTAATATAAGTTATTAAACTTCTCATTATGTTCAATAAAAATTCTTCAAGGCTTACAAAAACTGTGAATTGTGATACTAGTTATTTTGAGTATATGGATTAAATAAAATTTCTCCAATTTTGGATTAATAAAGATTTGGTCTCAGTTTAAGGCCCTCCACAAACTAGGATGTGCCTCTGTCACCATGTTATGGATGATTTCTCATTTTAAGTTACTTTTCAAAGGAAATGAGAAACAAGTTAGAATTCCACTTGGATATTAAGTACTAGTGACGTTAATAACTTTTACAAAATTATTTTTTACTCTAAAGCACTTTTCCTTTAAAAAGTAATGACTTTAATTTGCATAGGGCAAATTCACACTGTTTGACATCTGTGTCTGTTTTGTGTCTTGTTTAACATTGGACCAATTCTTGGTAGATACGAATTCAAATTACAACATTCTGAAATCCCCCCAAAATACATTGTCTCCTGAGTTAAGGAAACTTTTCTTTCTAAAGCAGGCCTTGTGACACAAACCTGTAATACCAGAAACCCTGGGATGCTGAGCCAGAAGAACCACAAATTTTAGCTCAGCGAGACCTTATCTCAAAAAAAGCAAAACTAAAAAATGGGCTGGGGGTCTAGTTGAGTATGTGAAAGCATTGGGCTCAATCTCTCCAGGAAAAGGAAGCATTTATCTTTATTGAATAGATACGAAATTGTATCCTGTACCATTGTTAACTTCAAAAATATGGAAACATAGAAATACTGGAGTTTGAGTGGTTTGAGACTTCTCTAAAAAGTTATGATGTACAACATTCATAATAGAAGAAAAGAGCTGGGGATATAACTCTGCACAGGTTCTGAGCTTACTTAAAAAAAAAAGTCTTACACATTTGAAGCACAATACATTTCAAAGAGTTGTATTGTTTTTCCACACCTGGCTTTTTGCCATTATTTCTACATACCACTTTTCATCTGTAGCCTAATTATTTTCATTTTTGGAGCTTGCATTTCAAATCATATAATTTGTGTTTGTGTGGTACTGGAGATTTAACCCTGGGCCTTTATTCTGAGCTACATCCCCAGCCCAAATTGACCAAATTGATTAATTGAGAGGGTGTCTCTGTCTATAGTCCAGGTTGGCCTGAACTCACTGCCATCCTTCTGCCTCAGCACCTAGTGCTGGGAATACAGGTGTGTGCCATTATGCCCAGTTTATGTGGTGCTGGGGAATCACACACGGGGATTTGTGCATGCTGGGCGAGCATTCTAACCACTGAGATAGCCCCAGCCCCACTGCTTCTTTATTTTAAAACCAAGTAACTTTGTTGGGAGGTGTTCCTTTTGTAATTGTTATAACTAAGAATTTCTTTTGATAGGCTGGGGCTTAGCTCAGCAGTTAAAGTATTTGCCTAGCAAGTGCAAGGTCCTGAGTTTGTTTCCTCAGCACCACATAAACCAGGCATGGTTGTACAGACCTGTAATCCTGGCATTTGGGAAACTGAAGCAAGAGGATTGCCATGAGTTCAAGGCCAGCTTGGGCTACTAGTGAGTTCAGGACCAGCCGAGGCTACAGAGTAAAACCCTGTCCCCCACAAAAAAATTTTTCTTTTAAAATGTTTCCATATATTTCTCAAAGGTTTTTAGTAGATTTGTATTAAAATGTTTATGCATATGATTGTTATGGAGATATATTTATAGAAATCTACTTGTATACCTTATTGAATTATTACTGAAATTTATACAGTTAATATTTATATCTGGAGTGCTCAAGAAAAATCCTCTTTTGGGCTAAGGGCATAGCTAAATGGTTAGAATACTTGCCTAGCATGCATAAGGCCCTGGGTTCGATTATCAGTATAATATTTAAAAAAATTAAGCCAGGTGTGGTGATTTATATCTATAATCACAGCACTTGGGAAGCTGAGGCAGGAGGACCTAGGTGAATTGGAGGCCAGCCTGAGCTACAAAGCAGGGTGGAAAAGAAAAACTATTTTATGTGGTTAGGGGTGTAGGCTCAGCAGTTAAAGTACCTGCCTAGCAAGGTCCTGGGTTCCACTTCCCAGCACCACAGAAACCAGGCATGGTGTTGCATATCTGTAATCTCAGCATCTGGGATGCTGAGGGAGGAGGACCGCTGTGAGTTCTGAGTGTAGCCTGGCCTACAAGAGAGTTCAGAACCAACCTGGACATTTTTTTTTTTTTTTTTTTTTTTTTTTTTTTTTAGAGATAGGGTCTCGCTCTGTATCCCAGACTGGTCCTGAACTCATTATGTAGTCCAGGCTGGCCTTGGACTCATCGCAAGCCTCCTGTCTTAGCCTTCTGAGTGCTGGGGTTATAGGCATGCACCACTGCACCTGGTTTATGTGGTGCTGGGGAATCAACTTGGGTACTTAGCAAGCGCTCAGGCAAGCGTTGTAACCGCTGAGCCATTCCTCTAGCCCCCAACCTGGACTACAGAATGAGAATCTGTCTCAAAAATATTATATTTTTAGTATACAGAATTTAATGTTAGTATACAGAATTTAATGTTCTATTTGTTTTTAATACAAATTCCATTCTTCGAGTCTATTTGCAAGAAATAACTTTATAAAATAATTTATTTGCCAATAGTATTTGAACAAGTACCATAAATTCATATAAGTACCATATATTTTCTGAATTATCTCTGGTCAAAGCAAAATTTACTTCAAAACTACAACCCTGAAGTATTCAACCAACAATAAGTTAATTTTTTTGAAAGCTAAGAAAGATTTATTGAGAGATACAGCCCATTGACAGACCCAGTTATCACTATTGAGTTGATGAACCTTAGCTGTTAAGTTATAAAACTATGTGGTAATTTTGAAAATTAAAGGATGGTCTGAAAAACTATAATAGTAATTTTTAATATTTTTAAGTAAATAGGTGCACACATATATCCAGTGATTTTAAATGCTAACCATGGAGCTGGTGATGTAGCTCAAGAGTAGGATACTTGGCCTTTACCATGCATAAGGCCCTGGGTTCGATCCCCAGTGCTCTGAAGAACTAATAGTGTATCTGTGTGTGTGTGTGTGTGTGTGTGTGTGTGTGTGTGTGTGTGTGTGGTACTGGGGATAGAGCCAACAGCCTTCGCATTTAGCCCATTCTTTAGTATTGATTTTGAGATAGGGTCTTGGTTAGTTACCGTTTTGCCCAGGCAGGGCTTGAACTCAGAATCCTCCTGCCTCAGCCTCCCAGAGTGTTGGAGCTCTGACTGGGCCCAGCATAGAGTATCCTTATTCTGCATTCACTAGTCATTGTCTTTTGGTAATAAGTTACTAAGGCAATCTTCCTGAACGCATTTGTCCTTTCTTTTGCCTTTGAGTTGGTTTACCACTGTAACCCCAGCTGCCTAGGGGATACTGTCTGGCTTGATGGAAAAGACGGACTGGAAACTGCTCAGTGTTCTGAGCACTGACGATTGCTCAGTACTGGCGTGAGCTTCAAGTTACTCAAGCATCTGTTGCGTCATTACACCGGCCATGTAAGCTAGGTAAGGAAATGCGATGCAAGGGGTTAAGTCATAGCTGCGGTGGTGAAGGAGCTAGCTGGGAAATAGCTGGGCTCCAGTCTTCTTCCTCTGTCTTCAGAACCGCAAGGTTTCTGATACATGTTTAACTAGTGTAATATTTAGGGGGAAATAAAGTAGTATTAGGAAAAGAAACACTCTGAAATGAATCAGGACAGAAAGGCAGCATGGCAGTACAGCTACAGACACGTGGAGACTTCCCAGAACTGCCTCAGAGTGGCAGGAATGATGTGAAAAGAGTGTCCAAATAGGGTAGTGTTTTGAAGTTGATTAAAGGGGAAGGTCTCTCTTCTTAGAATAATTTTTTAAATTTTTAAAATGTTGGGCTGGGGACATAGCTCAGTGGTTGAAGTGCTTTCCTAGCACATGCAAGGCCCTGGTTGATTCTCCAGCACCACGTAAGAGATTATGCCGAAAGTCCCGGCACTCTGCAGCTGAGGCAGGAGGACTGCCATGACTTTGAGAGGCCAGCCTGGACTACAGAGAGCCTGTCTCAAAAAACAAAACTAAACCTTAACCTTAATGAGTATTTTCAGTCACACTTCAGACATCCAACTAGTATTTGGGCATATGGTTTACAGAAGATTGAACCCAGGGAAGGAGGACGGAGCCAGCTATATTCCCAGCCCTTTGTTATTTTGAGACTGGTCAAGATGCCCAGAGTAGCCTCAAATTTGAGATCTTTCTGCCCCTACTTTCTCAGAATCCTACCTAAAATGCTAACTTTCTCTCAGGGATTTCATTTTGGTACATGGCATTTTTTATAACACGTGCTCTCAAGTTAAATTTCCTTAAGTACTGAAAACAAGTAGCTCTTGAATTACACTCGCTTGCGCCAACTCAACTCTCTGTCCCTTCCACCTTCTCATCCGACAACATACATACTCTTCCCTTTTGAAAACATCTTTAGGGAGCTCTGAAAAGATGTATGGCTTCAGGAGAAAAAGCCACGAAGTACAAGAATCCAGAACAATTTGGAGGAGTTAGCTCCGTGAGCAGCGCCAGCAAGCGGCCCTGGCGTCCACCCCAGCACTGCAAAGCAGCTGAGGGGTGCTCAGTGGTGAAGCTGCCGGCCCAGGGCCCCAGGGCGGTCCCAGCACAGGAAAAATGGTGGATGGTCCTTGTTAATCGGAATTCAACTTCAATTAAAGCAGCCTCCTAACGCTTGTACAGGTATGTAGAGAATCAACTCATATTTAAGAATTTCACGAGGATATATATTTTAAGCCAACAACTATCATAGACAGCCATTGTCCATAGACTGCAGAGAAGGAGGAGATTGAGAGGACTATGAAACATTAAGCTTTATGACAGAAAACAGAGGACAAAGGAAGGTTGTTTCCACTCCATGTTTATGTTGCTGTTACTGCTGCTGTGCGCTCATTACCAAGGCATGTCAGTCGGGTAGGTCAGACCTACCCGTTGTGCCTTTCTACGCAGATTTTTAACAGGAACTCCCAAGTCCAACAAACCAAGTGAAAATTACCTTCCTTTATAATTCCAGTCTCCCTGCCAATTACGAGTTCTGTTCTTCTAGTCACTGTATTTAAAAAAACATTCTTTCCTCACCCTTCATTCAGGTGCTCAATTTTTGTCTGAGACAGTCTCACTCTATAGTCTAAGTTGGTCCTGAACTGTGCAGTCCAGGCTGGTCTCAAAGCCAGGAGTCCTCCTGCCTCAGCCTCCCAAGTGCTGGGACTGCAGCAGTGCACCACTACACTTGGCCAGGTGCTTATTTCCCAATTGTACTTTTCAAAATACCCCCTCAAAATGTCCCTTTTTTCTCTTTTGAGCTACTGAAATATGCTCTCTGATCTTCCTCTTTCAAACATTCCAAGTTCTTGTCTCCATCTTTTTCCCAAGCAACTTCACTCCTTTCCTCATACACCTGATGACTCTGCCTAGCTTGCAAGATAAAGTCCAAGCTCTTGGGCATGATAGTCGAAGGCAACTAGACTGAGCCTGCCTCATACCTCTCCTGACCCGGGCATTCCACATCTTACCGTGTCTGCTCACTTTCACCTTAGGTATTTCCCTCGTTTGTCATACAGCATTATCCTAATAAGGCAGCCCAATTAAATGCCTTTTGCCTCAGTACAGATTGAACTCAGAGCCTTTGCACTGAACTACATCTAAGAGAACTTTCAAACAGATTTCTAGAGTTACTCAGGCTAGCCTTGAACCTGGTCTCCACTTGCCTCAGCCTGCCAGACTGCTGGAATTAGAGGCATGCACCACTACTTCTGGTTTACTGTGGCTTCCCAACCACCAGTTTGAAATACTACATAAAAAGAAACCCAAAGCCATCATTGGGCATGGTGATGCATGGCTACAATATAACCTACTCAGGAGGCTGAGGTAGGAGGATCACAAGTTCAAACCCAGCTTGAACTATACAGTGAGACCTTGTCTGGGGAAAAAAAAAAAAATCAGGGGCTGGAGCAATGGCAAGGCCCTGTGTTCAAATCCCTTACACCATATAAAGCTGGGCATGGTGGCACAAATCTGTAATCCCAGCACTTGGGAGGCTGAGGCAGGAGGATTGCCAAGTCCAAGGCCAGCCTGGGCTCCAAAGTGACTGGGCTACAGTGAGATCCTGTCTCAAAAAAAAAAAAAAAAATCGTGAAAGGGTGGGGATGTAACTCTGGAGTGCAGTGTGAAAGCCCTGGGCCATAGCCCCATTTCCCCCAAAAATAAAAAGCTGAAGCATAGCTCGTCTAAACATGCTGTCCCAGTGAGAATGACAGACTACTTGTCAGATTTTGTGATGCCTCAGTATACCCTCCTGGTGCTGCTTACCAGTAGTGATTCTGAAGTTATGGGAAGGAGGTATGTGTAGCTCAGAGGTTGAGTACCTCCCTAGCAAGCACAAGGCCATGGGTTGATTCCCCAACACCACATAAGCCAGGCTTGGTAGTCCTAGCACTAGGGAGTCTGAGGCAGGAGGACTGGCCTGTGTTTGAGTCCAGGCAGGGCTACAGAGTAAGTTCAGGATCAGCCTTGAGTGAGATGTTGACTCAAAAAAAAAAAAAAAAAGTTACCGTCACAACCCAACCCTTTAAATAGTTAGAAATTTAGAGTTGGGGCTGGAGACACAGCTCAGTGGTTCAAGTGCTTGCTTAGCATTTGCAAGGCCCTGGGCTTGATTCCCCAGTACCACATAAAAATCAGCTGGGTGTGGTGGCCCATGCCTGTAATCCCAGCTCTTGGGAGGCTGAGGCAGGATTGCTATTGAGTTCAGGGTCAGCCTGGGCTACCAGTGTTCAGAAACAGCCTAAACTGATCAATGCCCTGTCTAAAAAGTTTTCCTTCCCTTCTTCTATGAGCCAAATGGAACCAAATATGGTATTTTAAGTAGCACTTTCCCATTGATCTCTTCCACTTAAGAGAATCAATCATATACTCTTAAAATACCTTTCCCTTTTCATGTCTAAATATTTGCCAGTTACTCTGAAAACCTTTCTTTTTGGTAAACTTTTACAATGTAACTCTTACAAAAAGACTACTAGAATTTGCCAGCTAAAAAGTAGCACAGACACACACTACTGAGGACAAACCATTAATGTCTGACCTTCATCAAGTACGTAAACTGCCATATTTATCTTCACACAAGCTTCAGACTCCACATTCTTCATCTGGTATGTTAACACTGATGATTATACTTGCTGTCATAAAAATCAATCAAGCTAGATATACGATGTTGCACATGGCTGTGATGTCAGCTATCTGGGAGGCAAAAGCAAAAGATGCCAAGTTTGATGCCAGCCTGAGCAATGTAGAAACTCAGCCATGGGTGAGTGCTTTCCTTAAGTGCTAGGCTTGTGAGCTCAACTCCAGCACACACCAGATGAATCAGGTGTGGTGGTACATGCCTGTAATCTCGGCACTCAGAAGGCTAAGGAATGACTACTGTGAGTTTGAGTCTAGTCTGGGCCACATACTGAGTTCAGGACCAGCCTGTACTAGAGACTGTCTCAAAAAACAAGGGAGCTGGAGAAATGGCTCAGCAATTAAAGTGCTTGCCTAGCAAGTGCTAAATCAAGCGCTTTGGTTCCCCAATACTGCATAAGTTGGGCATGGTGGTGCAAGCCTGTAATCCCAGCATTTGGGAGGCTGAGGCAGGATTGCCATGAGTCTAGGGCCAGCCTGGGCTCCATAGTGACTTCAGGACCAGCATGCGCTTTAGGATGAGATTCTGTCTCAAAAAAATAAGGTGTCTGGGTGGTTCAGTGGTTCAAGTGCTTGCCTACCATGCACAAGGCTCTGGGTCAGTTCCCTGGCACCACATAAAGATCAGCAGGGGCCAGTGGCACAGGCCTGGTAATCCCAGCACTCTAGAGGCTAAGATTTGCCTACTTTGAGGCTACATTGTGAGTTCAATTACCAGCTGGATATACAGTATGACCCCATCTCAAAAGAGAGATGAAGTTTCTTCCTCTCAGAGGCAGAAGTGTTAAATTATTAGATCTTCTAATTTTGCAGGATGGATTATTAGCATTAGGCAAAGACAAAGCCAATAAATTGTAAAGTTAAAATCCAAACACACAACATTCAAACATGAAAGTCATACACAAAGAGTCAGGACTACTTTAAAAGGGGGGAGGGCCGAATTATTATTACTTTAAAATTTGATTACAACCAATTTCATTGGCAATAAAATTAAGCATTTCAAATTTGAACAATGGCTACATAACAAAACCCAGAAATTAAGTTTGGTATAATGGGAATAGGAATTTTCCAGTAATTACAGATTAGAACGCAGAATTCAATTTTGTGAAACATAGACAAACCCCATGTCCACAACGATTGTGCTACAGATTTAAACTTCAGTAGTGCATTAATAAAATGTTCACATTTAGATCTTCACTTTAACAGCTGTTTCCTTGGGAAAAAAAATCTCAGTACCTTGTGCAAATAAATCAGTCTTCCATGTGCCTTAGCACACTTAAAACTTCTCCACTATATATATACAAAACACCTACCACGGGGGCAGGGCAAAATACATACTTTCATAACAAAACTATAATGTACCTCTCAAGTATGAACAATATACACATAATACATGGTGTACATTATTTACAAAATATAAAATATAATACAAGCTGTATGTAACTTTTTAAGCTCATCATTTGCACCTATATGCTGCAACAAGGCAAATTTCCATTTCTATACCAATTTTAAAGAGTCCAGGGATTTGGGGAAAAAAAACTATGTTTTTATAGTTTTACATACATATTGAAATATGAAATCTAAGTTTGAACTTTTAGGAGAGTTTTTAAGTGTACTGCCATCAGCTCCCTATTTTGGCTGGAATTTTCAACAGTGCTTCCCATCCAGTGACTAGGAGGCTTCGGAAGAACACTAGGAGAAGGTGGATCACTAAACTTTGCCCCAGCATAATTTTCCTTTTGGTGCACTTCAGTTAGAAATGCTGATTTCTTCAAATGCATATGTTTAATGTTCTCTGTGTTTTTAAAAGGCTTTTTTTCCTGCTTCTGAATTCTATCAGGCAAAACAGAATCCTGCCAAAAGTTATTCTCATTTCTTTTTGCAGAGGTGATCTTGGTTAGTGGCAAGTTATATTTGCTTTTCTGTCTGTTTATCTTTGGTTGTTCACACAAGTGTATACCATGAACAAGCTGGCCGTGGGGAAGGGCAATTTTCTCCGATTTTCCCATCTTTGATTTTAAAACCTATAAAAACAAGGGAACACAAAAATTTAAAGATGAGAAGTCAGTAATAAACCTCACATATTTTATATATTTTCTTTTAAAAAGAGCACACTATACTCTTGATTCAATACTATGTATTCATTACACTTACCACTTGGATATCCAAATAGCATGTTAGCCACCCAAAATACAAATAATTGCTGCTGTTAGCAGTATGCAACATAATTCAGTTCTACAAAACTATAAACAAAACCGAAAACCAGTTCCTCTAAGAGTAATAAATTCTTCAAAAACATTTCCTGTCTGCCCCCTAGTTTCTGATTTAAAAATTGCTTCAAGAATTTGTTTCAGGCATTCTAATCACTTTCCTTACCAAGTGGCTCTTACCAAAGGTGGACAGGATGGCAAGATTGAAATCACTGCCCTTCCAACACTAGAACATAATGGTAGGTCAGTAGGCCGCAATGAAAACCAGAGCACAAACTAACACACTCCTTGCCACACAATGAAACCAACAACAAAGCGCCTTGGTTGTGAGACCAGGTCTAAAAAAGAATCTTAACAGTACAGGAAAAGAAAAGAATCTTAACACTACGGGAAAAGTACAGAAAGTTCTCTTAATTATTAATTTTTCAAGAATCATGGAGTCTTAAAATCTGGAACCTGAGAGGATAGTTTAAGGAAATACTTGGCGATATTTAATCATCTTCTCCAAGGGCAATGTTAGATTAAACTATTAATCTCTAACAGTCCAGTATTTCAGAAAATGGCAGTAACTTATATTCACGTCGTCATTATTAAAGTATGTCACTGAAAGTCAGTAAACGTTTTTCCCTTTCTAAGATTACTCTGTAGGGCACCATTCGGGACCTCTTCTTAAAGTTAGAAACTTCTTATCCCAATGTCTTTGCTTACAAATTAAAACTACCCACTTGCAACTTTAAAATACTTTTTCTACTCCCGGGAAATTTTCATCCACTTTATCCAAACTCAACAGCATTGATGCGCAACGTATCAATTAAATCGACTTTTCTTGCGTAATCTTGTTCTGAACGCAGTCTAGTCGCTATTTACAAAAGTCCAGCCAAGTGCCGACCGGGAACTCCTGAACAACACAGGCAGCTCATCTGCTAGACTAGCAAACTGACTGCTTCCAACGCCGTGCTGCTAACTTTGAAACTTCCCACTCCGAGTACGCTCGTCAGGCCCGGGCTGGCAGAACCCCAACGGCACGGGACATCCCGCGCTCCGTATCTAGGCCAGCACTCAACCAAAACACGGCAAGCCACGTGCGGGCCCCCAACTCCCACGCCAGGCAGCCGCTGCCGGCCGATGCGCCGCAGCCCAGGCGGGAGCAACGGCTGGGCGCAGTCCCCTCCATTCCCAGGCCGCCCCACGGCCACACCGCCTTCATGAGCGCCGAAGCGCGCGGCACGTAGCGCGCTGACGTCAGCCCTCCCGCGGGCCGGGCCCTCCCCCATGCAGCGCGAGCCCGGAACGCCGAAACCCCCTGGAAGGCCGCCAGCCTTCTAAATCGGGGCTGTTGCTGGGGCGCAGCCGCGCCTCTCATTGGCCGGCTCCCGGGAGCCAATCGGGAGCGCCAGCGCCTCCCTCCCCTTCCCCCTCTCCCAGAAAGGCCAGGCGGGCGTCACGGAAACTTCCCTCCCGAGTAAACAGCCTCCCCGCACCCACCCCGCCGCCCGACCCCGGTGCTGCCCCCACCACGCCGCCGTCCGGAGCCGCGCGCCCCGCGGTCCCAGACCCCTCTCGGCCCTACCTCCTTCCGGAGCTGGGACTGGCCGGGCACCGAGGGCCGCAGCGGCCCGGGAGCAGGGCTGGCGTCCTCGGCTTGGGCTGCGGCCGCGGGGCCCGAGCCCGAAGGGGAGGCCGGGCCCCGGCCCTCCTGCGCTCCGCCCTGGCCCGCCGCCGCGCTCCGGCTGCCCTCCAGGCTCGGCCGGTGCTGCTGGTACTGATGGAAACGGCTGGGGAGTTGCCCTGCCGGACTGGCTCGCACCTTCTTCTTCCGCCGCTTCTTCGGCGCTGCCCGCGGGGTGCCCCCCGCCACGGACAGGCTGCAGTTGGGCAGAGCTGCCGGGGCGCGAGGTTGGGGGGTCAGGCAGGGGCCATCGCCCCCCAGGAAGTGAGGGAGGAACAGAGTCGGGGGCAGCGCTCGCGGATCCGGGATCCGGGGTAAAGGCGGCGGAGCCGTGGTCACCATGGGGAGGGCCCCGAAGTAGCCGCGGGAGGAAAAACCCAGCGGCGCCAGACGGCCGGCCAGGACGAGCGGCTCCCGCTGCGGGACAGAGACGACAGTCATAGCGCGGGGAGGCAGGAGCTCGGAAGCGGGAAGAGGAGGAAGTCAAGCCCCTGCGAGCAGGGCGGCGGCGGCGGCGGCTGCTGCTCGGAGAGCCGGCGCAGGGCGCAGAGCATTCGCCGGGCGGAGGCGGCGCAGCAACAACTAGATCTCGCTGGGACCCGAGTGTTGTTATCAGAAGCTCCGCCCCGGGACCGCCCACCTCCCTGCGGAAGCCCAATCCAAGTTGGACGGCGCTAGCCCCGCCCCCCGGGTCCACCTCCGCCGCTTCGGGAAGAGACACAAACAAGCATCTTGCTGCAGCCTGGCACAAAGAGCGCCGACTGCGCAGGCGCTGCCAACGGGCTCTTTCGGGAAGAGTCGGTCCCGGGAACAATGAAGTTGGGTTTTGGCTCCACCTCCCCCCCCGTCCTTATCGCGCTGCGTCCCCGCACCTCGCCCGGCTGGACTGCGATCGGGTGGGACTGGGTTTGTAGGAAAGGGCGGGGAGGGCGCGGAGGAGGAACGAGGGGACATCAAGGCCATTGATATCTCTGCTGCTGACCTTGGGGAAGTATCTTTTAAGTCCAACCTCACGTTATCATTTCAAAGAACGCTAAAAATTTCCCAGCAGTCTTGAAGATAAGTGTATGTTTAAAATACATATTTTTAGTGTCAACTATGTATTTTTAGTGCAGTGTGGCTCTTTATTTACTCGGCTCAGCAACACTGATTATTAACCTTAGTGGTCGGAGAACTAATGAAAGACTTTATGATCGAACTGGCCCTTCATAGACTAAGTTCTCCATGAATCTCCAAACGAGCTTTAGGATGGTTAAATAAATGCTTAAAAGATTGTTAGTTCGCAGCACTGACGCTGAGGCAGCAAACTGGCATTCGCAGCAAAGGGAGAAAGTGAAAAACAGCACAGAGTTTATTTTGTGGGCCAACTGTAGGTTTATAGAAATCTCTCATTTCCCCCTACTGCTCTCACATACAAAACAGTAATTATGGCCAACCTCTATCAAACACATTGTTTAACATAAATGATCTCATTTGAATGTTATAACAGTCCTAATGAATAGGCGCTGTAGTTTATTCTCATTTTACGAGAGGAAATAGAGGCTTAGAAACTAAAGAATTTGCCAAAGCTCATGTAATTTAGCAGCAGAATTTTAACTTGTTTTTGCCAGACTAAAGTTTAACCCATGCTACCTGCCAAACTAGATTGTCAGTTTTTATTTTTTTTTTTTTTTATCTTTTTTGCAGACAGGCTTCACTTTGTAGCCCAGGCTGGTCCTGAACTCACTATGGATCCCAGGCTGCCCTTGGACTCATGGCAATACTCCTGTTTCAGTCTCCCAAGTGCTGGAATTACAGGCGTGGGCCACCATGCTGGGATTTATGTGGTGCTAGAGAATTGAACTCAGGGCCTTGCTACCTGCTAGGCAAATGCTTTAACTGCTGTACCACAACCTTTCATTCAAATCCTTAGGGCTGTAAATTTAATTTGAGTTTAGAAACTTGTGAGAATGACCTAGCCAGAATTGGTGAATAAAGTCTGGCAGAAGTGGCTCACCATGTAATGCCAGAAGGCAGGGAAACCAGGACAGGAGGATCACAAGTGAAGGGAACCAAGAATTAAAGACAACAGACCACCAAAGCTTAAATAATTAAACTAGTCTGGAGTTTGACTCTGTTCTCACAATGAAGATAGATATATTTGTCTGGCCCCCTGGGATGAAGAGACCTTGCCTGCAAACAGGAAGGGCTTGGAATCCCAGGTAGTCTTTTGTTTTACAGTCTGAGGTGATGGGCTCTTGCCTGTAAACAGGAAGGGCTTGGGGTCTCAGACAATCCTTGTTTTGCCACCCAAGGTGAGCCACTGCCTGCAGGCAGGAGTGGCTGGAAGTCTCTTGCAAATGTGGGCCTCTCTTGGCTGTGGCAAACAAATGCAAGCAGACTATGGCAGACTTTGAGACTCCTTGACTAGAAAACAAAGCTAGGTGGTCTTATAAGAAATGCAAAGCAAAACTAGGATAAAGGTCAGCGAGTAAGAGAGGGGGTTAGTTTAGGGACCTATAAAAATAAAGAGCACAGTCTCTCGTTGCTGCAGTCTTCCCCTATATATGTGTGTGTGTGTCTTTTGTCTGCGTCTTTTTGTTCATTCAACCCTTCTAGGACAAGTGGACCGCAACACACAAGTTTGAGCCCATCTTTGGCAATGAGTGACTTAGTGACTCTATCTCGCTCTGTACTCCAGGCTGGTCCAAAAAAAAATTTTGTTTTAAAAGGGCTTGCTTTTGGTATGTAGCTCAATGTGAATGCCCCTCAGAGTTCAATCTCCTGTGTGGTTGAAAGGAGGGAACAGAGAATGTAGAACCTCTGGAGTGAAGGTCAATTGTTAACTTTGTTTTTATAGGATTTTCCACCTTTTCAAAACATATTTCCATCTGTGATCTCACTTTATTCTAACCCTTTCAGGTAGACAGAGATAGGTGTCTCTGAGATAAAGTAACTGTGCAACACTCACATAAATCCTCAGGGTCTAGATCTGCTAGACTCTGGAGGCCCTGGTATACAGCTCTCTTCACTGTATCCCCAGGTTTTAGATTTGATTCTTCTGGGAATATCACACTGTCTTTAAGAATCATTTACTTTTTAAAAATCATTTATTTTTCAGGAAACTGCTAATTGGTAGCCTGCTCAGTTGTGGAGTCAGTGGGGCTCTTCGGCAAAGATATCTATTATTTTATAGCTGTTGTTTTTGTTACTGGAGATTGAACCCAGGGCCGTCCCCAGGTGTCTTGCTCTGTAGTCCAGGCTGGTCCTGAACTCAGTGTGCCGCTCAGCCTGGCCACAAACTCACAGTAATCCTCCTGCCTCAGAGTACTGGGACTACAGGTGAGTACCACCAAGCCTGGTTAATTTTTATGTGGTGCTATTGATCCCAGAGTCTTGTGCATTCAAGGCACGCACTCCAACTACTGAGAAATGCCCACGGGGCCTGTTTAGCATTTCTCAAAAAAAGGTAATTATTATTCTCATGCCGTATTTGTAGGGCTGGGAGTATGGATCAATGGTAGAATGTTTTGCCTGGAATGTGCAAGCCCTGGGTTCTAATGCCAGGACTACAAAAATAAGTAAAACTAAATGTGTGTTGCCTTTTTAAATTTTAGTTTGATTTTGACTTTATCTCTCTCTTTTTTTGTCAAAATCTTGTTCTGTGGTTCACAGCCTGGTCCCAAACTCACTATATAGCCCAGGCTGGCCTCAAACTCACAGCATTCCTCTTGCCTCAGCCTGCTGAGTGCTGGAATAATAGGCATGTGCCACCATGGCTAATTTGTGTGAGAGGAGACAGGCGATGTGGTTGGGGTGGGGGAGGTTGTTGTAGGCAGTAGGCTGTTAGGGATACAGGGTTCCCCAGAGACGAAGAGGTTGCTGGAAAGCAGGATTATAGAATATAACTCCTGACATGCCCTGCCACCCTTGCTACTCCTAACTGCCCCTAAGTAGTTAAAATTACATAAGGTGGGTGGGCTTCAAGAGCAGTTTAAGGGTGGAGACCCTAGCTATCAGCCTCTATCAGTGACTAAGCTGCTTAGCATAGGTCAGTCTCTTAACCCGCTCAACTATTAAAAGCCCCTAGAAGCGATCCAAGGGGGCCACCCACTTTCCCAGGTCCCCCTTCTGACTAGCAGAACCTTCACCGTCCTTTCCCAGCTCTAAGTTTCCCAATAAAGTGTTCTCTTCACAACCTCCCTCTCATCTTTCTTGACTTATTCTTCAAGCCCGTGGTGACACGAACTGGGCACAGAGGGCAGTGGAACTGCGGCCTGACACCACAACCGTAACACTTGATTTTTGTTTTTTGACATGGCTAGGGGCATGTTCAGTTGTTAGAGGGATTGTCTAGCATGTGCAAGGCTCTGGGTGCCACCAGCACCACATAAATATTACCAGATGTAGTGGTATATGTCCATAATCCCAGCACTTTGAAGCCTGGAGCAGGAGGGTTGCCATGAGTCCCAGGGACCCGTCAAGACTAAGGGTGAGACTCTGCTTTTAAAAAGTATTTGGAGGCTGGAGGAATAACATAGTGGTTAAAGCACTTGCCTAGGAAGTACAAGTCTCTGGGTTTGATTCTCCAGCACCACATAAACTGGGCATGGTGGCGCATGCCTGCAAACCTACCACCCAGGAGGCTGAGGTAAGAAGATTGCCATAAATTCGTGGCCAGCCTGGACTACATAGTGAGCTCAGGACCAGGCTGGACTACTAAGCAAAAGACCCTGTCTCAAAAAAAAAAAAAAATTTTTTTTTTTGTTTTTTCAAAAAGGGATATTTAGAAGACAGGACATTAAGTTGACTCTCTGACTGGGAGATGGGAGAAACAGAATGGCCTTTGCTTGGGTGTGCTGGCCCTCCAAGAAGTTACCTGATAAGTAATTAGCAAAGTGCTCTGAGTTGTTGTGGGAGACCTCAGTCATCCCACCCAACTTCCCTACTTTGACTGCTGGCAGACCTTGCCCTGTTCAACCCCCTGGCAGAGGACCTGCGTAGAGGAGGGCTGTAAAGTTATGGTGGCCGGGTGGCAGCCCAGTCAGAGTGCTGAGTGGAGCCTAAAAAGCCCATTTCATCTGAAGAATCCGAGGGGACTCCCCCACCATATGCACTTGTGCACACCTTTGCTCCCGTCCTCAGGACCTACCCCTGCACTCCCACAGGGGAAAAGGAGGCTCCGTAGCTAAGGCCTGGCAGAGGCTGTCTGCGCTCCAGGAGATATCCTGCTCACAAAAGTACACAGGACTCAGCAGCAGCCACCACTGGACTGCCAGTCTGCATCTCTTGTACCCCTACTGCATGCACCAGGAAAGCCCCTTACACAGCCATCTGGCAAAAGACATGAAGTCCTTCAGGTGCTATTAAGGGAAACCTCCGGGCCCTTCTGCTAGGATCATGAGGGACAAATGCATGAAGAAAGCTGGCTACTGCTCACCCTTTGTGGGAGACTGATTACAAAGTCTCAAGAAAAAAATGGCTCAAGTCTGCCAAGATAAAGGCAAATACCATGGTTTCTATCTGTCCCAAGGACAGCGACAGCTCAGCCCAAAAGAAAGCAGTTTTCTCAATTCCAACCCCCTTGACCGTATGCCAGGCTTGGGAATTCCTTGGGGCCACCAGCTTCTGCAGGATCTAGATACCCAGTTTCTTCGTTTTTGGTTAAACCCCTTTATGAAGCCATGAAGGGGGAAGAAGAGAGCCTCTATGGTGGTGACAGGCACAGATCAAATAAGCCCTCACAAATGCCTGGTTCTGGGCTCCTGCACATAACTAGACCTTCATATATGTAGATGAATGTGCTGGCATCTTGGTTGAAGTATTAACCCAAATGCTGGGGCCCTGGTATTGCCTGGTGGCATATCTTTCTAAACAGGTTGTCTCTCAAGGCTGTCCATGCTGCCTCCAAGCCCTTGTGGCCATGGTCCTCTTAGTAATAAAGGCCAACAAACTGATTATAGAACAAAATCGAACAGTTCAAATGCCTCACTCAGTACTCACATTAATGGAGTATAAGGGCAATACTGGGTAACTAATGCCCAGTGGCCGAGTATCAGAGAATGCTACCTGAAAAACCATGTGCTCATCTTGAGCTAATAAAAACTCAAGACTCAATAACTCATCAGTTGGGCTGAGCATGCTGAAACATGACTGCATAGAGGTGTTTTCCAGCTGACCAGACTTAATAGAACAGCCCCTCAAAGAATACTTCACTGATGGCAGCAGTTTCCTCAGAAAGGGGGAACACGTTGCAGGATACTCTGCAGTGATTCGGCACTCCACCACTGAGGCTAAGCCCTTGCCATTTCGGACTTCAAAACAAAAGGCAGAACTCATTGCCCTTACCTGTGCCCTCCAACCAGCAGCAGGGACAAGTGCTGTGCGGGCCCATAAAAGGTGGCTTTATACACAGTCAGGGACACCAAAAGGGAATGTTACCACAGCCCAGAGAAACTGAAGAGCCAATGGGAAACCCAAACTACTCATACTACTGGTTGGATGCAAGTTTGCATCCTTGAAGATCAGGCATGATGCTTACTGTTAGTCAGACAGGAGGTAACCTTGGACTCGGATCTGACATCGACATCACAGACAGGATCCATGACAGTCTGGTATGTACCCCCAACAGCCATGGAGGGTGGAAATGAGGGGTGGCTGACCATGAGTATGGGATACCCAGTGGCCAGCCTCCTCTCTGCATGGGTGCTGTCTTGATAGTGATACCCTATTCATCTTGGGGAAGAGTTTTATGTAGCCTGATACTCTTTAGGGAGGGAGGAGGAGAGAGACAGAGAGAGAGAGAGAGAGAGAGAGAGAGAGAGAGAGAGACCACACACACTGAGTGACTGCAAGGAATATGTGGTGGATTTTTTTTTTATAAGAATTGTTATTTTGACCAGGGTGTACTTGGACTAGCAGTCCTGTTGCCTCACCCTCTCAAGTACCTGGAATTACAGGCATGCACTACCAGGTCCTGCCTAGAGGGACATCTCCAGCTATCACAAGAACCTTCCCACCTTGCACTGATGTAGCTATAAGAAGAAATCTATGGGTTTTTCTTTCTTTCTTTCTTTCTTTCTTTTCTTTTCTTTTCTTTTCTTTTTTTTTTTTTTTTTTTTTTTTTTTTTTTTTTTTTTTTTTTTTTTTTTTTTTTTTTTTTTTTTTTTGGAGATGTGGGCTAGACAGATAACATAGCTGTTACAGCACTTGCCTAGGAAGGGCAAGGCCCTGAGTTCCATTCCCTAGCGTCACATAATAGCTGGGTGTGTTGGCGCACAACGGTAGTCCCAGCATTTGGGAGGCTGAGCCAAGAGAATTGATGTGAGCTTGAGGCCAGCCTAAGCCACATAGTGAGTTCAGGACCAGCCTAGACTAGAGTGAGGGATGTACTTTCTTAACCATCCTCTGGCTGTACACTGAACCAAGGGAGGTGTGTGATAAAATAAAATAAAAAATTCATACTGTGGTTTGTATCTCGAGTGTCACCCAAAGCCTCATGTATGTGGATTGTCGGGTCCATGAGATTCCTTATAGTTGATTTATGGCTGAGTGGAAACAAGTTTTTCTTGCAGACTGGAAACTTCTTTGTTACTAAGATGAGGAAGTCATTTGGTTTAGAATGGAATGCTTTTGTGATGTGAATTGGTTGTCCTTCAACCTAGATGTGTACTGCGCTCTGACATAATTGTGCTGATTGTCTCTGCCTTAGAAGTAAAACAAACCCAGTATATATAAGAAGTGTTTTGAATAAAACATCCCTTTGCCACTACAGAGGGGTGTGTGAGTGTGTGTGTGTGTGTGTGTGTGTTTGTGTTTCTTGAATCCGCACTCCCCCTCTCGTGCCCAGTTGAATGACTGAGCAGGCTCGGTCAGTGGATGTAGTAGGATAACTGCAGAATCATGTCCTGTTGGGAGGAGGGGCCTGGATGAAAGGAGTAGATGCTTGGAGACTGCCCTGGAGGGACTGTGTCAGTTTGCTGAGATTGAAGCAACCAGAACAGAGCTTTCACATGTGTGTTACTGATTTGTGGGCTAGAAAGTGAGGGAGAGACACTCACCCAGCACTTGGGGACCTCACTAGTACTTTGAACTAAGTAAATGAAGGAAGAAGAAACACTATTATACCTTTTTCCTGGGAAAGCTCTGACCTTGCCTCAGTTTCCAGAAACCAACTTGGCTCCTGCTTCACTTGGCTTTCTGTCTACAATGCTGTGAGCAGCTCTCCATCTCTGTCATGTGTTTCTACCATTGCTGGTTGCCAGGAATGCACTGTACAAGACCTTTTGAAATTGTGAACTAAATAAATATTTCCTCCCTTAATCTGTGGATGTTGGGTATTCTGTACCAGCAATGAATAAGTAACTAAGACAACACCTGCCTGCCAACAAATCTTGAAGGACAGAAAAATTTCTGAATGAGTAAAAAATGTTAAGCTAAAGTACTCACAGCCTTCCAGACCAATAAATATTACCGGAACTCAGTAGCAGACACTGCTTGGGTAACCACCCCAGGATTTTACTGCAAGCCCCAGGATAAGGTTGACTACAGAGAATGCAGCAGTTGTGGCTGAAAAACAGGCACTGTCTGCGGAACTCTTCCCAACTTCACAGTTATAAGGTAAAATCCCAGCAGGGACAGCCCCAAGGGAAAAAGGCCAAGGGGCAGATCTAAACATGACACAGCCCATACTCCCAGACTGGTGGAGCTGGGCAAGCCGTTCTCACAGAGAAGGAAAGGAAGCACAGCTAAAGGGCGCAAGACACTAAGTCCAATGCAGGCAACAAGAAAATCATAACCCCCTGCTGCTAGGCCTACAGGTAAACACCCAACAATGCAGATAAGCCCCACGGAGGCAGTAGAAGCCACAGTGCAGGCCAAGGACTAGAAAGCCATGGGGAAGCCAAATAAGTCAATAGCCTTAAGCTTGAGCCCAGGGAAAAGAAGTGCCTGAAGGGAGACAGAATAAATCCTAGTGGAACCAACTAAGCAGCTACAAAGTCTCATAAAAAATACTGGGTCACCAGCTCCAGGGATTTACTGAAATCTGCACTGATCTGACACTTTATATCCTTAGACTCTCTAGCAGAGCCAGAGCCATATACACACAATGTGAGGTGTGTATCCATGGCAACCTCTACCAGGGGCCCGAACGTACCCCCAGATGCAAGGCATAGGAGATACCTCATCCGAAGACTTCACTGAGCTTCCCATGCGTGGGGCTGTGCTTATCTTCTGGTCTTTATGTGTACTTTCTCCAGCTCGGTAGAGGCCTTTCCTGCCCGCACTGAAAAGGCCCAAGAGGTGGCCCGTAATTATCCCATGCTTGGGGATCCCTGCTACTCTCGGGTCTGACAATGGGCCTGCATCCATGACAGAAGAGGAGCAGATGACAGCAAAAGGACAGAGACTTAACTGGAAATTGCACACTGGCCCCAGAGTTTGGGGAAAACGGGATGAATGAACAGCCAGTTAGTGATCCTTGTGTATGGAAACCTTGAAAACCAAAGACACAGTATGCCTTACAAAGTGGCCATTAAAAAGAGGAAGAATGGCCCCCTGAATGTGTAATCCATTATAATGGTCCCGCACTTAGGCATAGGTGGGTCTTACGGGTGTCATTCTGCTGTCCACATGCTCCGCCACATCATCGGGTTCCAGGCTGTTGCTGAAATCATAATCAATGAAGCTGCAAAGACCCTTACTATATCAGCTGGCAACAAACCAAAGTGACAATTCTACTTACCAAGGTCACTTAACTCAGGATTACTTGCTTGCCTCTGCGGAAGGGGTTTGTGGAAAGTTCGACCTGAGCAACTCTTGCTTATAGACAGATGATGATGGCAAAGTTATAGAGAAAATCACAGACTGTTTGGAAAAGGCCGCCTATGTCCCAGCTCAGACCTGAAGGGCTGGAATACCAAAGAATTGTAGGAAGGATGGTGTTCAACTTTCAGAAGATTTAAAACTCTCAGAAGTGTTATACTCTTAATTTGGGGGACCTGTCTACTCTTAGCTGCCTAGCCCCCTGTATTAGTTTGGGTTCTTTCAAAAGGCAGACTTTACAGAAATTATAACAGAAAGGATCTATTTTTATCTATTCCAAATCCGAGGATAGAGATAGTCCAAGATGTCAGCCTGCACAGGCGAGAACTGGAGTGTCTGATGGCTTCTCAGCCGCAAAGTAGAACACCTGTCCCAGACTTCAGGACAGCGGGTGAGAGTCTGCTGCGGATCTCAGTTGTTCAATACACAATGGTGAAGGCTGGAGACTGAAGATCAGTGACTGGAGAGCAGGGACAGGCAGACAGGTGCAAGTCGAGACCGCAGCGAATCTGTGATGAATGGAGGTCTGCGGCGTGTAGCAAGTCTGCGTTGGTAGACCATTGTAAAAGCCAGAGCTTTCCCAAAGGAGGAAGCTGTAAAGAGCTTTCTTCTTCCTTCCTTTTATACCATTGGAGTTCCAGTTGGGCCTCCCACATCTGGGTGGGTGCTCTTCCCTCATTGGCCGGCCCACAAGTCACTCACACTCTAATTCAGGCTGGTTCTCAATTCCCAGTCTAGGCATGGTTCCCAAACCCCAATCCAGGTGTGGTTCCTGATTCCCTCTATTTGACATAATCCCTTCACCAGTCACAATAATAGTGATGGGCAATTTTGGGAGAATATACAATTGCTTTAGTAGTTAGCCTATTTATTTGTTTGTTGTACCGGGGATTGATGGAGCCCAGCGCCTTCTCACTGAACTACATTCCCCAGCCTGTTTAAAAAATTTTTTTAGACAAGCTCTTGCAAAGCTGCTAAGTTGCCCAGGCTGGGCTCGGCCTTGTGATCCTCCTGCCTCAGGCTCTCGCAGTGCTGTGATTACAGGCCTGTGCCACCAGGCTTGGCTCTTGCCTTAGTTTTGTAATTTTTTTGTGTGTGTTCTTCATTTTAAAGCCAAATGAATTAAAAATTTTATGGTATTTTCTCTCAAAAACAAAAGACTTCTCAAATAATTAAACTGCTTTACGTGCCTATAAACCCGAAAAGTACTTGTTCCAACTCTTTTTTAGTACAAAATGTGGAAATCCATTTCTGTAACCATTCTGGTGATCTTTGGTTATTTCACTTGACATCTCCAGAAAATAAGAGTAAAACTGCTTCCAAGAAATCTAAAATAAATTAAGGTAAATGGATTGAAACACGCTGCCAAGTCTCATTTATTTTTTCGGTACTGCAGCAGTCGATTCAATCTTTCCTTGTAGTCAGCTAAAATTCCCCATGGAAATAGCACATTTTATTTTTATAAAATACTGCAGTTGAGCCAGGCCAGGTGGCTCAAGGCCTTGTAATCCCAGCACTCTAGGAGGCAGAGGCAGGAGAGCTGCAAGTTCAAGCCCAGCCCTGCAACGTCAACACAGCAACTTAGCATGACTCTGTCTCAAAATCAAAAATAAAGTGGGGCTAGAGGTGTAGCCCAGCAGTGAAGTGCTCACCTCGCAAACACACGGCCAGGGTTTGATTCCCCAGGACCACATAAACTGGACTTGGTGGCACAGACCTGTAATCCCAGCAATTGGGAGGATGAAGCAGGAGGATTGCTGTGCATTGGGAGCCAGTCCGGGTTCCACAGTAAGTTTGGGACCAGCCTGGACTACAGAGCAAGATCCTGCCTCAAAAAAAAAAAAAAAAAGGCCTTGGGCATGTAGCTCAGTGTCAAGGCTCTGAGTTCAATCTCTAGTACTGTAAAGTAAACAAACAAATAAACTAGAGGGCCATTTTTGCCGCATTAGTTAATTAATTTTGAAACAGGGTCTGGTTCTGTAGTTCCGGCTGGTCCTGAACTCACGATGTATCTCAGGCCGGCCTTGCACTCGCTGCACTGCTCTATTGGGTAAACCCTTCCTTCCACAGGCAGCTTTCCAGTTGAGGTTCTTTTTCACTTTCCCCAGACAAGTGGTTAACGTTTCCTGTTCTTCACGTTACTGAAGCAGCTCCGCTCGGTCTACCCTGAGCAAGTCCTGGCCTTTTCCAGTTCCAAGCGCGTGAAGGCGCCGTCGCGGAGACCCAACTCCCAGCACTGAGCCCCACCGCCCCGGCTCCTTTGTTCTGAGGCTGTGCCGGAACCCTCAGAGCCGCGCTGGCAGACCCACTGAGGCCCTTCCTGCGTCTCTGCTGGCAGCTTTTCTTTGCTTCATTTTCTTGTCTTTCTCTAAGGGAGACCTACTTGGCTTCTCAGCCAAAGGCTTTTCTTTTCCTTTGTTTGGTTCAATAAACTATTGCTGGTATTATTTCCAAATTCGGTCTGCTTTATTCTTAACCTCAGGAGAGTCCCTGGACCGAGGACTTCACCACTGTTTACCTCAAAACTGGGATTACAGGTGTGCCCAACTAATGTCTTTATGTGGTGCTGGGGATTTGAACCCAGGGCCTTGTGCATGCTAGGCAAGTGCTCTACCAACTGACACCTGCCCCATCCCTGTCTATGAATTCAGAGTGATATGATAGAACAGAATTTCATACTTTAAGGTTCTTTCAACTATGCAATAATAGAAGGTTACAAAATGAATATTTGTTTTAGAGAAATGTCTATCATTTTTAAGCCTAAAACTGTGTAGAGAACTTTTCTTTATAATCCCATAGCATAAAAATAAAAACGGGACTGAGCCAATAATTTTCTGGCAATTCTTCCTAAGAAAAATTTAGGACCTGTACAAAACAATCAAGCCGACATGGCCTGAGTTATGTGTACCACGTCCTTATTCATGTCTAAACCTTGAAAGTTTCAAGTTTGCCTAAGAAGATAAAACTGGTACTATATCATTTTTCTTCAAAACACAGAGAAAGACTGAAAGAATATTTGCATTTTAAAGCTCAAAAGCAGCCCACCTCCTTCAGAGAGAAGCTTAGAAGCAACCTAGGAGGTTGACATTTTGCCAAGTTTTACATGAGATATCGATTATGACTTGCAGCCAAAAATGACTCATTGCTGTAAGTACCATGCCTAAAATGATGTCATCAGCTTCTTGAATTGCAGGGGAGAAAAGAGGATGGTATTTTAGTCCAACAACTAAGTTAGCATATTACGGTCATTCTTTTTTTTTTATTTTTTGGAGACATGGTCTCGCTCTGTAGCCCAAGCTGATCCTGAACTCACTATGGAGCCCAGGCTGGCCTTTGACTCACCGCAATCTTCCCCTCTCAGTCTCCTGTGTACTGGGATTATAGGTGTGCACCACCACACCTGGTTTCTGTGCTGCTGGGGAATCAAACTTGGGTACTTAGTGCTTGACCAAGTGCTTTAACCACCAAGCCATTCTTCCAGCCCCTATGGTCATTCTTAACATGTATAAGTGCATATAATATGGTTAGTTTAAATACTGACATCCATAGTTCTATAATTTCTCTACAGAACTTCAATTTTTATGTTCTTCAGATACAGCCCTGCCCAAAGCACCACCCCTTGGGGACTCCTACTAGCCAACAACTCACATCTTGCACACGCAGCCTACAGTTTGCCTCTTTTTACTCTGTCCTAAAGTATAAATGAGCAGGCAAGAATCACCAGAATTCTGAGACTCAAATAAACAAAACAAGAATAAAAACAACTTATAAGACACAAGGAAGGAAAAAAAAAACAGTCCCTTATGTTAGTTTTCCATCACTGTGACAAAATACCCAAGGAAACCAACTTATAAAGAGGAAAGGTTTACTTTGGCTCATGGTTTCAGTCCACCGTTGCTGGCCTTCTTGCATGGGCCTTATGATGGAATAAAACATCATGGAAGGAGTACAGGGCACAGGAAGCCTGTTCCCCTCATGGTAGCCAGGAAGCCAAGAGAGAGACAGGAAAGAACCAAAGATCCCAATGGCATCTTCAAGAACATACCCACAACGACCTAATTTCCTCCACATCCTTTTGCTTCTGAAAGGTTCTTCCTGCCCTGTGGCATCCCAGCCTGGGGACCAGACCTTCAGCACATGGGCTTTTGTAGAATATTCAAGATATACACATCTTCTAATTAATAATTTCAGCATCTGTAATCCCAGCTCTTGGGAGGGCTGATGCAGGAGAACAGTGAGTTCAAGGCCAATATGGGCCACATAGGAAGACTCTGTCTCAAACAAGCAAGCAAACAAACTGCTCAGAATGTCAGGAGCATAGCAGATGAAGAACACGAATCTTCAGGTTGAAAATGGGCCACTGACTGCTTTAAAACAGTATGACAGCAAGAAACACAAGAAAGATCATTAAAATCTTTCTAGGGAGAAATGGCTTACACACAAGGCACCAGAATAGGAGTAGTATCTGATAGCTTGACACTAAACCACGATGGAACAACAACTTCAAAATTCCAAGAACAAATGAATTTTAACTTAAAAGTCTGTCGTCGTTGCCCCCCCCCCCCCCCCCCCCCTTTATCAGTCAAGAATGGCACAAAGCTTTTCCAAATGCATAGAAACTTAAGGGCTTCACCACTCATGCAGTTTTACCTGGAAGCTTACAGAGGCTCTTTGGAGGGAACAAACTGAAGAGACAGGCTGGGACCTGGAGGTTCCACTTGGAAGACAAAGAATCGAGGGGAAAGGTGCAGCACGGGAGGTGATCTTAGGATGGCAGCTGTTGTGGTTAGGATCTGGAGTGTCCCCCAAAAGTCTCATGTATTTTAATGTTATGGATTGTCTATGGAGCCATGTAATGTTGGTGGATTGGGGTCTGGCCTGGAAGGGTGGATTGCAGTTGTTGAGATTAAGGGCGTGTGAGTTAAGACTAAAGGCGTGTGACTTAAGACTAAAGGTATGTGACTTAAGACAAAAGGTGTGTAGTGGCCACACATTTGATACCCAGATGCAGGACAGACTAAGGCTGGGACTTGGAGTAGTCTCGATGAGTCTCACTTGCCTGCCTGTGTGTGATGTCCTGAGAAGCTGCCTCCACCTTTCTGCCTCTGCCATGTACTTCAATTGCTGCTGGCTGCCCCTGAAAGGACTGTGATCATCTGAAACTGTAAGCTAAAATAAACCTTTCCTTTCCTAAATTTGTGTGTGTCAGGTATTGAGTCACAGCAATGAAAAAGTAACTGAGACAGCAGCTGTCCAGGCGGCTGTAGTGAGACTTGTCCCCCGGACCCTAGCCAAAGTAACTCCATCTCTCTCTTTGTGACAAGGCCTCCCTCACTCTGTAGTCCACACTGCTTCTGAATTCACTACTTCACTATGTAGCCCAGACTGGCCTTGAACTCACAGAAATCCTCCTGCCTCAGCCTTCTGAGAGCTGGAATTACAGGTGTGTGCCTCCATGCCTGGCTTAAGAGGTGCCGGGGAATTGAACCCAGGGCCTTATACTTGTTAGGTAAGTGCTCTAATCACTGAGCTATGCTTCCAGCCCTGGAAGTAGCACTAACCCTAAGCCATTAAATCAAGTGATGACAGCAAGAAGTTGAGCCGGGCACATGTGTAATTCCAGCACTCTGGGAGTCCGAGACAGGAGGAATCCAAGTTTAGGCCAGCCTAGGCAATTTAGAGACTTTGACTCAAAAAAACAAACAACAACAACAATAACAACAAAAACCATTCTAGGCTATGTAGTGAGTTTCAGACCAGCCTAGACTACAGAATGAGACCATGACTCAAATACATACATACATACATACATAAAAGCAAAGGCCAGGTATGATTGCACACACCTGTAACCCCAGCTACTTGGAGGCTGAGGCCGCTGGGTTGCAAGTTTGAGGCCAGCCCATGCAGTTTAGTGAAACATTGTCTCAAAAAAAACAAACAAACAAACAAAAAAACTAAAGGTGTAGCTCAGCATTCCTCTAGTTCTGCCCTCATAACCACACACATATTAATTAATTAAGACAAGAAGATAAAATTTAGCTGGGGATGAATCTCAGCGTTGACGCTCTTGCCTAGCTCACACAACGTCCTGGTTCGATACCCAGTCTCCTCCCCTGTGATTACCCCTGTCCCTGCAAGGTGAAGAATTTGGATGGATATTTCTCCACAAGAGATAAGCAAATGTTAATAAACAATATGAAAAAATGCCCAGTATTATTCTTAATGACCAGAAAAAAACAAGAAATAAAAACCACAATGAATTATCACTTCACATCTAGCAGAGGATGTGGCATGGTGAGACCCCATACACACGACTGTGGGATTATCAAATGATTCGATTATTTTGGAAATGGTTTGTCAAGTCTTCGTTTGCATTAGGCTATACCTCTAGCCCATTGTTTGCATTTCGATTTTTGAGATGATGTCCTGCTTAATCACCAAATTGCCAAGGCTGGGCTTGAACTTGAGATCTTCCTGCCTCAGCCTTCAAGAGTGTGGGGTTGACAAGCCTGCATCACCAGCCCTGATTAGTTGCTCAAAATGTTAAATAGTGTTATTCGTTACACAAAGCTTGCACTTTTTGGTATACATTAAAAAGACCTGAAAATGTGCATCTTGCACAAACCTGTACACAAATAATCTTTTCGTGATACTAAAGATTGAACCCAGGGCCTTCACAACCCTTTTGTTGTTTATTTATTTATGTTTTGAGACAAGTTCTAAGTTGCTCAGTTGAGTCCCAGTACTGCCCCCCAATGTCATTTATAAAGCAGCTCAAAAATGTTATTATTACAGTAAACACATCATCTATTATTTTGGGAATTTTTGACACATTTTTTAAAAAATAAACTTGAAATCAACACATGAAAGGGCTACAATTCCCAGGCGAGGCTCTAACTGGTGAACCACCTGCCTCAGCCTCCCAGAGTACCGGTGTTATTTACTTATTTGTGTCTGGAACAGAACACCCACCAACAGCCACGAGTAAAGGGAAGAATTACTTAGTTTAGGTCACAGTTTCAGAGGGTCCAAGTCTATTCACTGGAGGCCAGCAGTGGTGGAAGCACACCCAGCAGGAGAAACGGTCGATGGCATGGTGGACAGGAAGCGGAGCGAGCAACGTTGGGCGGGGCTAACGTGTATCCTTCCGGGTTGTGTCCCTGCGATCCACCTCTCCCAACCAGGCCTCACCTCTTTAAAAGCACCTGGTTCCATAGTTATTCCACAACACCCAAACACTTGAGGATTTGAGGGGATGTTTCAGAATGAAACCGTACAGCTGGGATTGTTATTTTCTTGTCTAGTGTTATGATATGAGTCTTAAATATTCTCCAAGAGGCTCCCAGCGCAGCCATGTTCAGAGGGGAAGTGGGGGTGGGAGGCTGATGGGTAGGTGAGGGCTCTGATCTCCTCAATGGAATAACCCACACGTGGGGTCAGAACTGAATGGATTACTAGGCTGTGGTGAAAACTGTAACGGGTGGGGCCCAGACGGAGGTCACTGGAGGAGGTCCTTGGAAGGGCATCCTCTTCTCGCTTTCCACCCCTTTGCTTCCTTCTTCCTGGCTGGCGTGAGGTGGACAACCTCCTCCTCTACACGCTCTCATGGCCACCGTGTTCTGCTCCGCCTCAGACCCCGAGTAACTGATGAAACCTCTGAAACAGTGAGTGGAAATAACTCTTCGTCCTACAGATCAATTTCCTCGTGGACCTTGTCACAGTGACGTAAAGCTAATATATCAAGTTTTTCATTGCAATATCGCAACTTCCTTCCCTGGGCAGTACTGTCCAGTTTTAGGGGAAAAAAAGCCTGTGAATCTTTTTGAGTTCAGATGAAAGCGGAGTGTCTCCAGTGGTAATAAGGTGGGGATCTGGCACACTAATCAAATGCTTTAATATGTAGCCACATTCCGTCACACTACAGAGGCTTGAGCCAACTATCTAACTGGGACTATTTCTGAATAAGATGGAACATTACATTGGCTCACAAACTAACAACTTCCTCTGCTATAAAGCTAGAGATTTTAAAAATAAGCAAGTCCTGAAGGACTGGGTGTCGTAAGTCTGTAATCACAGCACTTTAGAAGGCTGGGGCAGGAAGAGTGTAAATTTGAGCTTGGCTTGGGCAACTTGGTGACTTAGTTTTACTCTATTTCAAAATAGAAAAAAGTAAAAGTGAACCTGGAATATAGGTCAGTGTGAAGGCCTGGGGTTCATCCCCGCCCTGCAAAACAAACAAAAAGCCCAAACAAACAAAGCCCAAGGCAGTGAGAGCTTAAACAGCAGCGTAGGGCAATAGTGCAAAACCTGTCGTTCTCATAGAACCGATGGGGTACAGACAGTCAACTGCTGCCTAGCATTTAAGAAAAAGCCTCGGAAATTTCCAAGTACAAAGGTTGATCTGTCATCTGTTTCCTAAAATAGTCTATCTCCTCCTCCTCTGATGCCAGCTCCTTCCCGGGCAGGCAGCAGGCTGACCTTCACTGGCAGACCTCATTGTTTTCTTCGTTCAGTCCAGGCCCTCAGACACCTTTGTTCACAAATTCCTCATTTGTTGTTGTTGTGTTGGGGCTCATATTCAAGACCTCACATATCTTAGGTAGTACGGCTCTACCAGGACGCTAATCCCCAGCACTCTACCTGACCTTCTTTTTTTTTTTTTTGTACTTTATTTGTTTATATATTTACTTATTTATTTTGGTTTGGAGTGGGCTACTAAGGGTAGAACCCAGCACCTCTGCACTGAAGTATATCTCCAATAATTTTTTTTCTTCTTGAGACAGAGTCTTGCTCTGTAGTCCAGGCTAGTTTTGAACTCACTATGTAGCCATGGCTGGTGTTACATTCACAGGAGTCCTCCTGTCTCAGCCTCCCAAGTGGGATTATAGGCAGACACCACCATGCCCAATTTACGTGGTGCTGGTCAATCGAACTCTGGGCCTTTTACTTGCTAGGCAAGTACTCTAGCCACTGTGCTACCCCTAGCCATCCAGGCATTTATTTTTATTTTTACTTATTTTTTTGAGACAAGTTGTCGCTGGGTTGTTAAGTTGTCTGGCCTGGGTTTACAATCCTCCTGCCTCTGAAAGTTCCAAGCCACAGAGACTCCATGACAGGCCTTAAACTCCTCTTTCAAAGTGGCAGGCCTGAAGTCTCAGGTTCCTGGAAAGGTCTGGGCTTCCATTTCCCTCACAGCTAGGTAGCTGTTTAACAATTAAGAATTGGGAAAAGGTATGTTGCTCAAGGCTAAATCCGGGTCCCTGGGTTCTGGAAAACATCACCAGATATGCAGTTTCTTGCAAAACAATGAGTCAACTTTAGCTGATAGGGACTTTCCACCAGACCTTTCCTGTGTAGTAATCCATCAGTTTTGTGATAAATAACTTGAATGGTTTCTGTTACAATCTTGTGGCATCGCCCTTTGTCTCCACTGCGCTGGAGTGGGACAGCCCAGGCTCAAGCTTGCAATAAAGACTCTCATGTGCTCGCATCGGTATTGGCTCCTGGGGTCTTCCTTGGGGTCTCGCAATCTGGGCACAACACCTCAGCTTCCCAGAGTGCTGCCACAGCCTGTACCACTGGGCTGGCTTTCAACTTCTTCACCTGTTATCTCTCCATCCCGAAAATGCACGATGCTGTCCAGGGCGGTGGTGTACACCTGTGATCGGGCACTCTGGGAGGCTGAGCCAGGTTGCCCGTTTGGGCAGTTTAGCAGCTTAGTAAGATCTTGTCTCAAAACTTAGACAAAGCGGGGGCAGTTTGCGTGTGTGTGCTGAGGATGCAGCTCGGTGCCAAGGCTTTACATTCGATTGCTAGTACCACCAGGAAAACAAATATGATGTATCTTCATTCCCTCATCCCTTTCTAGTATGTCAGACCCATTCCCTTTTACCCAAGACCACCATGCTCCCAGAGGCACTGGCCTCTTACTTAATCTTCCCACTCTGAGTGCCAGACCTTTCTTTCCCCCCAGTACTAAGGATTGAGCTCAGGGCTTTCACACGGAGGTACATCCCCAGGTCATTATTAACATTTTTTATTTTGAGACAGGGTCCTTGCTAAGTTGACCAGCTTGAGATCAAACTTACAATCCTGATGCTCAGCCTTCTGGAGTACTGGGATTAGAGGGCCATGCTGCTCAGCCTGGCAGCACAGAAGCCCACTGCTTGCAAGACCCTGGGAATCGGCAAAATGAGATTGCTCCAACCCATACATGCAGCAGATGAGGTGGATCATTTATTCGTGCAACAAACATTTGTTGAGTTCCTCCTATGTGCCATTTGCCCTCCGAGACACTGGGTTTATAACACTAAGCAAAAACAAGATCCTTGAACATCACGCTGGGATGTATATTGGAGGGGTATAAAAAAGCATCATTATAACAAGAAATTACACAAAAAGCTATAGAAATTATACAAAAAATTACCTGTAAGAGCTTTATTTTTAAAGATTTTTGTTTTTGAGGCAGGGTCTCACTCTGCAGCCCAGTCTGGCCTTAAACATACAACACTCCTCCTGCCTCAGCCTTGTTAGGATTACAAGTGTGTGACACCACACCCAGTTTATGTGATGCTGGGGAATCAAACCAAAGTCCTTGAGCTTGCTAGGCACATGCTTTAACCACTGAGCTATTTCTCTAGCCCCAAGAGCTTGACTTTACTCGGGATAATTGCAAATTGTAGGTTGTTTTCCCTTCAAGGTCATCAAAGGTCATACATAAGCAAAGTAGAAAACCAAGTTGAACAATAACCTTGTTTCGTTTGGGTTCTTTTTGAGAAAGGCTCTCGCTCTGTAGCCCAGGTGGGTCCTGAACTCACTATGGAGCCCAGCCTGGTCTCCTATTCATGGAGCAGAACTCCCCGTCTCTGCCTCCCGAGTGATTGCAGGCGTGCACTGCCACGCCCGGCTTATGTGGTGCTGTTGAATCAAACTCGGGTACTTAGCGCTTGACTTAGCACTTGCTAGGCAAGCGCTTTAACCGCTAAGCCATCTCTCCAGCCCCGGCAACGATCTATTTGTGTTTGCGCGTGTTTTAATTCCTCTTTTGAGTCAGTTACATTCCACAGTAGCCATTCCCCTAGGAAGCCTCTGGGAAGTTGGCAAATTTTCTCTTGGTAAGGAGGCAAATGCGATGCCAGGCAAGTCCCACCAGCCTTGAGCTCGAGCCAAGGACAGCCAGAAGAACAGACCTCAGGACTGGCACCATGGGGCCAGCCCCGGACAGCACCCGGGTAGAGCCAGCTGGCCACGGACCTGAGGTTGGAGCATGCTTGGTGACCCCGGAAGTGACGTGGCACACCCTCCAGCACAGTTCCAATGGAAAGAAAAGGATGGAAGGAGCCCTAGCTGGGCGTTCTGGGCTGGAACAAAACTATCTTAAGTTAGAAGAATGAGATTCTTTAAAGAATATTTTTTTTCTTTGAGACAGCTAAGTTGCTGAATTGCGAGGGCTGTGCTCCGACTTGTGCCTCTCGGCCCCAGCTTCCTGGAGTGCTGAGACTACAGGCCACCACACTCAGCCAAGAATCAGATTCCTTAGTAAGATTAAGTTCCCTTCTCCTTTTTCTTAAACATTTGAGATGTCAGATGATTCAGTTTCGACCTGAGGGCATTGACTTTTATTGTCAGAGGTAGGCCTGGAACCTGGAGGCGGGCAGTCTGGCAGGAGGTTAAGCCTTTGGGCTCGCTTCCAGTTAAGACAGCGAAAGCTTTTGCTCCTCTGTCCTTGATTCCAAAATAAAATACCCTCCTGGCACCTGCCTCCTTTATCTGCAATTTCCTTCTCGGACATCTCAGGGGAAAAAAAAATAGTTTAAACTTTTCTTTCTCCATAAGCCTAAACCCAGATGTCACCACCAGGGGGTCACGTGGGAGAAATAAAACAGAAGAGACATCTGAGGCAGTAAGAACAGGGCGGGCAGGCCTTTATCTCCAGCAGGAAAAGGCCCCCATCTTCTTTGCCCCAGAAGGGAACAGTAGCAGCCTGAGAGCTGACGCCTTCCTGAGAGCTGTGAGCTCAAGAACGAGTGGACCTGGCCTGAAGGGAAAAGGATGGATGGGTCTCTTTCCTTTTGGAAAGTTCTGGTCTCCTGACAAGAAAAAGGAGGAGAGACTTGTGCTCTCATGTGGCCTAATCAGCATCCCTAGAATGACTCATCATGCTACATCATGCTACAGTCTTTTCCTTGGGTGGGAATGAAAACAAGGATCAAGAAGGAACCTGGATAAACTTGCCCTTCTCCCCAAACTCATGCCTCAAAGTAGGCATCTTCAATAGACAAACTGAGGTTCAGGTTAAAAGAAGAATTACAGAGTGGGAAGCATGCTCAGTGGTTAGAACGTTTGCCTAGCAAGTGCAAGGCCTTGAGTTTGATTTCCCAGCACCGGGCACTGCACACTTATAATCCGAGCACCTGGGAGGCTGAGACAGGAGGATTGCCATATGTTTGAGGTCAGCCTGGGCTACATAGTGAGTTCAGGACCAGTCTGCAGCCTGGACTATAGAGCGAGACACTGGAGAGAGAGAGAGAGAGAGAGAGAGAGAGAGAGAGAGAGAGAGAGAGAGAGAGAGAAAATTGAAAACTTAGGGTAATTAAAGAGGAAAATCTGGGTGTAAAGTTTAACCAATTTTTCCCCCATTTTATTAACATGTATGCAATACACAATGTTCACGTTGAACTTGAGTATTTTGTGCACATATATATTGCACCAAAATTATAAGCCCCCTCCCTCTTTTTGACCCTCCTACACCTTCTCCACTGGTTCCCACTACCCCCATTTAGATGTAATCTGGGTTTCTCATATTAGAGAAACCATTCGATATCTAACCTTCTGCGTCTGACTTCCTGCACTGAGCACGATGGTCTCAAGTTGTATTCATTTATCTACAAAAGCCTCAAAACCCTCTGCCTTTATAGATGAGTGGTACTCTACTGTGTACATATACCAGGATTTTTGTATCCATTGGTTATAACTGTTTTCTGAGCGATGTTGCTGCCTTCTCAAACCCCCTGCTCTCTCCTATCAGAACATGACTTGGACAAAAATAAATAAATAAATAAATAAATAAATAAATAAATGAAAGGCCTGGGCATGGAGCTTGGTGCAAACGCCCTGAGCACTGAAAATAATTAAGTTATATTAATAAAAATTGAAAACAAAATCAAACCCAAAAAACTAACTCAGTAGTATAGGTAGTCTGTGTTGGTTCTTGCAATCTTATGTCCTTCCCTACCCTGAAATATTAGGAGAAATCACTTGTGCAGAAGGACCTAACCTGCCAGGTCCGGTTGGTGCAGACCTGTAATCCCAACACTCAGGGAGGCTGAAGCAGGAGGATCATAAACTCCAGTCTAACCTGAGCACCTTTGCAATTAGCAAGACCCTGTCTCAAAATAAACAATAAACATGGGGTAGGGAAGTGTCTTACTTTTTCATTGCTGTGACTCAATAGCTGACATCCACAAATTTAGGGAAAGGTTTATTTTAGCTAGTAGTTTCAGAAGGTCACAGTCTATTCAGTGGCACTGGGCAACAGTGGAAGTACATTGGGATAGAGATGGAGGCAGCTCCTCACGACATCACAAACAGGAAGCCAAGTCAGGGCAAGTGGAGACTCGTCCCCCAAGGAAGGCAGGAAGCAGCTTGTATATCCTTCCAGGTCTCCTCCCCGTGATCAGCCCCTCCTGGATCCAGGTGTGGTAAGCCCCCACTACACATGTGTAATCCAGTTTACATGCCTGTAATCCACCCCTCTGGACTAGGCCCCAATCTCCCAACAGCACATGGTTCCATAAACAATCCATAACAACCAAATACATGAGACTTTTGGGGTATATCTCAGATCCAAACCATGATGGATGTAACTCAGTGTGAAGGTCTTGGGCTCCATCCCAGGTCCAAAAAGAAAAAAGAAGGCAAAAAGAAAAAGCTGACTGTCAGTTCCTGATATTCCTAACTTTCTTCAAAGTAATTTTAATCACCTTCTTTCAAATTTCTTTGAAGTCTTACACAGAGTGCTTCAGATCTCAGCATATACCAGTGTTTATTATATAATCACCTCTAGCACAGAGTTAGCTTATCCACTCTAGTTCACCTATGGCAAATTTTACTTATTTTTTTTTACACAAAAAAATTTAAAATCTTATACCTACAATAGTTTCAAAGTACTCTCTCCCAGCCTCCTTCTTTTCTTTTTTCTTTTTCTTTTTATTTTTTTGAGATAGGGTCTTGCTCTGTAGTTCCAAATGGTTGTGAACTGACTATATAGCCCAGGCTGGTCTCTAACACTCAGGACCCTCCTGCCTCTGCCTCCTGAGTGCTGGAATTACAGGTGAGAACTACCATGTCCAGTATAGGATGTGCTGGAGAATCACACCCAGAGCTTTGTGCTTGCTAGGCAAGTGCTCTAACTGCTGAGTTATGCCCCTGGCCCCTTGCAGACTTATTTTAAGGTAATTTTTGGGAAAATGAACTTAAAATAGGATAGATCTGTTCTGAAAAATGATATGATGTTTTTGTAACCAAGTTTGCTTAAGTTTTTAGGTCATTCAGGAGGCAGGGAAGCTCAGGAACGAAAAGCACAGGCCCTGAATTCCACCATCTAGATGATGCTCCTTCAACTGTACGGCAATTGTTAGTTCTGTAATCTTGGAAGAATCAGGTGACCTTTATTTGTTTTGTCTGTCTGTCTGTCTGTCTCTCTGTTTTGGTGGCACTGGGGACTGAGCCCAGAGTTTTTACACTGAGCTACAATGCCAGCCCACTTTCAGTTCTGATTTTGAGACAGGGCCCTGCGAAGTTGTTCAGTTGCTCAGACTGGGCTTAAATTTGCAATCCTCTTGCCTCACCTCCCCAAATGCTAGGATTACTGGCTTGCACCACTGTTTTTCTTACACATAAAATGGGGATAATTAATAGTGTCTTTCCAGAGTTAAGAAGGAGTAATGAGCTAATTACTTCCCAGGAGATAATATACAACATACAGTGTCATGCTGCTCTGTTTGTTTTGGATCTGGGATGGAGCCCAGGGCCTTCCACCTTCCCACTGGGCTGCAATCCCCAGCCTAGTTTTTTGTATTTGATTTTGAGAAAGAGTCTCACTAAGTTGCTAAATTGCCCACGCTGGGCTTAAACTTGTGATCCTCCTGCCTCAGCCTCCAAGAATGCTGGGATAACAGTCCTGGTGGCCAGGCCCTGCTAATAAAGGCTGTTTTTATCATTAAAGTTTCTTTGCTTCTGTCCTCTTCTACTTGTATAATTTAAGCCTTTCTCTTTTTGTGATACTGCGGATTGAACTCAGGGCCTTCACTCTGAGCTACATTCCCAGCTCCTTTTTTTTTTTTTTAATTACTGTTTATTTGACACAGGGTCTCCCTAGATTGCTAAATTGCTCAGGTTAGGCTCAAACATGCCATCTTCCTGCCTCAGCCTCCCAGAGTACAAGGATTATAGGGCTATGACCACTTTACAGTGTTTTCTTAAAATACCGTTTTAATTAATTAATTAATTTTTGAGACTGGCTCTTACTCTATAGTTGAGGTTGGTCCTGAACTCACTACGTAGCATAGGCTGGCCTCAGACTCATGCTAATCTTCCTGCCTCAGTCTTCCCAGTGCCAGGATTACAGATGTGTGCCACCACGCCCTGCTTATGTGCTGCTGGGATTACTGTGGATTTTTTGTTTAATACTATCAGAGAAGATAAAAAGAATAAAATAGAAATCACCCACCAATCTTAGTCCTAAAAGAATGACTCATAAGAAATCTATCTATTAGAAATCGTGGTGCATGCCTACAATCTTGGCACCCTGGGAGGCTGAGGCAGGTGGATCACAAGTTTGAATTCAGTATGGGCTATTTAGCAACTTAGCGAGGTCCCGTCTCAAAAAACAAAACAAAATAAGGATGCTGTAGGTTCAATTTCTGCTAGTGAAAAAAAATGTATCTACTGAGGAATGTTTGAAATTTCATTGTCTTTGTGGAAATAAAAGTCTCCTCCTTTGTACCCATGTGCTATTGCTCTTCCCCAGATTGCGTCCCTAGGAATTTGTGCACCAGTAGATGGGTTTTTGTGTACCTATATATAATGTTCTTTGCTAAGAGGAAGTGCCCAGCTTCTCCCTCTGACTCCGGCACAGAGTCGTCCAGGGCTGTCATGTTTTTCCTATCCCTGCGCCTTAGCATCCCTATGTGAGGAACAGGACCGGGAGAATTAGTTCTGGATTGCAGGTGTGTGCCACCTCACCCAGCTTAATGTGGGGCTGGGGGATTGAACCCAGGGCCTTGTGCTTGCTAGGCAATGCTTTATCTGCTGAGGTATGCCCCAGCCTCTAGTGTAGTCTAAAGAGAAGCACAAAGTCAGGACGGAGGCCGAAAGGGGTCGTGGGATTGTGAGTAGATGCTGTAGACGGGAGTAATGCTAGGTGGGTGTGGTGCGGGGCTGAGGGGCAATCCCACTGGGGGAGAGGGACAGGGCCCGGGGCCTTTTCTGGTTAGCAGAAGTTCTCTGTCCTTGGTTCCTAAATAAAGCGCTGTCCTTGGGCTGGGGGGCGGGGGCAACTGTTACACTCGCAGCAGTACAGTACCTCCAGCCACCTGGCAAAGAAAGCCTAAGGAACAGCGTGTACCCAACATGAACTGGACGGGCGTGCGCCACCAGGCCCAGCTAATTTTTTTTTTTTTTGCCATTTTATTGAGTGTTCAAGTCTCACTTTAAAGGCTCTTTTATATAATAATAATAGCCCAGCCTTGGTGGCATAGGCTTGTACTCTCAGTACTTGGGGAGGCTGAGGCAGAGAACAGCAAATCTGAGCTCAGCCTGGGCACCTTGGCAACTTAGTGAGATTCTGTCTGTACTCAAAACTAAAAGCTGGGCTGCGAGTTTAGTTTAGTGTGAAGGTCCTGGGCTTGATCCCCCTCCCGGTAGCACATAAAAAATTTTAAAAAAATAGAGAAAAGGTTGGGGATATAGCTCAGTGGTGCAGCATCTTGGGTTTGATCTTTGATACTATTAAAACAAAACAAAACAAAACCAAAAACCCCAAGTTCTCTCTGATTTTTGAGCAACTCTGTAAATATGCTAAAAATGACTGAACTTCATGGAATGCAAAAAATCACTTCTAAACAAACTTTAAAAACTGCATTCATGTAAGTGTCCAGATGTCCATTTGAAACTTGAAAGGGAAGGCGGAGACCTGGTAGTATTCGGTGTTGAAGTGTTGATCTTTTAAATTATTAAGTAGCCAATAAGGGCAGAGCTGTGATAAATGAAAAAGTCCCTGGAATAAAACCAGGTCATGCATTATGTGTTTCTAGTACTAGTTAATAAAAACCAGAAGCGAAGCTGCAATTTCCCCCGGGGCTGCTGGACTTGCATCCAGCTCCAGGCCCGCCTGGCCCGCAGTCCTCCCACAGCTCTCCGTGGGCGGCATCTGCTCTTGTTCCTCCTA